>CM053742.1:12276672-12295265 GCA_028658305.1 Pachyuromys duprasi | reverse complement strand
TATATAAGTGAGTATATACCATATGTTTCTTTCTGCTTTTGGGATACCTCACTTAGGATGATCGTTTCCAGGTCCCACCATTTGCCTGAGAATTTCATGATTTCCTCCTTCTTAATTGCTGAGTAGTATTCCATTGTGTAAAAGTACCATAATTTCTGTATCCATTCCTCAACTGAGGGACATCTGGGTTGTTTCCAGGTTCTGGCTATTACAAATAAGGCAGCTATGAACATAGTTGAGCAAATGTCCTTGTTGTGTACTTGAACATCTTTTGGATATATGCCTAAGAGTGGTATAGCTGGGTCTTGAGGAATCACTATTCCTAATTGTCTAAGAAAGCGCCAAATTGATTTCCAGAGTGGTTGTACAAGTTTGCATTCCCATCCGCAATGGAGGAGGGTTCCTCTTTCTCCACAATCTCTCCAGCATGCGTTGTCACTAGAGTTTTTGATCTTAGACATTCTGGTGGGTGTACGGTGAAATCTCAGAGTCGTTTTGATTTGCATCTCCCTGATGGCTAAGGACGTTGAGCATTTCTTTAAGTGTTTTTCTGCCATTCTATAATCCTCTACAGTCAGTTCTCTTTTTAGCTCCATACCCCATTTTTAAATTGGATTACTTGAAAGAACATTATACCAACATTTCCCTCTTTAAGACCAATAATAGGCTCCTTTTCTTTCAATACAATAATAATTATAAAAGTTATGAAAGCTATTATGTAAGATTTAAGTGTTCAATGTCCAGTTTACATGCAGTTGGCAACTTAGGAGGAAGTATTTGATTATCTATCCTATCTTGACAAGTTTAGAGTTCTATATAAATTGACTTTTATCCTTGTTGTTATTACCTCTATGAAAGCATTTTCTTAAATTCTAAACAACTTAAGCTTAATTGTGGAACTGGTCTTCAACCCCGCCAGAGAATTGAAAGGGAATAAAATTAGTATATGTTAGCAGCTTCCAAAAATATTAAAAACAGACAGACACAATTTGCTGCCTGAACAGTCACCCATAACTCTCCATAACGTTGGAGTATCATTTTCCGCCTTCTGGCTCAGAATATTTGACAGACCTATATGTGAAGCAGGAAGTATTTAGGACTTGCTTACCCTGTCTTGACAGAGTTCAGCAGTCGACTTGTCCTGCATTTAAGCTTGTCCGTTTTTGGCACATTCACTCTGTGGTGAAGCAAGGGTATTTTCTTTACCTGAGTGGCTCATTTACCACATTTGAATCCATCTCCACATGGAAGTTCTTCAATGCTCATTATCATCTTTGAGGTAGATAGGGTGCTGCCAGGAGATGACCTGTCTCATTGTCAAATAATCTTTAAAATAATAAAGACATTTTAAAATGCCATATTCTGTAGGTCTCTGAAGCTTTTGAAGACTTATATATCTTTATGTAATCGACCTGTCTACAAAATCATATCTATCTGTTAAACAAAGGATGTACACTCCTGAGATAAAGTAGACTAGTGTCTGACATGACTATGAGTTGATTAACTAGCAATTAACTTGTATTACCTAATACTTAAACAGTTTGGCAGTTTGAAAGTATTGGAAGTAATCTTGAATTTGTATCAATATACTAAAATTTACCAATGTATTAAAAGGAGACTTATTTTTGCATCAATATATAAAATCCTATACCAGAGTTAAAATTTAACCTTATTTGAAAATAACAAATAAAACCTTAAGTTGAGTAGATTCAGTAATCTATCTTTTGTCTTGTTATTCTTGTAAGACATTCCTGTATTCCCCTTTCTTTCTTTTTAACCCCTTTTCTCCTTATCTAAGAGAGAAAGATAGAAAAAAGAAAAAGGAAAAGAGAGAAACCCCAGATTCTAACATTGTTTTCTCTCTAACTAAGGCCATTAATACTTTATAACCACCTCCCAATGACAATAAACATTCATAGCCACAGAAAACAACCAAAAACCTACTCAACCCTCCTTAAGGGAAATTTGACGTCATTCTCACCAATTTCTTCTAGCTTACATTTTGGACACACAGAAATCCTGTTAGAGAGCCCAAAGGAAATTGGGAAAATGGTTAACTAAGTAAGCAATAACATTTCGGTCCAGTCTTTCAATGTTGAGAAATTTCAGGCTTAATAAAAGTCCTGTTTGGAACAATCTAAAATGCTGGACCAGTTGAGATTAGTAGCTTTCTTCAAAGCTCTCTTGGGAGGAAGCCTTGATGAGAAATAGCAATTGAAGCAGTTGAGGCAGGAACAAGCAGAATGCTAGAACATGTAAGATGCTGGAACAGATGTGTCAACGTCTCAGTATGTTGGAAGGATTATGTCAGGTTTGATCCAGTGTCTCTGGTGCCCGGTCCTTTTGTTCTGCAAACATAATTTCTCAGAAACAGTTCTAAAATTATAAATGTATGAGATGTACAGAATGAAATTTAACTGTAAACCAATTTTATCTATGCTAATTAAAAGAATGGCATAATACATTTTTTAGCATATTATAGCCAAGGATTTTTGGCCATGTATTGTTGGATTTCTGGCTAGAGACTTTTTTTTTTTTTTTTTATGCCTCGGTCAGTTTTAGAGTTGTTTCCATGTGAAGGGATTATCAATTAATGTTACCAGTTCTGTTTGGTCTTCTTGATTTCTTTCTTCCTGTGTGTGGCCAAGGTCTTCAGGTGGTCTTCCTCTGTAATATCTGATTTTTATTAGTTTTGATGGAACCCATAATTTCTCTTCTGTATGAACATTCAAAAAACCTCTTCCCTAGTGTAACATATTCCCTATTCTCCATTGTGAAGTTAGGGTATTTTTGAAATATACAGGCTGAAATAATTCATCAGTTTTTCTATAACCCAGGGTCTCTTTGCAGCAACTGTTTGTTGTTCATTAACATTTAAGAAATTTAAGCTCAATAAAGCATTATGTAATTGATCTCTGGGGAGTTTTGATACCCCTCTCTGTTTGTTAAGCATGACCCTTATAGTACGATTAGATCTTTCAATGACTGCTTGACCTGTAGGATTGTGCGGTATACCTGTGACATCTTTTATCTTATAACATGTAAAAAATATTTCCATTTTATTAGAGACATATGCTGTAGCATTATTAGTCTTAATTTGTTCAAGAATATCCATAACTGCCATCACTTCTAACAGATGTGTAATAACTGAATCAACCTTTTCAGAACTTAAGGCTGTTGCCCATTGAAACCCTGAATATGTATCTATAGTATGGTGCACATATTTCAGTTTACCGCACTCTGTAAAATAAAACATGTCCATTAGCCAAATTTCATTTCTTTGGTTACCTTTAGGGTTACTTCCTGCAGGAAGTAAAGTTTGGTTATATAAAGAACAAGTTGGACTTTTCTCAGAATTTCTTTGGCTTTTTGCCAAGTGATAGAAAACTCTCTTTTTCAATCTTTGTTGTTAACATGGTGTTTTTTAATGAAATTCTGAGGCCTCTACCACCCTTCCTATCAATAGTTGATCAATTTCATCATTGGCTTGTGTTAGAGGGCCGGGTAGACCCATATGAGATCTGATTTGTTATACACAATGGATTATTTCTATTTCTGATTACTTGTTGCAATTGAAGAAACAATGAAATTAAGTCTGAATTATCCTGAATTAGATCTTCAGTTTTTATATGCAGACAACTCTTTCTGTGTATTGAGAGTCAGTGACTATATTAAGAGATTCTTGAAAATCTGATAATGCCAAGAGAATTGCATGTAATTCTGATTTTTGACCTGAATCGTAAGGACTCGTAAGGAATTGTAAGGACTCTCCACCATTCTACTCACATTTTCTGACTTACAACCTGTCCTTTTTGATTTATTGGTATCTGTATAAAATGTGGGAGTGCAAGAAATTGGAGTTCCTTTTATTATACAAGGGAGAATCCAATTGGTTATTTTTATAAACTGAAGTCGCTTGATTTTGGGGTATTTGTTGTTGATTTCTGCCAAAAATTCACAGCAAGATCTTTGCCAATATTTGTTGTCTGCCCGTAATGGCACAATCTCAGCATTGGTAAAGGGCTCCACAATTTCAGCTGGATCTATTCCAGCCAATTGATGAAGTCCCATTTTTTCCTTTTAGGATAAATTCAGAAACCTTTTCTATAAAGGTTTTCAATTTTTTATTTTGTTTGTGTGCCATAAATATCCAGTATAAGGCATAGTCCTCCCTCTGAATAAGAATTCCTGTGGGAGAATGAGTGGAAGGCTCCAACAGCTGTTGTACAAAATATTGGCACAAAATAGGACTGTTTAACATCTCCTGTGGTAAGACCTTCCAGTGATATATCTTTTTTTTAAAGCTTTTATTTATTTATTTTTATAATTTCTCTCCTAACTTTTTAAAATTTATTTTTATTAATTACTTTACTTATGAATTTTATAGCTTTTTAAAAATTTTTATTAGTTACACTTTATTCACTTTGTATCCCCCCTGTAGCACCCTCCCTCCTCCCCTCCAAAACCCTCCATTCATCCCCTTTCTCCACGAATGCCCCTCTCCAAGTCCTCTGATAGGGGGCGTCTTCTTTTCCTTCCTTCTGATCCTAGTCTATCAGGTCTCATCAGGAGTGGCTGTATTGTCTTCCTCCGTGGCCTGGTAAGGCTGCTATCCCCTCAGGGTGGGGTGATCAAAGAGCAGGCCAATCAGTTCATGTCAGAGGCAGTCCCTGCTCCCATTATTATGGAACCCACTTGCACATTGAACTGCCATGGGCTACATCTCTGCAGGGGTTCTAGGCTACCTGCATGCACAGTACTTGGATGGAGTATCAGTCTCAGGAAAGACCCCTTTGCTCAGATTTTTTGGTTCTCTTGCTCTCCTTGTGGAGGTCCCATCCTCTCCATATCTTACTGTTTCCCACTTCTTTCATAAGATTCCTTGAGCTCTGCCCAAAGGTTGGCCGTAAGTCTCAGCATCTTCTCTGATAATCTACAGGGCAGAGCCTTTCCCAGGCCCTCTGTAGCAGGCTCCCAACTTGTTCTCTGTCTTCATCTGATGTCCATCCTCTTTGCCTTTCAGGATGGGGATTGAGAATTTTAACCATAGTCCTCCCTCTTGATTAGTTTCTTTAGGTGTACATATTTTAGTAGGTTTATCCTATACTATATGTATATATGAGTGAGTATATACCTTGTGTGTCTTTCTACTTCTGGGAGAGCTCACTCAGGATGATCTTTTTCAATTCCCACCATTTACCTGCAAATTTTATGATATCCTTGCTTTTTTTTTTTGCTGAGTAATATTCCATTGTGTAGATGTACCACAATTTCTGTATACATTCCTCAGTTGAAGGGCATCTGGGTTGTTTCCAGATTCTGGCTATTACAAATAACGCTGCTACAAACATGGTTGAACTAATGTCCTTATTGTGTACTTGAGCCTCTTTTGTATATATGCCTAGGCGTGGTATAGCTGGATCTTGAGGTAGCACTATTACTAGTTGTTCAGAAAGTGCCAAATTGAATTCTAGAGTGGTTGTACAAGTTTACATTCCCACCAGCTGTGGAGAAGGGTTCCCCTTTCTCCACAAACTCTCCAGCATGTGTTGTCACTTGAGTTTTTGATGTTGGCCATTCTGATGGGTCTAAGGTGAAATCTCAGGGTCATTTTGATTTGTATTTCCCTGATGGCTAATGACATTGAACATTTACTTAAGTGTTTCTCTGCCATATGATATTCCTCTATCGAGAATTCTCTGTTTAGCTCGGTTCCCTATTTTTTAATTGGATTACTTGATTTGTTGCTTTTCAACTTCTTTAGTTCTATATATGTACTGGATATTAGCCCTCTGTCAGATATAGGGTTGGTGAAGATTCTTTCCCAGTGTGTAGCCTGTCGTTTTGTTCTGAAAACAGTGTCCTTTGCTTTACAGAAGTTTTCAGTTTCATGAGGTCCCACTTATTCATTGTTGCTCTTAGAGTCTGTGCTGTTGGTGTTCTGTTCAGGAAGTTGTCTCCGATGCCAATGAGTTCAAGGCTCTTCCCCACTTTAGTATACCTGAGTGACCCCAAAAATTCTACCAGGGAACTCCTACAGCTCATAAACATCTTCAGCAAAGTGGCTGGATACAAAATTAACTCAAAAAATCAGTAGCCCTCCTGTATACAACAGACAAATGGGGTGAGAAAGAAATTAGGGTAACAACACCCTTCACAATAGCCACAATAGACATAAAGTGCTTTGGTGTAACCCTAACCAAGCAAGTCAAAGACTTGTATGAAAAAAAATCAAGTCTCTGAAGAAAGAATTAGAAGAAGATATCAGAAGATGGAAAGATCTCCCATGCTCATGGCTTGGCAGGATTAACATTGTAAAATTGGCCATCTTACCAAAATCAATCTAAAGATTCAATGTAATTCCCATCAAATTACCTACACAATTCTTTACAGCCCTCGAAAGAAAAATTCAAAACTTCATATGGAATAACAAGAAGTCCAGAATTGCTAAAACAATCCTCTACAATGAAAGATCTTCTGGAGGTATTTCCATCCCTGATCTCCAGCTGTACTATAGAGCAACAGTAATAAAAACTGCATGGTACTGGCTTAGAAACAGAATGGTGGATCAATGGAACTGAATAGAAGACCCAGAAATAAACCCATACAGTTATGGACACCTGATTTTTGACAAAGAAGCCAAAACCATTCAATGGAAAAAAGACAGCATCTTCAACAAATGGTGCTGCTCTAACTGGATGTTTACATGTAGAAAAATGCAGATATATCCATACTTATCACCCTGCACAAAACTAAAGTCCGAGTGGATCAAAGACCTCAACATAAAACCAGACACATTAAATCGGTTAGAAGAAAAAGTGATATCTCTTTCTTGGAGAGCTTCTATTCAATGAGGATACTGAGAAAGCAAACCTTTCCCTATCATGTTTATGTAAAGGAACTGTGAAAAAGCAGTCTAGTCTTTAAATCAATCACTATAATAGGCTATTCCTTAGGTAACAAGGAAGGCAATGGGATTCCGGATTGTAATGTTCCCATTGGCTGAATAATTCTGTTAATTGCGCTAAGGTCTGTTAACATCCTCCATTTGACAGATTTCTTTCTGATGACAAATACAAGGGAATTCCAAGGGCTTTGGACTCCATTATATGTTGAGCCTCCAGCTGTTCCAGGACGAGCTAGCTGTTCTGGTGCCTGTGATTATGTTTACTCATAGACCATTGTCCAATCCAAACAGGTTTGTCAGCCAACAACGTTAGTGGTAAATTTGTGGAGGATTTATTAGCAGGACTTCCCAACATGAAGTTGAAAAGACCTGTCTCTACTGTATTTTGTTTATGGAGAGCCTAGACAGTCTGTAACTGTTTTTAATGGCATTTTAAAAACAATTTTAACTTCTTTATCAAGAGTATTACCTATTTTTTGGCTTGCCTCTGAAATTGGGGGATGTTAATCTGGGTTTTCCATTGTTGTAACAGACCTTTTGCCCATAAGTTTATGGCTATCTCAGTCACATATGGCCTTAATTTTCCTATTTGACTTTCTGGTCCTGTACATTTAAGCCATCTAACTCTTCATTTTACTTTAGATAAAATTCCAAATCTGTGTAATTAGATATCCACCTCTTGAAGTGACCAATTTGGGGGCAGGGACTGACAATTGTGACATCAGCCCCAGTATCCACCATGCCTTCAATTTCAATATTGTTTAAAATTGTCTTTAATTTTGGCATTTGATTATTTATAGTGGTTTGCCAATATATTTGCTTTTTGTTCCCTTCCTAGTTTTTTTATTTATCTATTGAGAGACCAAGATATTAAATGTGGCTATTTTTAGTGCTTGAGGCCTAAAATAGTTGGGTGGGGAGGTCCAGTGGTACTCTGAGGGGAAGAAATCGCTTTACCACATTCTTTATCCACACACTAGAGATACATTTGCTAGGAAACTAGCCCATCCCCCTAGGGAGGGATTAATGGTTTGGGGACCTTCCTATAGCCAATCAATTCAAAATGCAATGTTTCAACCAATAGATGCTTGCCAGGTAGGAATTGCCCCTGCCTTGGGCATGCTGAGAGGGAACAGAATCTTTAAATTACCCAAATAACCTGAGCACAAGGCTCTTGGCTCTTCACCACTTCAGCGGTGGGGGCTGTGAGCCCAAGCTGCAGCTTGTAATGATTTATAATAAAAAGATCCTCATGTGATTTGCAATGGACTCAGCTCCTGGTGGTGGTCTTTTGGGAAAACATGATTCGGGTACAACATACTTTGGGGGCTCGTCCAGGATCCCCAAGACCTCGCAGGATTCCTGAGCCGGAGGATCGGAAGCCCGGGTGTGTTTTTCTTGGCCAAGTTCTATGTCTCTGTTCTGTCATTCTGTGTATTTTTGAGATCTCAAGGTAGTACACTGTGAGTGGCCAAGGATGGGTCCTGTCAGGGTACACCAGCTGACAAGCTGGCAGGCTGAGGCCATGGGGATCTCAGGAGACCTCCCAGATTCGGGTGGGGCAGTGTTCCCCAATAGCACTGTGAGGGACATGGGGTCCCAAATCTGTTTGATAAGCCTAGAAAGTGGGTCGCTCCCATGAGACAGGAAGTGCTGGCAGATCTGTTGTTTTGTTTTTGTGTTTCTGTCTAGCTGCTGCTGAGTGAAAATAGTCGGACTGCTTTCGGCCAGCTGGTGAGTGTGTTTTGTCTCAGTGTCTCCGTGCAGTATTTGTTTGTGTCTACCTTCTATTTCCTGTTCTGAAAGCCCTCCAGGTATCTTTAGGACCTGTGATACATGACTGAGTGGACACACCTGAGAGTAACAAGCTGTGGGGCTCAAGAGGAAAAGTCCCTGCCCCTGAGGTAGATAAGAAATCCCACTTGTCAGTGTTGGTGGATGTGGAATCCCACCATTTGGTTTTAGATAGAGTAAGAACACTTTTATCTTTTTAAATACATGTATGGGCATCATATGTTTGTCTTTGACTGATTTTAAACGGTTAATATGCTCTGTAGGTCATGGTTATAGATTTAGAGTTATTGGGTATGTTTAAAAGTTAAATTCAAACTCTTGTTTAAAATGCGTATATGTGCTTATGTGTTTATAAGGTTTATAAATGCATGTGTTTAAAATAGCAACAATATATGTTTCCACGTGGTATGTGATGCCTCACCACCATCTTGAGATTCCCATGTGGAATGTAATGAGTCCACCATCTTGAGACTGCCATGTGGAATGTAATGTGACCACTATCTTGAGACTGCCACTTGGAATGTAATGTGACCACTATCTTGAGGTTCCTGTGTGGTATGTAATGAGTCTACCATCTTAAGATAGCCACATGGCATGGTTAGTCACAGTTTAAATTGGTATTGGTTTCACAGATTGGATTGTTTGCACTGGTTAATTCTGGTTTTAAAATCTAGTTTTGACTTTTAAAATTTGACCTCTAGTTTTGGTTATGCTTTATGATTTCTCACCTACCAAATGGTACTTTGTTTTGATATTTCAAAAACATGTTTTAAAGAATATATAAATGTTTAAGGCTATAAACTGTTTAAAGTTTATCAGGCATTTTAGATGATGATCTTGGTCTCAATCCTATAAAAAAAACACTTTGGTATTTATTTTATTAGTTTTACTAAATAAAACCAAGCCATGTGGTTTGAGCTAATTGAAAAAAATTGTAGTTTTTACAGTGTATCTTGTGAAGAGCTGTTTGTTTGTTAAGCTGCTTTGTTTATTAAAAAAAACATGTTTCCACCCTGATCTTCACCTTGAGACAGAGAAAAGAGGAAGTTTCACCAAGTTCCTTAAAAGTTGTCCTAAGTTCCTTAGACTTTGTTAATGTGACCTTAGATCACCATATCTGCTACAAAAACGTAATTTTAAGAAGAGTTTAGCAATTTCAGAACTTCTTTTTGTATTGATGTGACTTCTTTCTGCTTTGCCTAAAAAAATCATAAAATAAGCCCACGCTGGTCTCTGGCAGGATCATGTCAGGATGGAAAGAATTTTGATGGGAGTTTTTATGTTGTCTGAAAAGCAAAAGAGAGAGCAAGAGATATTTTAAAAATTGCTTGTCTAAAGTAAGAATGTCTGGCTAAGCCAGAAGAATGAAGCTAGGAACCTAAAGGTATGTAGAATGTTGCAGAAGGTTAGTGCATGTATGTATAAAGAGCCGGAGAGTTAATATAATTCGAGAAAGAACTGTATTTAAAGATGTGTTTCATTTAAAAGGGCTGGTGGTTTTTTATTGCAAAATGTTTTCTTATGGTCTTTTAAGGGAGAAACATTCTGGCTGATAGATTTAGTGTGGCCAGAATAGTTTATATGGTTTAAAATTGTTCTATACTGTTCTGTTATGCAGTTGGTTCTAAAATTTATTTAATGACAATGTTAGAACTTTTGGTTATGAAAAAAAACTACAAATGTTTCACAGTTTGCTGTATTGTGAAAGGTAACAGCGTCATCAGCAACACCTAATGGCTATGTTTTGTATAGTCAGCTACAACCTGAGGTAACACGTGGCTAACTGCCATGATGGTTCAGGGATAGAGAGGGTGGAGCTGTAGTTTTGCTGCCATTTTTGTTTAGGGCTTCCAGCTGAGTTCAGTAACACTTGGCCAGCTGCCATGCTGGTTCAGAGATAAAGAAGGTAAAGCCATGAGTTTTGCTGACATCTTTATTTAGGTCTATCAGTTATGTTCAGTCCTCTGATTAGTTCTAAATGCAAAGCTTTTTTGCCGTTCAAATTTTAATGCAAGTAGTAGGATTAGCAAGATTTGCTAGCCTCTCTATGAGCTGTATCTGATTAAAAGGTTTGCTTTGATTTTAGTTCAGAAAGAGCAGATTTAAAGGTATTCTAGCAACTGCAGTTAGTTAAAATGTTGAGCTTTATGTAGTCTTTTTGTTTAAGTTTTGGTTAAACCTAGGATGGGTAACTATAAAGCTTGCTTATGTAGATCTACTTAAATTCTAGTTCTAAAACATGCATCTAAGAAATATGCCAGAATTAGAGATTATAGCATTCCATTTTATAGGACACAGTTTAGTGCAGATGATAAAGGTAGATAAAGAGTAACTCAGACATGCTAGCCCTCAAGCTTGTCAGAGATCTGATGAATATGGCATTTTAAGATCTGTAAGCTTATTGCCACAGAGAGTTCCAAAATCCTGGCAGTAGCTTCCCAAGGTCTCTGAGAAGATTTGGACATGACAGATGACTTGGGACTCTGGATTGTGGTATGCTAACCTCTGGGCAATACTTCCTCAACTGGTCCACTGCTAGGGCCCAGCCTAACCTCTGGACAAAACCATGGACACCTGGAGAGCCATTGTTTCACATTGCGAGAGGCAGTGAGATCAGTCTCTCATGTCCCTATTTCCACACAAGCAGTCTCTCATCTGTGCCTGGCTGGACCACCTCTGCTCAAGATGGCATGAGACCACAGGAGCCAGGGACACTGCCTAGGTGATGGACTAACTAGTCATCTCTGTCATTTTGATTGATACATGGATTAGTATATTTTTTAGCTTATAATTTATCCTTCTCAGGTCTCTGATCACCTTGATGGCTATGCTAAGCTAATGGTAGCTTTTCAGCTAGAGAACAGACAAGTAGATCCACTGTTTGCTCATTGGACAGTTCATTAGCTAACTAGAACTACTAGGTACTAGATCTCTTGTTTAGAAAGGCAAACAGGTTTGCCTTGCTCACAGGCTTCATATCAGTTGCCTGTGTCTTAAGATATATAGCTGGATAAAAAGATAAAAAAGATGGCGTTGGATGGAAGGGAAGGACGTCCTCCCCTGTTGGTGGACTTGGAGGGGGCAGGGATGAGGGAGATGAGGGAGGGAGTGGGAGGGTAGGAGGGAATGAGGGAGGGGGCTACGCCTGGGATTCAAAGTACCTAACCTGTGATTGAGATAAAAATAAATAAATTTTAAAAAAAAAGCAAAAAAAAAAGATAAAAAGAGCTGGATAAAAGGAGCTTATGTAGGGTCTGAGGATATAGGAGTTTAAGTTGTAAAAATCTAAAGAGTGTTGTTTGGTCTGGAAACATGTTTCAGGTTTGGTAAATGCAGAAAAGATTAGAGAGTCTAAGTAGGTATTTTAAGGTATGCAAGTATAAGTTATAATATACAAATAATTTAAAGCATATTAAAAATGAGAGATGCTTTAGATTTCTCCCCATTGCTACGGTTGTGCTTATGTTGTTATAAGATTTCAAAAGTTCAGAGTTTTGGCATTTATCAATAGAGTTCTGATAAGTTGATGGAGCACTGACTGCTTATTATTCAGTTACCAGTTTAAAATTTTAATTTCTTTTTGGTTGTCTTCTGGAGATAGACTTAAAGGTGCTTCTTGTCATGTTAAAAACATCTATTTAATGTGTATATCTGAACCAAAAGCCATAGCCTTTACTATAGTATTCTTACTATCTGTCATTTCTGAGGTAGACAGGATTTAGGAATATCTTAAACCTATTCCTTCTAGTTGCTTTGTCAAGGAAAGTTCAAGCTTCCAGGGTTTAGCAATAAAGCCATTAATATATTTCTGCCTAACTTTCCAGTGTAACATGGAGATGCAAGCTATAAGTAGATGCTAAGTGTACAAAAAGTGGCCGACATCCATTGGTGGCTGATAACTGACAGGGATCACAGTTAAAGTGTTAGGTTTCAGACTGTAGGCACAGTTAAGTTGTTTATAAAAGAAAAACAAAACAAACAGCTGAAAAGAACCCATTTCATTGGACATGGTTTTACCTGTCACTCTCAAAATGTTGTTACATTAGATTTGCTGATATGTTACTTTTCTGAGTATATTTCTGAGTATAACATATACGATATGTTACTTTTCTGAGTATATATTTCCTTTTCTGTACCAAAAATTCTTATGAGTTCCAGAAAATCAAAAAGTCATGAGACCTGAATCTGACATAGCTCAAAAGAATCCCAGATGAGTTTTTCCCTGGTCTTTCCCATTTAACAGACAAATTTTAACTACTGTCTCGAGTCTAAATTTGTCTCAGCAGATTTTCACCTGGTTGACTCTGTTCTGGGATCAGGTATGGACTGCAAGCTGAAATCTGGACTTCCCGGAAGCTGACATGATTGCTCCCTGCCTCTTTGGGTGGATCAGCTAACCAGATGCTTCTGAGGACTGCCCCATTGCCCTGCCTTTGACTGGCATTTCAGCCTCCCTAGTCCCTGATGCCAACTGTCCTATTGTCAGTGCTGAAACAATTTCAGAAGACGAGACCCTCGGCCCAAAATACCACCTAGCAGGCTGAAATGCTAAGTCAAAAGGGGCTCCCTGACATTAGCTATTATCTTGGGGACCTGATTGGTTGAAATAGGAACTAATATTGCAGCAACTGGACCAAATTCCTAGAGACCCCAGAGAAAAAAGATTCCAGAGGATGCTTTAAATCTTGGTACAATTCTCCTTGGCTTACTTCCCCTATATCCATCCTAAAGGGACCCCTGCTTATTTTGATTTTTATCTTTGAGCCTTATATTTTAAATTACTTAATGGCTTTTATTAAAAAATGCTTCAGAGCAATATAGCTAATGGTACTCAAATACCATTGTAAAAAGGTATACAAGGGGTCATATCTAAAAGACCCAAGATTGGGTCTTCAAATGATCATGGGAAGGGGTAAATGAGAGACAAAGAGATTAAAGGTGACTATTTTTAGTGCTTGAGTCCTAAAATAATTGGGTGGGGAAGTGCAGTGGTGCTCTGAGGGGAAGAACTTGCTTTACCACATTCTTTACCCACACACTAGAGATACATTTGCTAGGACACTAGCCCATCCCCCCTAGGGAGGGATTAATGGTTTGAGGACCTTCCTATAGCCAATCAATTAAAAATGCAATGTTTCAACCAATAGATGCTTGCCAGGTAGGAATTGCCCCTGCCTTGGGCATGCTGAGAGGGAACAGAATCTTTAAATTACTCAACTAACCTGAGCACAAGGCTCTTGGCTCTTCACCACTTCGGTGGTGGGGGCTGTGAGCCCAAGCTGCAGCTTGTAATGATTTATAATAAAAAGTTCCTCATGTGATTTGCAATGGACTCAGCTCCTGGTGGTGGTCTTTTGGGGAATCATGATTCGGGCACAACACTATAGAATTTCCTTTGGCTTTCTGCTTCTGGGATACCTCACTCAGAACTTGGAAAGGTACAGGGAGGAGATGAAGGAGGAAAGGTGGGATTGGGAGGGAATGAGAGAGGGGGCTACAGCTAGGATACAAAGTAAATAATATGATTAATATTTTAAAAATAAAAAATAAATTTAAAAAAGAATTTACTTTGGCCTTGCTGTCTAATTTTTTAATGCTTGTTCCCTCTTGTGGAGGAGTATTCCTGTCCTGTATTGGGGCCTGTGATAGCCCCCTTTGGCATTCTTTTATAAAGGATTATCCCATTTATCTGTGACTGTTCTACATTCAGTAAGACAATGTCGAACCTTGCCACATTTACTGCATATTCTAGGAAGCATATGCTCCCCTTTTGAATAATTTTGGTTTTCCATGTAATTCCCTTTGTAGCAACCTTTCCCATAACAATTAGTACATTTCCCAAGGTCTTTAAGGGTAGCTTCTCCTATTAAGGTCACATTGGGTAACTGAGGTCTGATGTCAATCATAATTCCAATCCATTGGTCTATTCATGCAGATGTTGCTCTTAATGGCCTTAATGCCTCTTTGCATTCAGTATTAGTGAGAGGTTCAAAAACTTGGAGTTAATTCCTGGGACTGGGGCAAAGTCACCAGATCACAGACCTTTCAGAGCAGGGGTCCAGCAGTCCCCCACCCAGATTAACCTCAGGGTGTGACTAGGGTCACGTAGCCCCTAAGGAATCCTATGGAATGTGTTAACTCCCCCTTCCCTTGCTACAGCCTAACCTAACAGGGCAGTACCTTTCTCGGGGAATGGGGGTGGTCAGGTGGCCCCAGGTAGCCAAACCTGATCATTTGCAGTTTTGGCACCTGAAAACAAACCAATCATTTTAAAGGTCAGCTCCCCTAGAGACCCTTTCGCCCAATCCTGTACTGACAAGACTTGCACTTACCTAGTTTCATTTTTTGCCCTCTTAAAAACCCTGTTGCCCCAGAGTTGGGGGTCGCTTGCCTCTTTGTTCTTGCAAAGGGCAGCCACCCAGCTTGAGTTTGTAATAAAGGCCCTCGTGTGTTTTGCATCGGACTCAAAGCCTGTTGGTCATTTGGGGACTTGCGATCTGGGTATTTCATTAGCATTTTCAAAAGCTAAAGATTCTATTAGTGCTTTTCTAGCTAGTAAATCTGATATACTTCTATGCACAGCTGAGGTTAATCTTTGCAAAATGTTAGTGAATGTTTCGATTGGACCTTGTATGACCTGAAAGAATGGCTCAAGCCTTTTTCCTGATTCCTCAACCTTGTCCCATGCATTTAAGGCTGCTAGGCAACATAATGCAAAGGTTTCTTCATTATATACAGCTTGTATCTCTGTGTCAGCATATTGGCCATCACCAAGCAGCTGTTTCTTAGAAACACCAACACCTTTGGCTCTATTTTTGTGTGCTAGCTCTCTAGCTCCTTTTCCTCACCATGATAGCTTTTGTAAACATGGTCTAGGTTCTAATATTGCCTTTGCCATATCCTCCCAGTCCTTTAGGATTACTCTACTTCTGAATGACCAAGAAGTCAGAATTTGTTTTACAAATGGTGAATGCATTCCAAAATTATTGACACTGTCCTTAAATTTCCTCAGATCTAGCACTTCCACAGGGCACCATTCAGTTTCATGATAATCCAGTGGATGATCTTCATCTGTTGGTCTCTGCTGTATACTGACTGGATAAGCTAATGTTTGTTTCCTAACCATCCTTGGTTGGCTTTCTTTATTTTTATCTTTTGCCTCTGCCTGAGTATTTTCTTTCCTTAGTATTCTAAACTCTTCTCTTAAGGTCTATATCCGTTTTTCACTCCTATCTCTCTGTTGTTTGTTTTGTTCAAAAATCTCTTGAATCTGTTGTTTTATCTTCGCTTCCAACTTTTTTTCTTTATATTGTTCTAGTTGTTCTTTTGTGTTGTTCCAGTATCTTTTCTAAAGCCTTTGCCTTTAAGAAGACATAAAAGGCTAATCCAGTGATTAAAATTAAATTGAGGACTATGAATGTAACCATAGTCATAATTTCCAAACTTTCTTTTATTTCTGTCTTAAAACCATAGAAGAGATAATCAGACAAGCTTCTCTGTTTTTATTGTTTCTCCCATCCTGTTAGACTGTAGTAGCAGCCAGTTATGTTAAGTCTAGGTCTGCCCACAGGAGGCTGTCTTTTGCTCCTGGGCCTGTTTAAGAATCTCTCTAAAGAGACAGTAATTGTTGGGTGTTTTTAGGTTTTACGCTTGGGTTGTATCACTGGGAGCTTATTCCTCCCACCAAATTATGTTAAAGTATGATTTAAAAGGTGTTGATACTTAGATTAGTTGGGTGCCAGTTGGTTAAGCAGTGGTTATTCCTAAACAACCTGTATACCCAAATCACCACACAGAGACTGAGATTTATTTAATTAACCCAGAGCAAAATGCTAGGCAAGTTACTCCATCCTAAACCTCCAAGCCAGCATAGTTTCCTACCATTCAGATTTCACCCATTATACTTGATTTTAGTCATATCTTAGATCCGGTTCAACTCTCCATGTGGTTCCAAGACCTCTTGTGTGGTTTTTCTGCTCTTCCCCCCTCCCCTTTTGTTTTCTTCTCTTCACCCCTCCCCCGAACTAGGATGTCCCACCCTGTTCTCTCCATTGCACAGCATTGTGGCTTGTTGTTTTAATTGACAACACAAAGAAAAAATGGTGGCATGTTTACACAAACTTGAGACAGGTGATTCTTAGAATAAGCATCACAATACAATGTCCAGATTAAAACCAGATAGTGGGGTAGAGAAATCCGCATCTGAATGAACAAGGGTAAGTTGTATACATGCCAAAAGAACATTATGCCAACACTTTTACAATCTTTTTGTTCTATCTTCCCCTGTTCTTTGAGCCATAAAATGCAAGGTTTTGTGGATGTATCCATAAGGAATTACTGAGATCCACAATTCTACATTTTGATTGTGCTTTTGTATAATGATCTTTATGTGTTGCAAAAACAAATGTTTGCTTGATGAGAGGTCAAGACTGTGGGTATAAGGGCGGACATTTGGAGTGTGGTTAGGGATTGTGCTGATTTAGTAAAATAGTGGTTGTAGGTTGTCCTACAAGTTCTATAACTTCATTACCCCACAGTAGTTTGCTAAGTTTCAGAAATAGGCATGATTTCTCTTGTTGAGCAGATCTTAAGTTTGATTAAAAAGCAGTTGGTTACTGCTAAAGTACGCATGTCACTACTGTACCCTTGTTGTGCCATGCTGGACATTTTTGTGATTCATAGACATCATAACTGGCTATACTGGTTGGTTGTTTCCCTTATATAGTTCAAATTTTCTTCTTTTTATTATTATAACTTTACATATTGCACTGTGAAAACTGATAGCATATTCTAGCAAGGATAGGAGGAAATTCCACTGTTGTTAAGATTGCAAAAAAGTTGCAACCACTTTGGAAATCAGTGTTGAGAATTCTCAAAAGCCAAAATTAAATCTACCCTACAACCCAGATATATTATTGCTTGGCATGTACCCAAAGGACTTGATATCTTACTCCACAGATGTTCATTACTACTGTATTCACAACAACTATGAAATTCAAACAACCAAAATGCCCTTCAATATGAATGGAAAATGAAAATGTGGTACACATACACTGTGGAATAATATTCAGCTGTAAAAAATGAAATCAGGAACTTTTCATGTAAATGGATAAAATTAGATCATATTGAGTGAGGTAATACAGATCAAGAAAGAAAAAGATCACTTGTTCTTTGTCATGGGCAGTTCCTAGCTCCAAAGCATGAGATGTGGTTATATATCCTAGAATTACTACAGAAGCCATGTAAATAAAAATGGACTGTTGCCAAGACATTTGGGGGCTGAGGGAATAAAGAGGGGGAAAAACAAGGTATAAATGATCTGATGGAAAAAATGGGAATCTGTAACTAGGAAATAGGAATGTAGATGAATATAGGAGAGGGAACGATAAAATTACAGTAAGGATGTCTGGGGAAAAAGCCATGAGGAATCACAGTATTAACTATCTACCTAAAAAATAACTCTTATAATACATATAAGCATGCTTATAAATATAACATATAGTTTAAAAGAACTGTTCCCATCTGGACTGACAACAGTACACAACAAGGACATTTGCTCAACCATGTTCGTGGCTGCTTTATTTGTAATAGCCAGAACCTGGAAACAACCCAGATGTCCCTCAGTTGAGGAATGGATGCAGAAATTGTGGTACTTTTACACAATGGAATACTACTCAGCAATTAAAAAGGAGGAAAGAAACATATGGTATATACTCACTTATATAGACCTATAGGATAGGAAGGTCATGCTGAAATATACACACCTAGGGAAGATATACAAGAAGGAGGACCCAGGTTGGTATGATCAATGCTCATTTAGATGAACTAATAGGATGGACATTGAATGGAGGAGAAAACAAGCAACAGGACAGGAGCATACCAAAGAGGACCT
>CM053742.1:12257032-12276172 GCA_028658305.1 Pachyuromys duprasi | reverse complement strand
CTGGTGTGAGTCTGATCAGTCTACCTTCATATGTTACTTGACCCTTTTCCCTTGCTGCCTTTAATATTTTTTCTTTGTTTTGTAGGTTTATTGTTTTGACTATGATGTGACGAGAGGTATTTCTTTTCTGGTCTAGTCTATTTGGTGTTCTGTAGCCTTCTTGTATGTTGATGGACATTTCTTTTTTGAAGTTGGGAAAATTTTCTTCTATGATTTTCTTAAAAATATTTTCTGCTCCTTGGAGCCTGGAGTCTTCTTTTTCATCTATTCCAATTATTCTTAGGTTTCGTCTTTTGATGGCATCCTTAATTTCTTGGATGTTTTGTGCTTGGGATTTTTCTGATTTTCTATTTTCCTGAGTGAGGAATCCATTTCAGCCCGAGTATCCTCTGCTCCTGAGATTCTCTCTTCCATCTCTTGTATTCTATTGTTGATACTTACCTTTGTGGTTCCTGATCTTTTCTCTAAGTTCTCCAGTTCCAGGTTCTTCTCCCTTTGTGTCTTCTTTATAGATTCTCATTCCGTTTTCATGCTTTGTACAGTTTCCTTCAACTGATTTACTGTGTCTCCTATTTTGGTTGTTTCCTCTCTGTTTATCTTTGATTGTTCCTCTATGTGTGCAGTTAATTTCTTCTCCATTTCTTTGAGGGCCTTGTTCATTTCCTCAGACTGCAGTGAGCAGTCTGGTCAAAACGGTCCCCTGACCCTCTCAGTCTGAGGTGGTTCCGGAGATTGGTGTGCGCCTGCTGTACACTGGTGGGTTGAAGCAGAACCCCGGTCCTTCCCAGACTTGCCTGCGAATTCACACAAGGACTCAGGTTTTTGCTGGCAGATGCGTGCAGTGTGTGCCCACAGTGTGCAGGTCTGTGAAAACGGTACCCGGTTCCTCCTCAGACTGCCCAGGAGACTGTGTGATCCAGTCTATTGTGGTGGCTGCGGGCGCCCAGCGAGGCTGCTCATTCAGATCAGAGCTGTGCACCACCAGTTACTCAGAGATTTTTCTGGGGAATAACTGGGTGTCCCTAGGATTTTCCCACTTGATTTTCTCACTGTAGAAGTTCCACTCACCTGGCGATCACAAATGCTGGCATTTTAGGTCCCAGAGTTCAGTCTCCTGGTCGCTGTGTTGTTTCTGCTGTCCTACTCCTTAGACACAGTGTCCTCTCGTGGCAGCCATCTTGGATCCCCTCGAATTTCCTCTTGAAGGCAACTAGTGCTATGAACTTTCCTCTTAGCACTGCCTTCATTGTGTCCCATAAGTTTGGGTACGTTGAGCCTTCGTTTTCATTGAATTCTAGGAATATTTCTTCCCTGACCCAGTTGTCATTGAGCAGCAAGTTGTTCAGTTTCCATGTGTGTGTGTAGGCTTTTTGTTATTTCTGTTGTTGTGATCCGGCTTTAGCCCATAGTGGTCAGATGGGATACATGGAGTTATTTCAATCTTTTTGTATCTTTTGAGGCTTGTTTTGTGACCAACTATATGGTCTGTTTTGGAGAACATTCCATGAGGTGCTGAGAAGAAGGTACATTCTTTTTTGTTTTGGTGAATGGTTCTGTAGATGTCCGTGAGGTTGATTTCATTCATGACCTCTGCCAGAGTTACTGTTTCTTTGTTTAATTTCTGTTTTGTTGACCTGTCCTTTGTTGAGAGTGAGGTGTTGGAAGTTTCCCACTATTAATGTGTGGAGATCTATGTGTGGTTTAACTTTTACTAATGTTTCTTTTACAAATGTGGGTGTCCTTGCATTTGGGGCATAGATGTTCAGGATTGTGATATCTTCTTGGTGGATTTTTCCCTTGATGACTATGAAGTGTCCTTTTCTATCTCTTTTGATTAATTCTGGTTGAAATTCCATTTTATTAGACATTAGAATGGCTACTCCTGCTTTCTTCTTGGGTCCATTTGCTTGGAAAATTCTCTTCCAGCCCTTTACTCTCAGGTAATGTCTGTCTTTTTGACTTAGGTGTGTTTTTTGTATGTAGAAGAGTGTTGGGTCTTGTTTTTGCATCTATTCTGTTAGTCTGTGTCTTTTTATTGGAAAATTGAGTCCTTTGATGTTGAGAGAGATTAATGACGAGTGACTATTAGATCCTTTTATATTGATGTTGGCTGTGGTAGCGTGTTTGTGTGTTTGGCTACTCTTTGTTTTGCTGTAGTGAGGTTATTTATTTCCTGTGTTTTCTTAAAAGTAGTTTGGGTTTTTTGGGGGGTTGTATTTTTCCTTCTAGTATCTTCTGTAATGCTGGATTTGTGTGTAGATTTTGTTGAAATTTACTTTTGTTCTTGAATATCTTGTTGTCAGCATCTTTGAGGACTGAGAGTTTTGCTTGGTATAGTATCCTAGGCTGACATCTGTGTTCTTTTATGGTCTGCATGATATCTGTCCAGGCCCTTCTGGCTGTCATAGTTTCTGTTGAGAAGTCATGTGTGATTCTGATGGGTTTGCTCTTATATGTTACTTGGCCTTTTTCCCTTGCAGGTTTTAATATTTTTTCTTTGTTTTGTATACTTACTGTTTTGATTATTATGTGGTGGGACGATTTTCTCTTCTGGTCTAATTTATTAGGTGTTCTTTTGGCCTCATATGTTCTTATAGGCCTCTCCTTTAAGTTGGGGAAATTTTCTTCTATGATTTTGTAAAAAATATTTTCTCGGCCTTGGAGGAGGGAATCTTCTTTTTCCTCTATTCCTATTATTCTTATGTTTAGTCTTTTTATGTTTTCTTGGATTTCTTGGATGGTCTGTGTCAGGAATTTTTTAGATTTATTATTTTCTTTGATAGATACATAGATTTCTTCCATTGTATCTTCCACACCTGAGATTCCTTCTTCCATCTCTTGTAGTCTGTTGGTTATGCTTACCTCTGTAATTCCGTTTTCTTCCCTAAGTTCTTTCTTTCCACAATGTCCTCCATTTGTGTTTTCTTTAATTTTTCCAATTCTGTCTTCAGATCTTGATCCATTTTGTTGATTTCCTTCACCTGTTTGGATTTTCCTGTTTTTCCTTCAATTCCTTCAGCTGTTCGTTTGAACATTCCTCTGTTTCTTTTACTTCTTTCAATGATTTAATCATTTCCTCTTTGAAAGCCACAAACTGTTTGGGTGCTTCTTCCTGTGTTTCTTTACACATGGCCATAAGTTGTTTTATATATCTTCCTCTATTTCTTTACACATTTTATTTGTTTCTTCCATTATCCTCTTCATAAGCATAGCTGTAAGGTCACCATCTTGAATTTCACTTACATTAGGGTGTCCAGAGCTACTTGCCTCTAGATAACTGGGTTCTGTGTATGCCGTATTGCTTTGCATTTTGTTGATTGTGCTTTTTTGCTGGCCTCTACCAATCTGGCTATCTCAGGTGTTGTCTGTTAATTTCTGATGCCTGCTGGGTCCTGGGGTGGGGAGAGTCCCCTTGGCCAGGTTCTGAAGGAGATCTCCTCAGCTTTTTGGGTATGGTCAGCTGAATGGTGGTGCTTCTTAGGAATTGTCACATTTCACTTCAGGCATATGGACTTGTGAGCTAACTGTCGTGTTCAGGAAGGCTCTCCTCTCTTCAAGAGAGGTCCTGGAGATGGCTGCCCTGCTACTGGGTTTCTTTCACTGAATTTAGTGAGCTGCAGCTGTTGCTTTTAAGGTGTAATTGTTGGGTGCAGCCCTCTTGAAGAACCAGGGAATCCCACAGTTTTGTCAGTTTAGCTAGGGATAACTGGTTGACACTTGGTGCAGCATCTGAGGGCTGCTCTAATGGCTCTCTGGCTTTTGTAGGGCTGAGGATGCAGCTGTGTGCCCCAGTGCCCTAGGGATACTCAATAATGGCAGGTGAGCACAGCCGGTCACGCCTGCAGTAGAAGGTTAGATCCTAGAGCCTGTGTGAATCCAGAAAGTCTTCTGGAGCTGGGTGTCCTGAGCGTTGGACCTGATATTTTCCCCTCTATGAGGTTTTCTCCTGACAGGGACACTTAGACTTTGGTGTTTTGGGGGTGCGCTGTTCCCTCTGGGATATTGAGTAGAACCAGCAGGCACAGAGGCCCGTGGCTCCGCCTTCCTCGCGATTGAGCACCTGGGCGTCTGCTGAAACTGGGTAATTTTTCCAGAGACCTTTTCTGGGGGGAGGGGGATGGTATCGGCTGAGTGCTCTGAGATCAGACCTGCTGTTCCCCTCCCTGTGTGCCAGACAGAGAAACTCAGTCTCTGTACCCTGAGGCCTACAGTTCTATCTGGGGCAGTGAGTCAGGTGCTCAGGCAAGACTCTGTCCTAGCTCCTGTGTGTTCTGCTTAGCTAGGGGCTGGCTAGTGGGTGCCCAGGGAACAGCAGGTTTCTTCCAGGGATTGTTTGGGTGACCTAAAGTCAGTTCTGATCGTTTACTACACCATGGGTTTAACCCAGTCTCTGATGTTTGGGGGTCCTCAGTTCAGTCTGGGACAGTGATCAGAGCACTCTGGCATGTGGCTCTGGGCTGGCTTCCAAGTGCCTGGTGGAAATGGGACCTCTTTCACAGTTTAGTTGGGTGAGTTGAAGCTGATTGAATCCTACACCTTGGGATATCCTCTCACCTGGGAAACACAATCTCTTGTGTTTTAGGACTGAGAGTTCTGACTGCTGGTCACTGTGCCTATCCTGCTGTGCTGCTGGTCAGAAAGTGTCATCCTGGTGTCGCCATCTTGGATATCCCCTTCTTTTGTTTTAAATTTATTTTTTATTAATTACAGTTTATTCACTTTGTATCCCCACTGAGCCCCCTCCCAATCTCACTCTCATTCCCCCTTCTTCACCTATGCCCCTCCCCTAGTACACTGATAAGGGAGGTCCTCCTAGTCTATCAGGTCTAAAAAGGAGTGGCTCCATTGTCTATCACTGTGGCATGGTAAGGCTGCACCCCATCAGGGGGAGGTGACCCAAGAGCAGGCCACTGAATTCATGTCAGAGACAACCCCTATTCCCATTACTAAAGAAACCACCTGGATACTGAGCTGCCATAGGTCAATCTGTGCAGGGTTTCTAAGTTATCTCCATGAATGGTTCTTAGTTGGAGTATCAGTCTCAGGAAAGATCCCTGTGCCTGGATTTTTTTTCTCACCTTGTGGAGCTCTTGTTCCTTCTAGGACTTTCTATCTGACCCTTCTTTCATGAGATTCCCTGTACTCTGACCAAAGTTTGGCTATGATTCTCAGCATGGGCTTTGATACACTAATGGGTAGAGTCTTTCAGAGGCCATCTGTGGTAGGCTCCTGTCCAATTCTCTCTTTGTCCCTCTTCTGATATCCATCCCATTTGCCTTTCTGAGTGAGGATTGATCATTTTACCCAGGGTACTCCTTCTTGCTTAACTTCTTTAGGTGTACAGAATTTCGTAGGTTTATCCTATATTATATGTCTAATCTCTACTTATAAGTGAGTATATACCATGTGTGTCTTTCTGATTCTGGGATACTTTACTCAGGATGATCTTTTCTAGTTCCCACCATTTGTACGTAAATTTCTTGATTTCCATGTTTTTAATTGCTGAGTAATATTACATTGTGTAAATGTACCACAATTTCTGTAATCCATTCCTTGGTTGAAGGACAGATGGGTTGTTTCCAGATTCTGGCTATTACAAATAAAGCTGCTGCAAACATGGTTGAGCAAATGCCCTTGTTGTGTACTTGAACATCTTTTCTATATATGCCTAGGAGTGGCATAGCTGAATCTTGAGGTAGCACTATTCCTAATTGTCTGAGAAAGAACCAGATTGATTTCCAAAGTGGTTGTAAAAGTTTACACTCCCACCAGCGATGGAGGAGGGTTCCCCTTTCTCCACATCCTCTCCAGCATTTGTTGTCAATTGAGTTTTTGATCTTAGCCATTCTGATGGGTGTAAAGTGAAATCTCAAGGTCGTTTTTATTTGCATCTCCCTGATAGCTAAGGACACTGAGCGTTTCTTTTTTAACTTTTATTTTATTTTTATTAATTATAGTTTATTCATTTTGTATCCCATCTGTAACCGCTCCCCATTCCTCTCCCATTCATACCCTCCCTCTTCCTCCTTCTCCTATACTCTGCTCCCAGTCCAATGATAGGGAAGGTCCTCCTCCCCTTTCGTCTGACCGTAGTCTATTAGGTCTCACCAAGACTGGCTTCTTGGTCTCTGGTAAGGCTAATTCCCCCTGAGGTGACAGTGATCAAGGAATCAGCACATGATTTCATGGTCAGAGACGATCCCTGTTCCTATTATTGGGGAACTCTCTTGGGCACTGAGCTGCAGTGGGCTACTTCTGTACAGGGGTTCTAAGTTATCTCCATACATGTTTTGTGTTTGGAGTACCAGTCTCAGAGAAGACCACCGTGCCTAAACATTTTGGTTCTGTTGCTCTCCTTATGGAGCTCCTGTTCCCTCCAAGTCTTTCTATCTCCCCCTTCTTTCATAAGATTCCCAGCATTCTGCCCAAAGTTTGGCTATGAATCTCAACATATGTTTTGATACCTTGCTGGGTAGAGTTTTTCAGAGGCCTTCTATAATAGGCTCCTGTCCAGTTCCCCTGTTTTTACCCCGCTTCCAATGTCCCTCTCATTTGTCTTTCTGAATGAAGATTGTGCATCTTGCTCAGGGTCCTGCATCTTGCTCAGGGTCCTCCTTCTTGCTTAGCTTCTTTAGGTATACAGATTTTAGTATGATTATCCTATATTATGTGTTTAATATCCACTAATATGTGAGTATATACCATGTGTGTGTTTCTGCTTCTGTAATACCTCACTTAGGATGATCTTTTCCAGTTCCAGCCATTTGCCTGCACATTTTATGTTTTATTTGTTTTCAGTTGCTAAGTAGTATTCCATTGTGCAAATGTACCACAATTTTCTGTATCCATTCCTCAACTGAGGGACATCTGGACTGTTTCCAGCTTTTGGCTATTATAAATAAAGTTACTAAAAACATGGTTGAACAAATGACCTTGTTCTATATTTGAGCATCTTTTGGATATATGCCTAGGAGTGGTTTGTATAGTTGGATCTTGAGGTAGCACTATTCCTAATTGTCTGAGAAAGCACCAGATTGATTTCCATATTGGTTGTACAAATTTACATTCCCACCAGAAATGCAGTAGAGTTTCTCTTTCTCCACATCCTTTCCAGCATGCGCTGTCACTTGAGTTTTTTATCTTAGCTCTTCTGATTGGCTGTAAGGTGAAATCTCAGGGTCATTTTGATTTGCATTTACCTAATGACTAAGGATGCTGAGCATTCCCTTAAGTGTTTCTCTGCCATTCAATATTCCTCTATTGAGAATTCTCTGTTTAGCTTTGTACCCCATTTTAAAATTTGGTTACTTGATTTGTTGCTATTTAACTTCTTTAGTTCTTTATATCTTTTTGATACAAGCCCTCTGTCAGATACAGATTTGATGAATATCTTTTCCCAATCGTTAGGCTCTTATTTTGTTCAGCCAACAGTGTCCTTTGCTTCACAGAAGCTTTTCAGTTTCATGAGGTACCATTTATTGATTGTTGATCTCAGTATTTGCAGATGATATAATAGTATTCTTGGGTGACTCCAATAATTCTACCAGGGAACTCCTACAGCTGATAAACAACTTCAGCAAAGTGGCTGGATACAAAATTAACTCAAAAAACAATCAGTATCCCTCCTGTATACAAAAGACAAATGGGCTGAGGAAGTAATTAGGGAAACAACTCGCTTCAAAATAGCCACAATGGATATAAAGTACCTTGGTGTGATGATAACCAATCAAGTCAAAGACATGTATGGAAAAAAAAAACCTTCCAGTCTCTGAAGAAAGAAATAGAAGAACATATTAAGAGATGGAAAGGTCTCTCATGCTTATTGCTTGACAGGATTAACATAGTAAAAATGGCCATCCTACCAAAAGCAATCTACAGATTCAATGCAATTCCTATAAAATTCCCAACACAATTCTTTACAGACTTTGAAATAAAAATTTTCAACTTCATATGGAATAACAAGAAACCCAGAATCGCTAAAACAATCCTCTACAATAAAATATCTTCTGGAGGTATCTCCATCCCTGATCTCAAGATATACTATAGAGTCAGAGTAATAGAATCTGTTTGGTACTGGTATAGAAACAGGCTGGTGGATCAATGGAACCGAACAGAAGACCCAGAAATAAACCCACACACCTATGGATACTGGATTTTTGACAAAGAAGCCAAAACCATACAATGGAAAAAAGATAGCATCTTCAACAAATGGTCCTGGTCTAACTGGATGTCTACATGTAGAAAAATGCAAATAGATCCATACTTATCACCCTTCACAAAACTAAAGTCCAAGTGGTTCAAAGACCTCAATATAAAACCAGACACACTAAACCAGTTAGAAGAAAAAGTGGGAAAGAGCCTTGAACTCATTGGTACAGCAGACAAATTCCTGAAAACAACACCAATAGCACAAGCTCTAAGATCAACAGTTTAGCGTTTCTTTAAGTGTTTCTCTTCCATTCGATATCCCTGTATTGAAAATTCTCTGCTTAGCTCTTTACCCTATTTTTTAATTGGATTGCTTGTTTTGTTGGTGTTTAACTTCTTGAGTACTTTATATATTCTGGATATTATTCCTCTGTCAGATGTAGGGTTGGTGAAGATCTTTTCACAGTCAGTAGACTGTCATTTTGTTCTCTTGAATGCAATAAAGCTTTTCAGTTTCCTGAGGTCCTATTTATTGATTCTTGATTTTAGAGCCTGTGCTGTTGGTGTTTTTTTTCTGGAAGTTGTCTCCTGTGACAATGAGATAAAGGATCTTCTCCAATTATTAATCTAACAAATTTAATGTATCTGGTTTTATGTTGAAGGTGTTTGATCCATCTGGACTTTAAATTTGTGCAGGGTGATAAATATGTGTATAATTCCCTTTTTTCCTACACGTTGACATTTGTTGAAGGTGCTTTGTTTTTCCCATTTCATAGTTTTGGTATCTTTGTCAAAAATCAAGTTTCTACAGGTGTGTGGGTTTATTTCTTTGTCTTTGATTTGATTTCATTGATCCACAAGTCAGTTTTTATGCCAGTATCATGCAGTTTTTATTACTGATGCTCTATAGTCCAGCTTGAGGTAAAAGATGAAGACACCTTTTGAGGGAATTTTATTGTACAGGATTGTTGCAGCTATTCTGGTTTGTTGTTGTTGTTCCATATGAAATTGGGGATTGTTCTTTCAAGGTCTGTAAATAATTGTGATGGTAATTTGATGGGGATTACATTGAATCTGTAGATTGCTTTTGGTAGGATAAACATTTTCACTATGTTAACTCGACCAATCCATGAGCACTGGAGAGCTTTCCATCTACTGATTATCATCTTCAATTTCTTTCTACAGACACTTGAAAGTTTTCTTTTTCTTTTTATACAGATATTTAACTGGCTTAGTTAGAGTCATACCAAGGCTCTTTATGTTATTTGTGGCTATTCTGAAGAATGTTGTTTCCCTAAATTCTTTCTCAGTCTGTCTGTTTGTCCTTTTTTTCTTTTTAGGGGGGATACTAATTTTTTGAGTTAAATTTGTATCTAGCCACTTTGCTGCAAGTGTTTTTCAGATGAAGGAGTTCCCTGGCAGAATTTTGAGGTCACTCATGTATCCTACCATATCATCTTCAAATAGTGATACTTTGACTAATTCCTTTCCATGTTTATCTCCTTTAGTTGTCTTAGTGCTCAAGCAAGAACTTCAAGAATTATGTTGAACAGGACAGGAGCCTACCACAGAGGGCCTCTGAAAGACTCTACCTAGCAGAGCACCAAAGCAAATACTGAGACTCATCACCAAACCTTTGGTAGAGGTTTCATATCAAAGAAGGGTGTCATATGAAAGAAGGTATGAAAGAAGGGGGATTTAGTATGACCTGGAGAGGATGGGAGCTCCACAAGTACCAAATATATTTGGGCACAGGGGTCTTTTATGAGACTGTTTCTCCAACCAAGGACCATGTATGGATATAACATAGATCCCTGCTCAGATGTAGCCCACAGTAGCTCAGTATCCAGGTGGATATCCTAGTAAGGACATCAGGAACTATTTCTGACATGAACTCAATGGCTGGCACTTTGACCTCCCTCTCCCTCGAGGGAGGAGCAGCCATGCTAAGCCACAGAGGAGGACTTTGCAGCCAGTCCTGAAGTTACCTGATAAGCCAGGGTCAGATGAAAGAGAAGGAAGTCCTCCCCTATCAGTGGACTTGGAAAGAGGCAGGGAGGAAGGGTGAGAATGGGAGGGAATGAGGGAGCAGGATACAGCTGGGATACAAAGTTAATAAACTGTAACTAATATTAAAAAAGAAAAAAAGAAAAAAAGAACTATTTGGAAGAGATAAGGAGAGAGTGGGCAGCCTTGTCTTGTCCCTGATTTTGGTGGGATTGATTTTTCTTTCTCTCCATTTAGTTTGATGTTGACTATAGGCTTGCTGTATATTGCTTTTACAATGTTTATGTGTGTGCTTTGTATCCCTGATCTCTCCAATACGTTAAACATGAATTGGTGTTGAATTTTGTCAAACACTTTTTGGCTTCTATGGAGATGTTTTGTTTTGTTTTGTTTTTCTTTCAGTTTGTTTATATGGTGAATCACATTGATGTATATTTTTATGGCTTTGATGAAGCCCACTTGCTCATAGTGGATGATATCTTTAATGTGTTCTTGGTATCATTTTTGTGAGTATTTTATTGAATATTTTTGCATCAGTGTTCATATTCGAGATTGGTCTGAAGTTCTTTGTTGCACTTTTGTGCTGTTTAGGTATCAATGTGACTGTAGACTCAGTGTGAGTTTTCTAAAAGCTCTTTCTGTTTTTATTTTTTGGATGATTTTGAAGAGTATTTGTGTTAGCTCTTCTTTGAAGGTCTGAAAACATTCTGCGCTGAAAGTGTCTGGCCGTGGGTTTTTTGTTTTTCATTTTCTTTGGATGGGTGACTTTTGATGACAGCTTCTATTTCCTTAGGGGATATAGGATATTTAATTTATTTACCTGATCTTGATTCAGCTTTGATAAATAGAACCTATCAAGAAAATTGTTCATTTCATTAATTTTGTTACATATAGGTTTTTAAAGTAGGATCTAATGATTCTTGGATTTCCTCAGGGTCTATTGTTATGTCTCCCTTTCATTTCTGATTTAGTTGATATGGATAGTGTCCCTCTGCCTTTTAGTTAGTTTGGCTAAAGGTTTGTCTATCTTGTTGAGTTTCTCAATGAACTATCTCTTGTTTTATTGATTCTTTGAAATGTTCTCTTTGTTTGTAATTTATTGATATCAGCCCTGAGTTTAATGATTTCCAGCTGTCTACTCCTCTTGGGTATGTTTGCTTCTTTTTTTTTCTAGGGCTTTTAGGTGTGCTTGTATGAGATGCTTTGAATATCTTCATGAAGGCACTTAATGCTATGAGCTTTCTTCTTAGCACAGCTTTCATAGTGCCCCATATGTTAGGGTAAGTTGTACCTTCATTTTCATTAAGATACAGGAAGTCTTTAATTTTTTTCTTTATTTCCTCCCTGACCCAGGTCTCATTGAGTAGAGGGTTGTTCAGTTTCCGTGTGTGTGAAGGCTTTTTGCTTATTATTGAAGTCTAGCTTTAGACCATGGTAGTCTGATAGGGTACAAAGTATTATTTCAGTCTTCTTGCATCTCTTGAGGTTTGCTTTGTGCAGGGCTAAATGATCAATTTTGGAGACGGTTCCATGAGGTGCTGAGAAGAAGTATACTCTTTTGTATTTGGGTGGAATGTGCTGTAGACATCCATTAGGCTTATGACCTCTGTTTTATTATTTCTCTGTTTAGCTTCTGTCTCAATGATCTTCCCCTTGGTGAGAATAGGTTGTTGACATCTCCCACTCTTAAGGTGTTGGAATCAATGTGTGATTTAAGCTTTACTAATGTTTCTTCCACACATAGAGGAGCTATTGTGTCAGTTGGACAAATCATCAGGATTGTGATGTCCTGGTGGATTTTTCTTTTGATGAAAATGAAGTGACCATTACCATCTCTTTTGATCAATTTTGGTTGAAAGTCTCTTTTACTAAATGTTAGGATGGCTACTCCAGGTTGTTTCTTGGGTCTGTTTGCTTGGATAATCTTTTTCCAGCCCTTTATTCTGAGGTAGTGTCAATCTTTGTTGCAGATGTGTGTTTCTTGGATGCCCGAGTATGTTGGATTCTGTGTCTTTTTATTAGAGAGTTGAGACCATTGATGTTAATAGATATTAGTGACCAATGATTGTTAGTTCATTTTATTGTGGAGTTGGCGGTGACTGTGTCTTTAAATGCTTGTTTTCTTTTACTTTTTATTGTGATGGTTTCTTTATCCTATGTTTTCTTGGGTGTAGTTCATCCTGTTGTGTTAAAGTTTTTCTTCTGTAGGGCTGAGTAGCTGTGTGTATGTTGTTTAAGTTTAGATTTTTTCACAAAATATTTTGTTTTCTCTAACTATGTTGATTGAAATTATTACTCGATATAGTAGTCTTGTTTGATATTTGTTCTTTCTTAGAGTCTGCATTTCATTTGTCTAGGCCCTACTGGCTTTCATAATTTCTGTTGAGAAGTTCAGTGTGATTCTGATAGGTATACCTTTGTATGTTACTTGGAACTTTGCTTTTAATATTTTTTTCTTTTCTCTGTAGATTTGGGGTTTTGATTATTATGTGTTGGGAGGATTTACTTTTCTGGTCTAGTATACTTGTTGTTCTGTAGACGTCTTATATCTTTAAGGGCATCTATTTTTTAAGGTTGGGGAATTTTTCTTCTATGATTTTCTAGAAAATACTTTGTGGGTCTTGTAGCCTGTGGTCTTCTTTTTTGTCCATTTCTATTGTTCTTTTCATGGTGTCCTTGAGTTCTTGGATATTTTGCATCTGGAACTTTCCGATGATTTTATTTTTTCTTTGAGAGATATATCAATTTCTGCAATTGTATCTTCAGTGCCTGAGATTCTCTCTTCCATCTCTTTTATTCTCTTGGTGATGCTTACCTTTTTGGTTCCTGATCTCTTCTCTAAGTTCTACAACTCCAGTGTTTTCTCTGTTTGTGTTTTCTTTATTGATTCTAACTCTGTTGTCATGTCTTGCACCATTTCCTTCATCTGTTTGAATGTGGATTCCTGTCTTTACATGATGGCTTCTATTTTTTTTCATTTCCTCTTTCTGTGCCTCAAATAACTGCATAATTACAGATTTAAGAGCTTTTCCTGTGTTTCAACTGCAATAGAATATCTGTTGATTTTTGGAAATTCTGGTGAAGCCATGATGTCCTGGGTTTTGTTGCCAGTATTCTTATTCCAGCCCTTAGCCTGGTTGTCTGTAGCCTTGACTGATTGTTCCTGGAGCCTATACTTCAGACTGGGTCCACTGGACCAGTCTCAAGTATTCTCCCTTAGATTCACTATCTCTGCTGGGTCACTTTTTGTGACCCAGATATGCAAGGTAGCTGGGGAACAGGCAGAAAGATCTCAAAGCTTAAAGCTGCACCATTGCCCCACAGGCTTCCTTAATATGGTGGAGGATGAGATTTGGTTCCCATGCCTAGGTCATCTCTGCTGGGTTCACTGGCTGTTTGACCACATTTTTTTCTGTCACAGGTGGCTAGGCTGCTGGGGAGCTTCCAGAAAGATCCTCAAGCCTAGAGCTGCTCCAGTACCTCACAGGCCTCCTTTGGGAAGAGAACAATGGACCTTGAGTCAGGTGCCTAGCTCAGCTCTGCTGGGTTCTCTGTCTCTCCTCAGCTCGTTCTTTCTGGCCTATGTGAGGTAGACTGCCATGGTACCAGTGGATAGAGCTCTGTGCCTAGAGATGCTCCAGTGCCCCTCAGGCTTCCCTAAGACGGTGGAGAATGGGGCTTTAGCCCTGCACCTAGCTCAGCTCTGCACTGTTTGTGCTGTGCTGGTAGATTCTGACCCTAGTGAGCTAGGCAGGTAGGGAGCATGCAGAATGGAGCCTCGCCTCCACACAGTATCAGAACTATCCACCCCTAGGCAGTGAGAGAGAATGCCACTAGCCATTGAGACCATGATCCACTATACCCAGAATGTGTCCACAGGACTGGGAGAGTGGACACCTAGATTTGGAGCCTCACCCTCAGCACAGGAGAGTATTCACACCACAGGCAGTGAGAGTGAGCACCCAAAGTCTGAGCCACCAAGTGTTGGTCTTTGGAAGATATCCACAGAATGTGGACTGGGTTGTGGCCTAAGAATGCATGTTAGGAACTGTGCATGCTGCCACTGCTAGTCCCAGGAAGGTGTCCACAGATGGAGAGCTTGAGTTGGTAGCCTAGGGCTGTGGCAGTGCCAGGCAGGAGCCCTGGAAATTTTTCCATGTTTTAGCCAGGTGGCCTGAAGTTGGACCTTTCCGGTATCTCTCTGGATTCTCCTGTCACCTGAGAAACACAGATGTTGGGGTTTTGGTGATACAGCCTGTCAGTCACCCTGCTCACACTGCTGAGCTGCTGTTCAAATACCCTTTGTTGTTGGTGCCACCATTTTGGATCTTATCTCTCTCTCTCTCTTTTCCCATTAATTGTTATTGCATACCTACATGTATGTGTGTGTGTATATATACATACAGTATCCTAACTATAACCTGTTGGGTCCATATCAGGTTATTTGTATGTATGTTTTCAGGGATGACTGTTTAACACTAGATAACTAATTGGTGTGTGCTTCCTTAAGGAGGACTACCTCTTTCCTGCTCCAAGCTACACTCAGTATCAGCAATGATTTTATTTTGGAATGATTATTAAAAAAAGCATCCCATCAAGAATAAAAGCACAGACAGAAGGTACTGGTATTAAGAAGAAGAAGGAAAAAGGACAAAACAATGTTCAGCACAGAATTTATAGGACTTTTTCAGTCAAAATAAGTGATAATTATAAATTCCAAAAATGATATTTCTTGCTGCGTTGCTCAGGTTGATACATAACAGCTTCCTTATATTGGGACTAAGGTCATGCCTGCTATGTGTTACTTCTTAAAAAATGCAGAGGATGATTCAAAAAGAATACAAAACTGATGGGCTTTATGCTTTATTTTGAGAAGGAAAGACATAGTGGTTTACTTTGTTTCTGAACAGTGTATATTAAATTCTACCAAAAAAGTTCCAGAAAGGTAGAACTAAGAAGCAGAGTAAAAAGAAAAAAATTACTAATGGCTAATACAGGATGTTGTGTGTGGTCTCCCGGGTTTGGAACCAGGAGCAGTTATACCCAAAAGGTTCTGTGAGAGTGGTCGCCCAGGTTTGGAGCCTCACCCTCAGCACAGAAAGTTATTCACCCCACCCCCCAGGCAGTGAGAGTGAGCATCCTCAGTACAGGAAGGTATCACTCCCTAGGCAATGAGAGTGAGAATCCAAGGTCTGAGAAACCAAGCGCTGTTTCTAGTAAGGTATCCACACAAAGTGACCTAAGCCTGCAGGGTCAGAGTGGAGCAAGCTGCTGCTGCTGTTCCCAAAAAGGTAGCCAGATATGGTGAGTGTGGGCGAGTAGCCTAGGGCTGTGACAGTGCTGGGCAGGAGTTGTCAAATTTTTCTTGTAATTAGCTGGGTGACCTAAAGATGGACCTTTGAGTATCCCGATGGATTCTCCTCTCACCTGAGAAACACAGACGTCGGGGTTTTGTGGTCCACAGTACAGCCTGCCTGTCACCCTGCTCTCACTGCTGAGCTGCTGTTCAGATACCCCATGTGGTTGGCACAGCCATCTTGGATCTCCCCTATGTATATATTTATTAGAAGGCCTGAAGAATGTGCAAAACGTTTGATAATTGCATCAAAATATTCTGCAGTCACAATTTGCAAAGTTTTTGTATTTATGTTATGCAGAGATTAAAACCTCTGGGACAGGTTCCAAAATATTGCTAAATTACTTACAAAAGTGTTAGAGATATGCAAATATAATGTGACTAACTGAATTGGAAAGGGAATGTGTCATAACCCAAATGTAGTATTGTTCCTTGAGTAACCCTAGTGGAATTCAGACAATTCATAAAATTTTTCTACTCAAACTCTTTTATGCATCCCCAAATTTCTCAGCATCAATTTGGTTTTATTTTCAAACATTCATAATTAATTTTTGTAAAGATAGATTGGGGTAACACTGAGATAAATCATTTTTGTTTTATATTAGCTTTCTGCTGCTATACTGCTTTATGGCCAAAACCTTTCAGTGCCATTAAAAAAGAAAAAAGTTTCTGATGCTCATAAATATGGAGTAATTGATTTAGGTGGTTCTGCTATTCTAAACTGGGCTCACGCAGATGTTTACATATTACTCATTATTGGTTGCTCTTGGTGGTGTAAATGCAGCAATTCAAATTTGCTATATGTGTCTTTTATCCTCCTGGGATATTTTTATGGTAAGAATGATGTTCTAGTTTCTTTTATGTTGATATGATAAAACACCGTGATCAAAAACAACTTTAGGAAGGAAAGGATTTATTTGGCTTATACTCCCAGACCTGTCATTGGGGAAGTCAAGGCAGTAACTCATATCAGAAAATTGAAGCCAGGCCTCCTTTCTATTCCATGCAGCATAACTTCCAACTCACGTCACAGCCAAAAAGAATGCTGTTTACTAGAAGGCTTGCAGATTTGCTTATATTCAGGTAACATTAAGTTCAGGATCACCTGCTTAAGGATAGTAACAATCACAGTGTTCTGGGACCTTATACATCAATTAACTATCAAGACAATCCCCATTGCACTGCCACAGGCCACTCTGATGTGGTGTGGGCAGTTCATCAATTGAGGCGCTCCTCTCAGATGATTCTAGAATGTGTCAAGTTGACAGTTAAAACTAACTGGGAAAAATAGAGGTACAAGGGGAAAGGTAGAAACACAAAAGGTTACTGAGTGACACAGATAGCATACCATCACCATCATCACATCCTACTGGTTAAAGCAGATAAAAGAAAGGGGTACATCTATTTATGTCTTTGATAACTGAAACTGCAAAGAGACACAGTAAAAGTCATTGAAGATGTTTTAGCTAAGGAAATAGGACTAGTGAGAAATTCAACCTACTATAATTTTACACATACAGGCCCTTTAAAGGGTATTAGTTCAACATTAAATTGTCCATGAAAAATTGATCATGGCAGTGTGGCTCAGAACAGTAAAAAGTAAAGAGCTTTGGGGTAAACTGTAAAGCTTTATAATTATCTGTACTGCCCCATTCCTTGATATTGCTGGCAGGTTTATGGGAATCTAGCTTAGCTGCTGGATGATTTGTACTTCTATTCTCTAGCATTTCCCTGGGAGAATATTGGGATTTGCTATTATTTACTCATTACTCATGTTTTATTGAATGTATGTGGTGTGTGTGTGTGTGTGTGTGTGTGTGTGAGAGAGAGAGAGAGAGAGAGAGAGAGAGAGAGAGAGAGAGAGAGAGAGAGAGAGAGAGAGAGAGAGAGAGAAAGTTTGCTTATGTGCATGTGCAAGTAAGAGTGAGAAGGGCAGAAGAGGAATTTTGATATCCTCCTCTATTGTTCTGTGCCTTACTATTTTGAGACAGGGTCTCTCACTGAACCTTGCGCTAAGCTGGTGACCAGCAATCTTTATTAATCCTCATATCTTCATCTCTTCCTCTCTTAAGTACAGACACCAGGGTCACAGTTAACATTTTTTGTGGGTACCATGGTTTTGAATTCAGGCCCTCCTGATCAAAGCAACCAGTGTTCTTACCCACTGAACTGCATTTCAAGCCTTGATGTCATTTTCTTTTTTTAAGCAACTGGTGATAGGTAAAGCAAAGGAGATCACTTAGACCAAAGATGGTCATTTTTTCTGTAAAGGGTCAAAAAATAAATATTTTTGCTTTTGTGGGCCATGTGGTCTATAAGAACATTTTAAAGGTAGACTGACAAAGAAGTAGTGCACATATCCAATGTACAAATGAATTACAGAGGCTTCAGGAGACACTCTGAAAACTATCAGAGAATTCGTGAGTAAATTTCAAAGTAAGTACTGGATTTAAAAAAAGTATGAGAGAAAAAAAAAACTTAGTAGTAACGATATGTCATCAATTAAAGCATTTTCCAAGGTTTCCTAGAACAGCAATGGCTCTTTCATACTATGTTAGCAAAAATATGCTTCTTCCGGTTAACTGAATACACAGAATGCTGACGCCATATTAAAATGGTAAAAATTACATTCTGTATATTTTACAATAAAAGTGTAGAGGAATGTCATTTCAGATAGTGCCCTTATAAAACGATATGACTGGAAGTGACAGGAACAACCCACCAGACGGACTTCAAGTGCTCAGCAGAAGCAATGTTGGGCAGAGATCTAAACAGGAAAAAGTCAAAAAAGAAGAGCCCAAGGAGGGTCAGTATCCATGATGGTGGAGTGAATGAACAGCTGAGAGCTGACATCAGGATCTATCACCACAAGGCAAAGGGAAATTCACAAGGAAAGTAGACTAATTGACTCGCCCCCTTCCACAAGGCCACATCTCCCAATTATTAAAGAAGAACATTTTAACTCTGGCATTATAGTGCAAATAAACTTGGCTGTGTTCCAATAAAATCGTATTTGAAAAACAGAAAAAATGAGCTAGATATTGGACTTGGACTACAGTTTGTTGAGTATGAATTGAGCACGCCCAATCTTTTGATATTGAGACACCATGTTGTTATCTTCAGAGTTCATGCTAGAGAACCATGCAATTTAATCACACAAAAAAAATAATTTTCAACAACCTCCATACGAAAAAAAAGCCCTGAGCAAGATGGTTTTAGTGCAGAATTCTACCAGACCTTCAAAGAAGTCCTAACACCAATTCTGTATAAAGAGTTCCACAAAATAGAAATAGAAGGAAAATTACCGAACTCTTTCTATGAAGCCACAGTCACCTTGATACCTAAACCACACAAAGATCAAACAAAAAAAGAGAACTTCCGACCTATCTCTCTTATGAACATTGATGCAAAAATACTCAATAAAATACTTGCAAACCGAATCCAAGAGCACATAAAAGATATCATCCACCATGATCAAGGAGGTTTTATCCCAGGAATGCAAGGGTGGTTTAATATATGCAAGTCCATCAATGTGATCCACCATATAAACAAACTGAAGGAGAAAAACCACATGATCATCTCCCTAGATGCTGAAAAAGCATTTGACAAAATCCAATACCCATTCATGT
>CM053742.1:12215693-12256532 GCA_028658305.1 Pachyuromys duprasi | reverse complement strand
ACTCAGCAATTTAAAAGGAGCAAATCATGAAATTCGCAGGCAAATGGTGGGACCTGGAAACGATCATCCTAAGTGAGGTATCTCAAAAGCAGAAAGAAACATATGGTATATACTCACTTATATAGACCTATAGGATAGGAAGGTCATGCTTAAATCTACACACCTAGGGAGGATATACAGGAAGGAGGACCCAGGTGGGTATGATCAATGCTCGTTTGGATGAACAAATGGGATGGACATTGAATGGAGGAGAAAACAAGCATCAGGACAGGAGTATGCTAAGGAGGACCTCTGGGCGGGGGGGGGGGGGGAGGTCAATGTAGGGATGTATCAGAGCAGATATTAAGACTTGCAATCAAGCCTTTGGCAGAGGGCAAGGATTGATGATAGAAATGGAGGAGGTTGGTGAAACTTGGAGAGAAAAAGAGCTTCACAATGATTAAACTGAGCAGGGCACAGGGGTCTTGTATGAGACGGTTTCTACAGTCAAGGAACACGTGTGGATGTGTCCTGGAACCCCTGTAAGATAGGACCCAGGATAGCTCCTTGTAGGACTAAAGACCCTAGTGAGGGAAACAGGGACTGTTTCAGTCTTGAACTTGATCGCTGACTCTTTGACCCTCCCCCATACATTCCAGGGAGTGACAGACTGGCTAGATCCCAGTGGAGGACATTGCAGCCAACCCTGAGGATACAGGATGAGCTGGGGTTGGATGGAAGGGGAGGAGGTCCTCCCCTGTTGGTGGACTTGGAGGGGGCGGGGAGGAGATGAGGGAGGCTTTGGGAGGGTGGGAGGGAATGAGGAAGGGGGCTATGCTTGGGATGCAAAGTACCTAACCTGTGATTGATAACAAAAAAAAAAAAGAAAAAAAATAATTTTAAAAGTCTTATAATGTTTTTAGTAAGTTTGTGATTTTTATATTGGGCTGAATTCACAGACATCCAGTGTCCAAGAAGAACACAGGCCCTGGATACGCTTTTGGACTTCAATGTCAATCCCATGATTCTTGAACAAAAGAGAAGGAAAGGATAAACAGAGATATCTATATATGGATCAACAATGTCAATTAAAAATATTGTTTCTTATGATCAAAATATAGTGTAGCATATCCGATATTATTGATTATTACCTTGACAGGATCTACAATCGTCTAAGAAATAGGCCTTCAGGAACACCTGTGAGAGATTTAGATTAGGTTAGCCTTTCCAAAAGCCTACTAGGTAAGGCAGCAACATTCCTTAGCTTGTGTACTGAACTATATAAAAAGGAAGCTAGCTGAGCACGAGCAATCATTGTTCTCAGCATCATGATTTTGGATGAAATATCACCAACTATTCAAGTTCCTTGCCAGAATTTCCCTGTGATAATGGACCATACCCTGTAACTGCGGGCCAAAATAATCCCGATTTCATTTAAGTTGCTTTTGTAAGGGTATCTTATCACAGTAACAGGAAAGGTAACTAAGAATGTATAACAGAAGTTCCTAGAAAGAATAAGTAAAGTGAAATTATGTTTTTTTTTTTCATATTACAGCAAGTCAAAGTGAATTTGAATACATGAAGTTAGGAGGAAAGGAATTTTTCTGTCTTATGCCAGTTGTTTGAAGTGTGGGTGTTTTTGTGTCTGTGTATGTGAATATGTATGCCTTTGTCTAGGCAGGTATAGTCTCTACCATTTTTTACTCTTTTCCTTTAAGGCAGGGTTTTTCACTGAACTGGAGACTGGCTATTTTCATTAGGCTGTTGGACCAGTGAGTTCCCAGGATGTGCCTGTCTCCCACCCCATAGCTGGAGCTATAGGCATACACAACCATGTCCAAATTTTTTATGTGCACTTGAAATTTGAACTCGGATATGAATGATGAGAATTTTAATTTATATTTCACATATAGTAAGTGCTCTTACCCACTGAGCCATTTCTCTGAGGCTCTGGTTTTAGCTTTTATGTTATCTTACTTTTTTTTTCCAGTCCTCATGGGTAATACTATAGTATGCTGTCTCTCATATAGAACGAAAACAAATTTGATTGTTTGAAATTTTGTATTATAGAAATTTAGGAATATCCTTTAAAATACCCTTGGATTGTCTTTTTAGAGATTTTATCTCAAACAGATTACAATAAATTAAACATGCAGTACTAAATTAGACCAATTTGGATATGTGAAAGACATTAAATTTCAAATGATACAAATGACAAACAATAAACATGCATTTGAGAGACTACTTCTACTGTCTATCAATTTTGGATTATTATTTGTTTACAGTTATCAGAACTGGAACATATATATATATATTAAATATATATATTTAATATATTAAAGAAATATTATATCATTTCCCCCATCTCTTTCTTCTAAAAAGTCCATGTTGTATTTTAAATTCTTTGTAACATAACCAGATCTCTTAATTCCTAAAACTTGTCATGATCTGACTATACCTTTTTCATTCTGCTTCACCATTTTACTTTGCATATAGTGCTTAGCTCTTTGGAACATTCTTGAATGTCCCAATGCCTCTGTGGCCTCACACTTATTGTTTTCTCCTCATACCCATGTCCCTAATCACCTACTTAACCTTTGCACTCATATTTGAAGGACATTCTTTATCCAATTGTATTATGTTGTAGGACTCAAGAAAGTAGAGGTTATTCTCTTCACACACTGCTGCGTTTATAGTGACTTCACCTTTAAAAAGTCTAAGTCTACACCAACACACCCATAAAACATTTGACCCCAAATTAATCTTGCCTACTAGAAGTATAAGGATAAAGATGGAAAGGAGATTGAAGAAATGGCAAAACAATGACTGACTCAACTTGAGACCCACCCCCATGGAAGAGAGCCCATCCCTGACATTATTAATGATACTCTGCTATGCTTGCAGGCAGCAGTCCAGCATAACTGCCTCCTGAGAGGTTTCATCCAGCAGCTGATGGAAACAGATACAGAGATCTAGAGCCAAACAAGATATGGAGCTCAGAGAGTCTTTTGGAAGACTGGGAAGAAGGATAGAAAGAATTTTAAAGTTCAAGAACATCACAAGAAAACCTACAGAATCAACTAACCTGGGCCCCTGGGGGCTCACAGAGACTGAACCACCAAGCAAAGAGCATGCACAGGCTTGGCCTGTGCCCCTACACATGTGTAGCAGATGTGCAGCTTGGTCATCTTGTGGGTCCCCTAAGATGGGAGTAAGAGCTGTCTCTGACTCTGTTGCCTTCCTTTGGATTCCTTTGCCCTAGCCTGGCTACCTTCTCAGGCCTCAGTGAGAGAAAATACACTTAGTCTGCTTGAGGTACCAAGGTGGGTTGGTAACCATGGGGGACCTCATCTTCTCTAAGAAGGAGAAGGGAAAGTGATGGGGGAGAGTGGGCTTGAGGGCGCGATAGGAGAAGGGCATTATAGCTGGAATTAGACTGTAAATTGATTAAATAACAAACAAAGAGACAAAACAACAAAAGACAAAGTCTTCCTCCCCTAGAAGCTATCTGTTGTACATAGCTCTGCAGTTGGGACGATGGTTTGTGAGCCTCTACCCTCTCCATGCTAGAATGTTGGCTAATTTTTCTTGGGGAGTTGTTCAGGCAACCAGAATATCTGTGAGTTAAAAAAAAATGCAACAATCCTGTGATATCCAGAAAACACTTTGAAAGCCTCGGTCTACCTTGACTTCTGGCTTTTACAATCTTTCTACTCTACTTCATGAAATCACTTTAGAGGATGATTTGAAATTACTTAACTTAAAGTAGAAATGAAATATGTGATCTGATGTACATGTTGGAAATCAATGCAATTTTAGCTGTACATTTAAGATGAATAATAAGAATATTTGATGAACTGGTTTTTAAAAAAGCCACATTCAAGAACTAACTTATGTTATTTAGATACATAAGAAATTTAAAAAATCGGAATCTGTAAGATCAACATTTTATGAGAGCAAGAGTATCATCATTGTAAAATAATGCACTTATATTACTATCTCACAAGGCAATTACTCTGCAATAACTGTTTGTTGAGTGAATGAATAAATGGCACTTTGACACATAAATTCTACTTAGATTTTAAGTTTCTATGAAATAAGGTTATAGTAAATACTCTAGTAATTTTATATAAATAATTCAGAAAATTATAGGAACAGAGAAAATGTCTGCTTGAAAAAAAACAAATCTAAGGAGAACTATGCAAGTTTAAGAAGTCATTTTTAATAGGGATATTGTTTCCCTCTATGTTTATAATATGAATATTTAATCTTATTCATTTAAACTTATCTGGGGCATTTAGGTCATATCACTCCACCATATTCTTAGTATACTCTCAATCTAATTAAATATTATAATTTTGTAGTAAGATGACATTATAGTTATTACCAGCAATGTCTATAATCTGAAGACAGTTTTATGTTTAGGATTTGCGAAGATCTTTTCCCAGTCTCTAGGCTGTCATTTTGTTCTGACAATAGTGTCTTTTGCTTTACAGAAGCTTTTCAGTTTCATGAGGTCCCATTTATTGATTATGGATCTTAGAGCCTGTGCTGATGGTGTTTTGTTCAGGGAGTTGTCTCCTGTGCCAATGAGGTCAAGGGTCTTCCCCACTTTTTTTTCTAACAGGTTTACTGTCTCTGGTTTTATGTTGAGGTCTTTGATCCACTTGCAGTTTAGCTTTGTGAAGAGTTATTAGTAAGGATCTATTTGTACTTTTTCTACATGTGGATATCCTGTTAGACCAGCACCATTTGTTGAAGATGCTATCTTTTGTCCATTGTATGGTTGTGGCATCTTTGTCAAAGTTCAGCTGTCCATATGTGTGAAGGTTTATTTCTAGGTCTTCTATTTGATTCCATTGATCCACCATTCCGTTTCTATACCATACAATGCAGTTTTTATTACTGTTGCTCTAAAGTACACCTTGAGATCAGGGATGGAAATACCTCCAGAAGATCTTTTATTGTAGATGCATATTTTGGCAATTCTGCGTTTCTTGTTATTCCATATGAAGTTGAGAATTTTTCTTTCAAGGTCTGTAAAGAATTGTGTTGGTAATTTGATGGGAATTGCATTTGAATCTATAAAATGATTTTGGTATAATGGCCATTTTTACTATGTTAATCCTGCCAAGCGATGAGCATGGGAGATCTTTCCATCTTCTGATATTTTCTTCTATTTCTTTCTTCAGAGACTGAAATTTTTTTCATACAAGTCTTTGACTTGCTTCGTTAGAGTTACACCAATGTATTTTATGTCCTTTGTGGCTATTGTGAAGGGTGTTTTTCCCCTAATTTCTTTCTCAGCCCTTTTGTCTGTTGTATACAGGAGGGCTACTGATTTTTTTTAATTTAATTTTGTATCCAGCCATTTTGCTGAAGGCAGTTGTAGGAGTTCCCTGGTAGCATTTTTGCAGTCACTCTCCTATCATTTACAAACAGTGACGCTTTGATTTCTTCCTTTCCAATTTGAATCCTCTTGATCTCCTTTAATTATTTTATTGCTCTAACAAGAACTTCAATAACTATATTGAAGAGACATGGAGAGAGAGGGCAGTGTTGATTGATTTTTGTGTCTTTCCATTTAGTTTGATGTTGGCTATAAGCTTTCTCTATATTGCCTTTACTATGTTTAAGTAAGTGCCTTGTATCCCTGATCTCTCCAAAATTTTAAACATAAACAAGTGTTGGATTTTATTAAATACTTTTTCAGCATGTAAGGAGATTATCATGTATTTTATTTTTCTTTCGGTTTGTTTATATGGTGGATTACATTGATGGATTTCCGTATATTGAACCACCACTGCATACCTGGGATGAAGCCTACTTTGTCATAATGAATGATATATTTTATGTGTTCTTGGCTTCTGTTTATGAGTATTTTGTTGATTATTTTTACATCTATGTTCATAAGGGATTGGATTGAAATTCTCTTTATTGGGTCTTTGTGTGATTTATGTATCAAAGTGACTGTGGCCTCATAAAAAGAAGTTGGTAATGTTCCTTTTGTTTCTATTTTATGGAATAGTTTGAAGAATATTGGTATTAGCTCTTCTTTGAAGCTATGGTAGAATTTTGTACTGAAACCAATTTGCCCTGGGCTTTTTTTCTTTTTCTTTTCTTTTCTTTTCTTTTCTTTTCTTTTCTTTTCTTTTCTTTGCTTTGCTTTGCTTTGCTTTTTCTTTCTTTCTTTCTTTCTTTCTTTCTTTCTTTCTTTCTTTCTGTCTTTTTTTCTTTTCTTTTTCTTTTTTTTTTTTTTTTTTGCACAGGAGACTGTTGATGGCAGCTTCTACTTAGGAAATATAGGACTATTTAATTTGTTTACCTGGTTTCCATTCATTTTTGGTAAGTGGAATCAATCCAGAAAATTGTTCATTTAATTTAGATTTTCAAATTTTGTAGCTTATAGGCTTTTGTAATGAGACCTAATGTAATAAGACCTAATGATTGTTTGGATTTCCTCAGTGTCTGTTGTTATGTGCCCCTTTTAGTATCTGATTTTGCTGATTTGGGATAGTTTCTTTTTGCCTTTTAGTTAGTTTCGTTAAGGGTTTGTCTATCTTCTTGATTTTCTCAAAGAACTGGCTCTTGGTTTCATTGATTATTTGAATTGTTTTCTTTGTTTCTAGTTTATTGATTTCAGCCCTGAGTTTAATTATTTTCAGCAGTCTACTCCTCTTGGGTGTGTATGTTTCTTTTTCTTTTTTTCCCCCCTAGGGCTTTCAAGTGAGCCATTAAATTGCTTGTATGAGATGTTTTGAATTTCTTCTTGAAGGCACTTAGTGCTATGAACTTTCCTCTTAGCACAGCTTTCATAAGTTTGGGTATGTTGTGATTTCTATATTTCTTCCCTGACCCAACTGGCATTGATTAGCTATTTGCTCATTTTCCATGTGTGTGTAGGCTGTTTGGTATTTCTGTTGTTGTTGAGGTGCAGCTTTAATCCATTGTCATCTGATACGATACAGGGTATTATTTCAATCTTCTTGTACTTGTTGAAACTTGCTTGTAACGAAATACATGATTTATTTTGGAGAAAGTTCCATTAGGTGCTGAGAAGAAGGTAAATTCTTCTGTGTTTGAGTGGAAAGTTCTGTGGATGTCTGTTAGGTCCATTTGATTCATGATATCTGTTAGTGTCTTTGTTTCTTTGTTTAATTACTGTCTTGTTGAGAGTGGGATGTTGAAGTCTACCAATATTAATATGTGGGATCTATGTGTGGTTTAAGTTTTATTAATGCTTATTTTACAAGAGTGGGTGGCCTTGTATTTGTGACAAAGACGTTCAGAATTGTGATATTTTATTGGTGGAATTTCCCTTTGTAAATATGATATGACCTTCTCCAAATCTTTTGATTAATTTTGGTTGAAAGTCTATTTTTTTAGATATTTGAATGGCTACTCTTGCTTGCTTCTTGGGTCCATTTGCTTGGAAAACTCCCTTCTCTCAGGTAATATCTATCTTTGTGACTTAGGTGTGTTTCTTGTGTGCAACAGATTATTTGGTATTGTTTTCTCATCCATTATGTTAGTCTATGTGTTTTTATTGGAGAGTTGAGACCATTGATGTTGAGAGAGATTAATGATTAATGGCTGTTATATTCTTTTATTTTTATGTTGGTTGTGGCAGTTTGTTTGTGTGCATGGCTATTTTCAGTTTTGCTATAGTGAGGTTATTTATTTCCTGTGTTTTCCTGAATGTAGTTAGCTCTCCTGGGTTTTATTTTTCCTTCTGGTATCTTCTGCAAGGCTGGATTTGTTGGTAGACATTGTTTAAATTTGTTTTTGTCATTGAATATCTTGTTTTCTTCATCTATGATGACTGCAAATTTTATAGGATATAACAGCCTGAGCTGACATCTGTGTTCTCTTAGGGTCTGCATGATATCCATCCAGGCATTTCTGACTTTCATAGTCTTTGTTGAGAAGTCAGTTGTGATTCTGATGGGTTTGCCGTTTTATATTACTTGGCCTAAAACTCTTCCAGCATTTAGTATTTTTTCTTTGTTCTTCATATTTATTGTTTTGATTATTATGTATGTATTTGATTATTATTATTTTCTTTTCTGGTCTAATTTATTAGATGTTCTGTAGGCCTCTTGTACACTTATAGTTCTCTCCTTTAAATTGGAGAAATTTTATTCTATGATTTTGTTGAAAATATTGTCTGGGCCTTGGAGACCGGAATCTTCTTTTTCTTCTATTCTTATTATTCTTTGGTTTTGTCTTCTCATGTTGTCTTGGATTTCTTGGATGCTTTTGTCAGGATGTTCTTAGATTTAACATTTGCTTTGAAGGATACATCGATTTCTTCCATTGTATTTTCCACACCTGAAATTCTTTCTTCTACCTCTTGTAGTCTGTTGGATATGCTCACCTCTATAATTCCTGTTTTCTTCACTAAGTTCTTCCTCTCCATGATCTCCTCTGTGTTTTCTTTAATATTTCCATTTCTATCATCAGATCTTGAAACATTTTGTTGATTTCCTTTACCTGTCTGACTGTATTTTCCTGCTTTCCCTTTAAATCCTCCATCTGTTTGTTTCTTTTATTTCTTTCAGTGATTTAATTATTTCCTTTCTGTAGGCTGCAAACTGTTTGGCTGCATCTTCTCTTATTTCTTTATGGATGGCCCTATTTTGTTTCACTTTATCTTCCTCTATTTCTTTATGCATTTTATTTTTTCCTCCATTATCTTCTTCATAAGCATATATGTAAGGTCAGCTCCTTGAAATTCACTTATGTTAGGGTGTCCAGGGCTGCTAGCCACTGGATAACTGGGATCTGAGATGCCACATTGCTTTGGCTTTTGTTGGTTGTGCTTTTACGCTGCCTCTTCCCATCTGGCTGTCTCAGGTTTTGGCTGTTATTTTCTGGTTCCTGCTGGAATCCTGGGATGAGGATAATCACCTTAGCAGGATGATGGATGTTCCTGAAGAAGGCCTCATCAGCTTTTTGGGTGTGGTCACTGCATGGCCAGTGCTTCTCAGGAATTCCAAAGCTCACCTCAGGTGTATGGACTATGTGTTAACTGTGGTCATTGATAGTCATATGGGCTCACCTCTCACCAGGAGAATTCCTGGAGACAGCTGCCCTCCCACTGGGTTTCTTGCTCTGAATTTAGTGAGCTGCTGCTGCTGCTCTTACACTGTGTTTGCTGGGGACAACCCGCTTGAAGAACCAGGGAGCCCCATGGTTTGGTCAATTTAGATAAGGAGACAGGCTGCACTTTGGAGCAGTGTCTGGGGGCTGATCCTGTGTATATCTGTCTTCTGTAGGTCTGAGTTTGGAGCTCTGTGCTTCAGTACTCAAGCAATAATCAATGGCAGTAGAGTTCAGTACTCCTGGGTGCAGCAGGAGGTTAGAACCTGGAGCTTGAGGGAATGGGAACCCAGGGACTTTTCCAAGGATTAGCTGGGTGTCCTGAGATCAGGCCTGATGTTTCCCCCACTGTGACATTTCCTTCTGATAGAGAGACCCGTCTGTGTTGTTTTAGGGTCCACATTTCAGTCTGGAATGGTGAGTAGAGCATTCAGGAGCAGGTGAGTGGCTCTGTGCTGGGGAGTAGATGTATTCAGGAACCTGGAAACTTTTCCTGAGGATTTTTCATAGTGCGAGGGTGTGGGAAAGTTTGGCTGAGTACCCTGAGGTTGGACCTGATGTGCCCTTCATTGTGTCATTTCTTCCCAATAGGGAAACCCTGCCTCTTTTGGGAGCTCACAGTTCTTTCTGGAATGGTGAGTCAGGCGCACAGGTGGGTCTCTAGGCTAGAATTTGAGTGCCTGCAGGAGCTTGGGACCTTTTCCAGGGATTGTCTGGTTGACCTGAGATCGGTCCTGTTTGCCTCTGTAGAGTAGCTTTTAACAGAAGCTTCATAACTAATCTTATTATCGGCAATTCACAAGAAAAATATACAAACCTTTTTGAAAACTATTAGAGTTAATTAATTTTATGGGGTATTACAGAACACAGTTTCAACTTAATGTAAATTAAGAAGTGCATGAGACAGAGTTCATGATAATTTTTTTTTTTACATCGGGTTTCTTTGTGTAATCTTGGCTGTTCTGGACTCACTTTGTAGACCAGGCTAGCACTGAAATCAGATAGTCACCTGCCTCTGCTTCCCTGAGAGCTCAGATTACAGGCATGCATCACCATGCCTGGAAAGTTCTTGATAGTTTTAAATATAAAGATATTGTTTCTTTTTCAACATTTGCTTCTTTAAATGTGTATTTGTACATATATTCATCTACTTATGTGTATGTGCACCATATACATGTAATTGCTACTGCAACCCAGAAGACTATATCAGATCTCCTACAGCTGGAATTATAGAAGGTTATGAACTGTCCATCCTGGGTGCTAAAAAATAAATTTCAGTCCTCTGTATAAGCTGTAAGTGCACTTAACTCATGAGTCATCTCTCCAGGTCCTTAATTTGAAGTTTTTGTTGTTCTCTGCCCTGACTCCCAACGTTTTTCTCCAGGTACTAATGTATGAAGTATGTTTATTAACAACCAGAGAAGCTCACAATAATTTTCAGGTTTAGATAAGTTACTAGAGCTCTATTTGTAGATACAATTGATTAGTTGATTGATTGTTCTGAGTTGGGGCCTTGTAAGATTTCTCCCTTCCATTTTAGCATGTCTATTGATGCTATCTTTGTTGAGGTTTTGATTAGGTAGGCATATTATTGAGACTTCACAGGTGTAGTAGCTTCCATGACATTTCTAGGAGATACAATCTTACAGAAAACTCCCTGCTACTCTGGATCTTATAATCTTTCTGCCTCTTCTTTTTTGATGTTCCCTGAGCAATAATTGCAGAAGCTGCTCTGAAAATGTATCATCTGGGGCTGGGCACCACACAATCACTTGTTCTCTGAATTTTAATTAACTGTAGTTTTCTATAATGGTCTCCATCTGTTGCAAAGAGAAATTCTTTGATGAGTGGTAAAAGCTACACTCATCTGTGGGTATAAGGACACATATTTAGTATGTAAATAAGAATTATGCTGGTTCAGTAAAGTGGCAGTAGTACAGTTTCCTCTAAGATCTATGATTTCATGAGCCCCGGGTATTTGACTAGGTTTTCAGTACCAGGCATGATTTCCTTCCTGTTGAGTGGGCCATAAGTGCAGTTAGACAGGTGTTGGTTATTATCCAGATAAGCATGTCAATATTACACCATTAGGGTTATGGCATGCTGGTAATTGTTGTAGCTCATAGGTGTCATATGTGGGTAAGACTATTGGTTTTGTCCCTCCCTTGGATGCTTACGTGGCTCTTTTTTGTATTATGAAAGTTAGTCCTCAGGGAGGAGGCTTTCAGGTCATATCCATTTCATATCTTCTAGATCCTGTATCCAAATGGCACAGTGCCATCAGCAATATGGACCTAACTTCAACATCTGGGAGGCAAAGTTTGGTAAATACCAATATCTGGGGCTGCTTCCAGCATAGCATGATGTATGTAACATAAAGTATATTTTCTTTACAAGTAAAAAGAGTTCATAGAGGTAGCTCTAAAAGCATAGAATAGTATATTCATACAATATACATGATCATTGATGATCATTGATCATACTTATCAAGCATTATATCTTAAGCGTACTGTACATTTTTCCAAAGGGTAGCTCAGTAAGATTATACCAGCATAAACGAGTAATGTGTTACATTACAACAGCTAGGACACCACCAGGTGACACCGTTTTTTTTTTCTTTCTTTCTTTCTTTTTGAAAGCACCATTACTATCTTAGTAGACTACTCTCATTTATGCTCTCTCTTGCTGACCATGGAAATATTGTTATGTTCCACATGACTGTACTCTTCTCTGGACTCATGATCAGATGACATGGGTGAATGTAAGAAGTCTCAGATAAAAGGGATTATATCATTGCTATGGTTCAGCTATATCCTTTGTAGCTTATAACAAAAGATACAACTGTGTGCAATGATAAAAGCACAGAGCCCAGTGTTTGAGGAGGGAAGTCTGCTTGGTTTATAGGATTTTTTAAAAGGCTCCTAGTTGTTTTCAATTTAGAAAATTGATATCCATTATCAGACCAGCAACAGTCAACTCCTGGGGCTTTTTGATAAAATTAGTTTTGATAACTTACACAATATTGATGATATTTTAGAAGCTTCCTAAATAGAGCTTTATCTTTTAGCTTCATCAGGAAGCTAAAAATGAAATAAAAATAAGTCCTACTGTAGATATAAAGGCTCTAGTCATGGCTATTTGTACAACTGCTCAGCTTTATCCATGAGAAAGGAAAATATATGGAAGCAGCATTGTATTTCTGAGTGAGCTTGGTATATGCATATTAATTCATTTTGGCTAATAGTTTCTATTTCTTTGGCATAATTTGAAACCATTTATTCAGATGAGGTTCCTCTCTGCTGCCTTGCAGCTGGATGGCTGGCACCTCCTCTGCTTGCCTTCTATTCATCCCTTTCCCCTCAGAGACCACATTTATAGTTTCCTAAAACTATATATCATCTTTTATTCCTTCAATTTCTCTGGATTAGTGTGATGGGTGTTATTATCAAAGTAGGCTATTGCCATGTGATGCTCTTCTTCTCAGGAGAATTAAAAACCAAAAGAACATTTTAAATTATATTTACCAGGGTGGGTTTATTAGTTAAGATGTGTAAAGTTGTGATGCACTATCAAGTTTCCAGGTCTTGCTGACTTGATATTACAAAGGCACATACCTCATTTAAAACACAGTATCATGATAAATTGTTGGGTTCCCCTTTCCTGTCTTCTTCCAAGCACTGTCCTAGGGATTAAGGAGTTAATTTTGCAAGTCTGGCATGTTAGATTTCTTTGCTTCTTGCTGTGTTGCAATGGGGAAGGTAGGGAGAGAAAGTGGAGGAAAAATGATCAGGAAAAGCATGTAGATACATATTGATTTATTGGTACTGAATGCAACACATCACCTTTATTCATGCTGCATTGGTTTATTGGTTAGAATTAATCATAGACAGGCAGGATAGCTCAGAATTGGAGAGAGTAAACTGAGATGTATCTAGGGTACAGAAAGAACTCCAGAAATCCACAGATCATACTAGCAGACAAATAGCTACTCAAACACCAGATGCGTTTGAGTTTGTATCAAGCATTTAATTAAACATTATTTTACATTGACTAAAAGTCATAGAAAATTTGCTTTTACCCTCAAAAGCATTGATGTATGAGTGATATTAAAAATATCGACCTCTAAGTACATTGTGGTTCATCATTTACAATAATATCTATATGTACAAGTTACATGGAAACTGTGGAGGTCTTAATTATTTCTTTATGTGCTTGAGAATTGGATGGAGTTTTATAAAGGAAGTGACCCTTCCAAATGTGCTGGGAGAAATTTTGCAGTCAAAGGAATACAATGGGAGAGAGGGGTAACAATGTCCAGTCTATAACAACTAATGAGATCATCTGTGTTGGGATGCTACAGTGAAATACAGGAGGTTGATATTTTATAAGGACAGAGTAGAATGGGGAAAAGGGTTGTGCTGGGACCAACACCTGTAGGCTTCTTTTTTCAGATATATTAAGGTACTTATAATCTCAGCGTCAATAAGAAAATTCTGGAAGGATCTGGGCAAGGAGACAATCACTAAAATAACGCTATTCTTAAAAGTTTGAAAAATTTCTCCCCTATACTAAATTTTCACTGTAAGCCAAGCATGGAGTAGGGCATCTTGTGTACAAAATTTTATTTTGTCTTTCAGATACCTTAATGAGGAATCATTCTTTGTATTATTGTTATTTATTATAAGTAAACTGAACATGGAAAAGATTAAGAAATTGTCAAAGAGCACACCGTTATTTTGTGGGGAAGCCAGTATTAAAATCCAGTCAAAAATATTGGGCATGAGTAATGTATTTGTTGTCAATACATCAGAGGCTGAGGCAAAGGGATTCCTGGAGTCCATGAGGTCAAGACCATCCTGAGAGACATAGTGAGATCCTGTCTCAACAAACAAGTGAACAAAGAAAAGAAATACATGAAACCCCTGGCCATATGATATTCAATCCTGATACTTGTTAATCTGTGTTATGGTTGTTTATTAACTTATAAACCAAAAATATAATTAATATTTCTGGTTCCCATGTAAAAAGAAAAAATATAAATGAGCTAAAATAATTTTAATAATACTTTAATTTTCTTTCTTTACTCACTGAATGGCACCATGATGGTCAGCAAAAACAAGTGCCTGATGAAAGGATGCAAGCAAAAAGCCCTGCAGAAAGTGGTTTGTCCATTTTCTAAGAAAGAATGGTATGGTGCAAAAGCTCTGGGTATTCTCAAGTTTAGAAATATTGTAAAAACACAAGGAGCCATGGAACCAACAGTGCACTGAAAGGCCTCAAGGGTCATATGTTTGACATGAACCTTGATTCACAGAATGATGAAGTTTCACTTGGAAAAATTAAACTTAGGATATTTAGGACAGAACTGTCTGACTAACTTCTGTGACGTGGGTCTTTCAGGACAAAATGTGTCCCCTATTAAAAAAAAATGACAGTCCAGGATTGAATCTCATTTTGATGTCAAGACAACTTATGGCTCTTTGCTCAATCTACTGTGTTGGTCTTATTAAAAACCTCAATAACTAGATATGCATGATATTCTATGTGCAATACCAGCAGTTCCTTCAGATCCACAAGAAGGTGATAGAAATGACCTGAGAAATTCTGGCAAAGGACTTGAAAGAAATGGTTAATAAATGAACTTTATACAGCCCGGGGGAAGTATGGAAAAGGCTAGCAATCATCTACCCTCTTCACAATGTCTTCCTTAGAAAAGTAAAGTACTGAAGATGCCTGGCAAAACTTATAGAGCTTCATGATGCAGGTGGTCAGTTTGGAGAACTGGTGGTGATGAGAGACAGGTGCTGAAGCTCAACGAACTGACAAAAATAGAACACCAGTCCTGCTGAAAATCCAGATTTTCATAATAGTGAGAAATGAACAGTCTTATTTGTTGAAAAAAATTAGATTAATTCAGTCTCCTCCCAATTTCAACCTGTACTTTATATAAAAGTATTATAAAATATTTCACACTTCTTTTACACAAACTTTTTGAAATATGATATTTAATATTTCTCCTGAGACTACCACATTCTAATATTCAAGTCAAACTGAGGTAGTCTATTGTATTGGAATGAAAGGGTTTATTTCTTTGCTTTTAGGGAGAATTTAGCTCAGGGTACTAAGTAGCCATACAAGTAAAATATCTATTCTTGTTTTCAGGTGCTTTGTAATCACAAATGGATCAAGTAGCTTAATTTTAGATTATACTTTTCTTAACTCTCATTCGAAAGTCCACCTTTCATCTCAAGGCAATATTAAGTAGTGACTGTTCCTTCAACTTTAAACTACTATATCTGGGGCTGAGATGTAGCATGGCTCATTGCTATGATTATACATGCAAGGTTAACACTTGAAACTCCACTTTGTAAGGGTCACAATCCAGCAGTATCTAGTAAATTTTTCTCTTCTGAATTTGTATGCCTTCAGAGTGATAATGGATAATATACACAGCAAAATGTTTCATGTGTCAATAAGGAATCTTAGAAATGCCAGGTTGTAATACTGGTGGAAATGGAATCAGACATGGAAAACAGAGTTTCTTTAAGGAATCTTACGTTACATTTTGTCATTTACAAACTGGCATAGTCCCTTAAACTATTTAGCTAGACATTTAATTAAGTTTGTCATGAGAGAAAAATAAATGGATTCTTGTTTCTTTATGTTTTTAATTTTATTCTTTGGGAATTTCATACATGCATACAATGTATAACAATCATATCTATCCCCATTTCCCCACTCCATCTCTTCCTGGACCTTCTCAACATGTGACAACTGGTAGAATGGTATTATGACTGGTTTCTAATAAGATTTATTCATGTTTTTATTGTTTGTTTTGTGTTTCTGGTAAATGGACCAAGGTCCTCATCCCAGTCAAGAAGGAAGAAATTATGCAAAAATAATTTTAACAATCTCTCTCAAGATCTACCCCATCACCACAACTAACTTCATTATGTTCGTTTATATCTTATTGAAAATGTTTTGGAATATTTATGATTTTAATAGTTTTTACTTCAATGATTATTTTGTACATAAACATTGTATAAATTTTATAATTATTGCATCTGGTCAAAATATTTTCTAGCTCTGTTTTTTAAAATGTTTTAATTTAAATATATCTTAAAAATACATGAAACACTATATAAATGGGGTATCATGTGTTGTTTTGAGACATATATGCTTGTTTAATGTCCAAATTGGGCCAGGTCAAGTATACCTACCTAAATCTTCAATTATTTATTGTCCTTTTATGATGGAAACATTCAAAATCGTTTCCTCCAGCTTTTTGAAACATACAGTATATTGTCATTATGTATAGTTACCCTTCTGGACACTAATGCAGCAGAACTTCTTGTTTACAAATAGCTCTTTGTGCACCTTGCCATGCCATGCAGAATAGCTCAGATTATATTTCTGAAGCATAAGACATATGGGATAAATTTGTGGGAAACAATTGTTTTTAATAGTACAATGGAGTAAGTTTTTTTTTTCTCTTAACACATCTACAATTTAATAAACATTTGGAAGTTTCTGTTACTAAGGAACCATTCGGGACTTTGGAAGATAAGGATCAGTACAGAAATGATTGCTTGCTCTCTCCCAGTGCAGGCAGGAGTGTACAGTGGCTAAAATTTGCTGCTTGGTCCAAGACAAATTTCAATTAGAACTCCAACTTCGTTCTTAACTTGCACACTTGACCATGAATAAATTATTCTGATTATATACCCCTCAAGTTGTATATCTACAAAATAGATTTAGTATAAGACCTTTCCTTATAGGGAAAGTTATTGTGAGAATTCAAATATGAAATATGAAAATCTCTTAGTAGTTGACAAAAAATGATAGGCAAGAAAAATTATTTTACTTGTTTCTTTTCTTCTTCTGAATCTAGAGGAAGTGCAGACATACAAACCTTTAGTAAACATAGAATGCATCAAATGGTTATTCTAATACAAATTAGGATTGGGAAGGTAGAAAATTTACTCTTAAAGACTAATGTACTTTCATGAAGGTGGCAACATTCACTATTGTGTTTGATGCATAAAAGGAAAACAGAGGGAAGAAGGAAAAATCATAGTAAAACCATTGTGAAAGATAATTTTAATTATCAGCTAGACACAATTGACCTGGTAGAAGGGTCTCTGAGAGGTTCTGTGAGGGATTTCCTTAATTATGTTGACTGGTATAGGGAAATCAAAATACTGTGTGTGGCATCATTACCTGGACTTGAAAATGCAATTCTAGACTGTGAAGAGTAGAGAAGAGACTGAATCTCTGCATGCATGCATTGATCACTCTGTGTTCCTGATATGGCTGCTATGTAACCAGCTTCCTTGAACTCCCACTGCTGTGACCTCCCCATCACAATGGATGATAACCTGGAACTGTGAGCTAAAATGAATCTGGTTCTCTTTAAGTTGCTTTTGTTTGAGCATTTTGTCACAGGAAAACTAGAACAGAAATATATAGTATAAAGATAGTGCACAGACTTAAAATAACAAGGGAAAAGACTTGTGTGCTGGAATATTGAACTTTGCTTTTAAAAAAGTTGTGCTTCATTAATGTTGAACTAAGAAGTTTAGAACACTCAATAAATGGGCAGCTGTTTCTCAATTGTGAGGACAATCACAATGCAATAAAATACAGTATTATGTGATGTTTTAAAAATGTATGAAACAAAATTAAGATGATGATTGTGTATGTAGATTCACATGACACTACTAAAGAAGAATCATGAAAATATAAGCTTACTGATGGACAAATCTAATTTGACACCAGTAGAAAGATATTCTTAACAGAAAAGAGATTGGGTCATTCCAGGAGACCCTGTGTGTTCTCGGGACTTGAAGAATTATAAAATAAATAATGAAAACACTGCCAACTTCAGTTAAGACAACAAATTAAAGATCTCTTAATTTTAATTATCTATAATAATATTAACAATAAATACTACTCTCTGTAAGGTAAAAGCCCAGAGAGCTTTTTAGAATTACTGAATCTCATAACAAAATGACAACTTACAAACTGGGAAAAGATCTTCACTAACTCTACAGCTGACAGAGGACTAATATCCATAATATATAAAGAACTGAAGAAATTAGACACCAGCAAAACAAATAAAAAAATTAAAATGTGGTACAGAACTAAGCAGAGAATTCTCAATAGAAGAATATAGAATGGCAGAGAAACACTGAAAGAAGTGCTCAACATCTTTAGTCAGCAGGGAAATGCAAATCAAAACAACTCTGAGATTCCATCATATATCTATCAGAATGGCTAAGATAAAAAACTCAAGTGACAACACATGCTGGAGAGGATGAGGAGAAAGGGGAAACCTCCTCCATTGCCGGTGGGAGTGTAAACTTGTACAACCATTTTGGAAACCAATCTGTTGCATTTTCAGAAAATTGGGAATAACACTACCTCAAGATTCAGCTATACCACTCCTGGGAATATACCCAAGAAATGCCCTAACATTCGATAAGGACATTTGCTCAACTATGCTCATAACTTTATTTGTAATAACCAGAATCTGGAAACAACTAAATGTCCCTCAATGGAGGAATGGATACAGAAATTGTGATTCATCTACACAATGGACTACCACTCTGCTATTTACAGAAAAAGGAAATCATGAAATTTGCAGGCAAATGGAAGGAACTAGAGGAAATCATTCTGAGTGAGCTAACCCAGAAACAGAAAGAGAGGCATGGTATACACTCCGGTATAAGCAGATATTAGCATAATATAGGACAGCCATTTACAGACCTAAAGAAGATAAACACTAAGTTTTACCCTAGGGAAGATGTTTAAATCTAATTCAAAATGGCAAACAGGATAGACACCCAGGAGCAGTGGAAGAGAAGAAACAGGATGGCAGTCAAATACAGAGGGTCCTCTGAAAGGCTGCACCCACCAGGGGTTCAAAGCAGATGCTGAGACTCACAGCTAAACTTTGGGCTGGTCACAAGGAGTCTTACATTAGAAGTGGGGGATAAAAAGACATGGAGGCGACAGAAGGCCCACAAGGAGACCATCAAAACTAAAAGATCTGTTGCCTTGGGGTCCTACAGAGAACCATGCATGGAGAGGACCTAGACCCCACCTCAGATGTGGCCAATTGGAAACTCAGTCTCCATGTGGCTCTCTTAGTGGGGGATGAGGAGCTGCCTCTGTAATGAGCTCAATTGACTGATCTCTGATCACTAGACCCTGATAATGTAGCCTTGCCAGGTCACGGAAGAGGAGGATCCAAGCAGTCCTGATGAGAGTTAACAAGCTATGGGCAGATGGCAATACTGGAGAACTCCTCCTTTCAGTGGACTAGGGAAGGGGATGAGGGAACAATGGAGGGAGCATGGGACTGGGGAAGTTGAGGAAGGGGTTCATTTGGGATATCTAATGAATAAATTGTAAAGAAAAAAAAAACAAAAATAAAAAAAATACTGATGCCGGTGTCTGACACAGGGCTAGTTATATCACAATTACTGAGGATAAGACTGAATAAGCAACGAAATAATTCGTGATCATCTATTTACAGAGGTGCAAACAGATTACTTAATTGTTTCATGTTTTTACTCCCTTACTTTACATATATGCTTTGTGGAGAAGTGATTCATCAAAGAAAAGCTCTGCTTCTTCACAGTATGCTCTCAGGTCACCCAAAGGGCAAACTTCAGTGCTCAAGCACCTATCAAACCACTGCTCCAATCATATTTGATGATGTTTTCTTGGCAAAAGCAAGGCACAGAGCCAAGTCCCAAGTTCATTTAGTAGAGGACTAAAGGAAACAATACTTCAGGGAGATGCTCTTCATTAGGGGAAATTGTTTAACAAACCACCAGGACCTCATTTCTATTTGGTAGTAGGTCATTTGTAGAATGATGAAAAAATATTCTCTGTCATTCAAGAAGTCACTGTCAGCATTTGAATCCATTGGAGCAAGACTGCAGTTTGATGGTGGAGTTCATTGTTCTATTTTCTCAAGCAAAACAAATAAATGCCTGGTTCCTTACAGAGCAGCTAAACCCAATCAACTCACAATTAATTCCTATGTGGATAGTTGAGTAGCTTTATCTGGGCTCTGTATTCTATTTTCAGCAATGATGGATTCTTTTATGGAAGGCAAAATTAGTAGTAGTTGAACTCTATTACCAGGGAGTGAAGTTCTAGGGAGAAGAAAATTTGTTGAGCTTTATAATGTTGTAGCAATTGTTGTGGTGGTGGTGGTGGTGGTGGTGGTTCTTCTTCTTCTTCTTCTTCTTCTTCTTCTTCTTCTTCTTCTTCTTCTTCTTCTTCTTCTTCTTCTTCTTAATTCTAATTCTAATTCTTTTCCTTGCCCTACAGAAGTCTCTTTTCACAACTTGGAATGTGGGATTTTTGACAATAAATGTATTTTTAACATTTATTTAGTTATTATTAATTACAATTTACTCACTTTGTATCCCAGCTGTATCCCTTCACTCATCCCCTCCCAATCCCATCCTCTCTCCCTCATCTCCTTCCATGCCCCTTCTCAAGTCCACTGATAGGGGAGGTCCTCCTCCCCTTCCATAAGATCCTAGTCAAGACTGGCTGCATTTTCCTCTTCTGTGGCCTGGTAAGGCTGCTTTCCCTTCAGGGAGAGATGATCAAAGAGCCAGCCACTGAGTTCATGTCAGAGACAGCCCCTGTTCCCATTACTAGGAAAACCACTAAGCTGCCATGGGCTACATTTATGCAGGTATTCTAGGTTATCTGTATGAAAGGTCCTTGCAGTCTCAGAAAAGACCCCTGGACCCAGATATTTTGGTTCTATTGGATTCCTTGTGGGACGCCTGTCCCGTTGAGGTCTTTCTATCTCCCCCTTCCTTCATAAGGTTTCCTGCACTCTGTCCAAAGTTTAGCTATGAGTCTCAGCATCAGCTTTGATACCCTGCTGGGTAGAGTCTTTCAGAGGTCCTCTGTGGTAGGCTCCTGTCCTCTTTCCTGTTTTCTCCCTCTTCCAATTTCCATTCTGTTTTCCTTTCTGAGTGAGGATTGTTCATATTACCCAGGGTCCTACTTCTTGTTTAGCTTCTTTAGGTGTACAGATTTTAGTATGTTTGCCCTATATTTTATATCTAATATCCACATATACACCAGTATATACCATGTGTGACTTCCTGCTTCTGGTATACCTTAGTCAGGTGACCTTTTTTAGTTGCTACCATTTGCCTGAAAATTTAATGATTTCCTTATTTTTAATTGCTGAGTATCATTCCACTTTGTAAAACTGTTACAATTTCTGTGACCATTCCTCTGTTGAGGGACATCTGGGTTGTTTTCATATTCTGGCTATTATGAATAAACCTGCTAAGAACATGTTAGTTCCTTTTATTGTGGAATTGGTGGTGTTAATGTGTTTCTGTGTTTATTTTCTTTTATTTTTTTGTTGTGAAGTTATCTATATCCTTTGTTTTCTTGGTTGTAGTTGATTTTGTTGGATTGAAGTTTTCCTTCTAGCATCTTCTATAGGTCTGGTTGCTGTGCAGATATTGTTTAAGTTTAGTTTTGTCATGAAATATTTTGTTTTCTCCATGTATGTTGACTGAGACTTTGCTGGGTATAGTAGTCTGGGTTGGCATCTGTGTTCTCTTAAAGGTCTGCATGACATTTGCCCAGGCCCTTCCAGCTTTCATATTTTCTGATGAGAAGATGGGTCTGATTTTGATAAGTCTAGCGTTATATGTTATTTGGCTTTTTTCCTTTTGCTGGTTTTAATGTTTTTTCTTTGTTCTGCCCATATAGTGTTTTGACTATTATGAACTGAGGAGATTCTTTTCTGATCTAGTCTATTTGGTGTTCTGTAGGTGTCTTGCATGCTTATGGACATCTCTTTCTTTAGGTTGGGAAATTTTTCTGCTATGATTTGCTTGAAAATATTTTATGAACCTTGGAGCCTGGGATCTCCTTTTTTGTCTATTCTTCTTATTATTTTATTTATTTATTTTTATTTTAATCACAGGTCACTCACTTTTATCCCAGAGGTAGCCCCCTCCTTCTTTCCCTCCCAATCCCTGCTCCTTACCATCTCCTCCCTGCCCCCTTCCAAGTCCACTGATAGGGGAGGTCCTCCTCCCCTTCCACCTGACCCTAGCTTAAGATAGCCAGGTATCTTCAGGACTGGCTGCAATGTCCTTATCTGTGGTCTAGTAAGGCTGCTCCTCTCTCAGGGGGCTGGGGGGAAGCTCAATGAGCCAGTCACTGAGTTCGTGTCAGAAATAATTCTTTTCTCCCTTACTAGAGAACCCACTTGGATACTGAGCTACCATGGGCTATGTCTGAGCAGGGGTTATAGGTTATATCCATTCATGGTCTTTGGTTGGAAAAACCGTCTCATAGAAGATCCCTGTGCCGTAATATATTTGGTCCTTGTGGGGCTCCTGCCCCCTATAGGTCATACTAACTCCCCCTTCTTTCATATGATTCCCTGCACTCTGCCAAGGTTTGGTTATGAGTCTCAGTATCTGTTTTGATACAGTGCTAGGTAGAGTCTTTCAGGTGCCCTCTGTGGTAGGCTCCTGTCCTGTTACGTGTTTTCTCCTATTTCCAATTTCGATTCCCTTTGTCTTTCTAGGTGAGTATTGATCATCTTACCCCTGGTCCTCTTCCTTGTTTAGCTTCTTTAGGTGTACAGATTTTAGTATGTTTATCCTATCTTATAAGTCTAGTACCCACTTATAAGTAAATATATACTGTGTGTGTCTTTCTGCTCCTGGGATACCTCACTCAGGATGATTTTTTGTATATCCCACCACTTGCCTGAAGAATTCATGATTTCCTTGTTTTTAATTGCAGAGTAGTATTCCATTGTGTAAAGGTACCACAATTTCCTCCCTTGATGGACATCTGGGTTGTTTCCAGGTTCTGGCTATTACAAATAAAGCAGCTACAAACAAGGTTGTGCAAATGCCCTTGTTGTGTATTTGAACATCTTTCCTTGTTTGGCTTCTTTCTATATGATTTGTCCCTTGGTGATAGTGGGGTGATGAAGTCTCCGACTATTAAGGTGTTGGAATCGATGTGTATTTTAAGCTTTAATAGTGTTTCATTTATGAATGTAGGTACTCTTGTATTTGGGGCATAGATGTTCAGAACTGTGATGTTCTCTTGGTGGATTTTTCCTTTTGATGAGAATGTAGTGCCCCTCCACATAGTTCTGATTAATTTTGGTTGAAAGTCTATTTTATTAGATATTAGGATAGCGACTCCAGCTTGTTTTCTGGGTCCATTTGCTTGAAAAACTGTTTCCCAGACCATTACTCTCAGGTAATATTTATCTTTGTTGCAAAGGTGTATTTCTTGGATGCAGCAGAATGTTGGATCCAGTTTCCGCACCAATTCTGTTAGTCTGTGTCTTTTTATTGGAGAGTTGAGCCCAATGATGTTGATAGAGAATAGTGACCATTGAATGTTGTTTCCTATTATTGTGGGGTTGGTGGTGTTACTGTGATTCATTGCTTGTTTTCTTATGATTTTTGTTGGGAAATTATCTATATCGTATGTTTTCTTGGGTGTAGTTTTTTTATTGGATTGGAATTTTCTTTCCAGTATTTTCTGTAGGGCTGGTTTACTGTTCAGATATTGCTTAAATTTAGTTTGGTCATGGAATATTTTGTTTTCTCCATCTATGTTGATTGAAAGCTTTGCAGGGTATATTAGTCTAGGTTGGCATCTGTGATCCTTTAAGGCTTGCGTGATTTCTGCCCAGGCCCTTCTGGCTTTCATGGCTTTTGATGAGAAATCCAGTGTGATTTTGATAGGTCTACCTTTATATGTTACTTGGCCTTTTTCCCTTGCTGCTTTTAATATCTTTTCTTTGTTCTGTAGATTAAGTGTTTTGACTATGATGTGGCATGAGGAGTTTCTTTTTTGGTCTAGTCTATTTGTTGTTCTGTAGGCCTATTGTATGTTTGTGGACATCTTTCTTTACTTTGGGAAATTTTTCTTCTATTATTTTCTTGAAAATATTTTCTGGACCTTGGAGCCTGGAATCCTCTTCTTCATCAATTCTTATTATTCTTAGATTTTGCCTTTTCATGGCGTCATTGATTTCTTGGATGTTTTGTGTTTGGAAGTTTTCTGACTTTACTTTTTCTTTGAGATAAGTATCAATTTCTGCATGTGTATCTTCAGCACCCGAGATTTTCTCTTCCATCTCTTGTATTCTATTAGTGATGCTTACCTTTCTGGTTCCTTCTTTTTTCTCTAAGTTTTCTAGCTCCAGGATTTTCTCAGTTTGCATTTTCTTTATTGATTCTAATTTTGTTTTCACACCTTGCAACATTTCCTTCATCTGTTTGAATGTGGATTCCTGTGTCTCCAAGATGGTCTCTAATTTTTTTGTTTGTTTCCTCTCTCTATGCCACTACTTTTGCCTCTATTTTTCAGCTGAATTTGCCTGTGTTTCTTTGAGAGCTTCGTTCACTTTGTTTTTCTTTGCTTCCAGTTGGGAGGCCAAATCTTTGAGAGATTTGTTTGTTTTCTCTTTAACTGTTCGTATCTATATGGCTATTTCTCTGAGAGTTTTGTTTCCTCTTTATGTGTCTCTAATAATTGGATAATCATAGCTTTAAAGTCATTTTCTTGTGTTTCTGATGCGTTGGAGTATCCATTAATTTTGGGGGTTGCTGGTGAAGCCATGATGTTTTGATTTATGTTGTGTGTTCTTTTGCTGACTCCTGGCCATTTGGTTATACGTTCACTGTTCCGGATGCTGCAGATCAGACTGCTCTTTCTCTGGTGTCTGGAGAATTCTTCAGGAAAATGGAAGAGATCCAGTGGTTTCAGCATGTGTGTTGGTGATTCAGGTGTACCTGTGGGAGGAAAGTCCGAAGGCGCAGAAGGGCAAGTGCAGGTAGCGTGTGAGTGTGCATGTGTGTAGAAGTGTGTCCTGAGGGACAGGATGTTAGAGAATGTAGAGGCTTTCAGTGAGAGAGGGGTGCCTTGCAGGCACTGAAGGAGTCGCCAGTGCTTAAGAAATTGCAAGCTGGGTGTTGGTGGCTATTTAGCTGTATATCTGCCACTGAGGGGTTGGATAGCCCATGCAATCACTTGCTAGGTGGCCCTGTGGAGTCAGTACTGCCAGTTGCAGATTGGGGATCAGGGAAGGATTGTATTGTGGATCTGAGTCTCTGTGGTGGGCAATCGTTGGGCGTGTGCTCTGGTGGGGTGTGTGTGCTCTGCAGGGTGGGATTTCCAGAGGTGTGTGTGCTCCATGAGTCGGGACTTGAGGGGAGGGATGCTGTGTTCCATTGGGCAGGGTCTCCAAAGGGCCATGCAGAGGGGGTGCGCTCCTCGGTTTGGGAGCTCAGCAAGAGGGCATTTGGCAGGACTGGGGCTCCTCAACGTGTGCTACGAGGGCAGGTGCAGCTGTCCGCCATGACTAAGGAGCCAGAAGCCCTGTCTCTGCTGTCTCAGTCCCCAGGCAGTGAGCTTTGTGCTGAGCTCACTGGTGCTGTGTGCAGGCTTCCCTGAGGAGGGAGTCTCCATCAAGGCAGCATCCCACTCCGTTCCCAGAGAAATCCGAGCCTGAACTGAATCTATAAGTGCTCCTCGCTTCTGCGGTGTCCCCTCTCCTTCAGAAAGCCCAAATCTCCATATTCTAGCTTCGACTGTCCCTCCACTCACCAGTTTCAGAGATTCAGGTCCTCTGCCTCTCCAAAACTGTGCACTGTGTTCGCCGCCATTTTGGAACCCTCTATTCTTATTATTCTTATATTTCATATTTTCATGGAATCCTTGATTTCTCCGATGTTTTGTGTTTTGGACTTTTCTGATTTTACTTTTTCTTTGAGAGATTTATCAATTTCTGCAGTTGAATCTTCAGCGCCTGAGATTCCCTCTTCCATCTCTTGTATTCTATTGGTGATGCTTAACTTTCTGTTTCCTGATAATTTCTCTAAGTTCTCCAGCTGCAGGGTTTACTTTGTTTGTGTTTTCTTTATTGATTCTAATTGTTTTCATGTCTTTCACCATTTCCTTCATCTGTATGAAAGTGGATTCCTGTCTTTCCATGATGGTTCCTATTTTTTTGTTTGTTTGTTTCTTTCCTCTCTAGATGCCTCTACTTGTGTCTCTATTTGTTTGGCTGTATTTGCCTGCATTTCTTTGAGAGCTTCGTTTGTTTCCTCTTTATGTGCCTCTAATAACTTGATAAGCATAGATTTGAGGTCATTTTCCTGTGTTTCTGATGAATTAAAATATCCATTGATTTGGGGGTTGCTGGTGAAGCTAAGATATCCTGATTTTTTTTGGGGGGGGGGATGTGTTCTTATGCTGACTTCTAGCCTTGTACTTACTGGTAACTTTCACTGTTTTTTTTTTTTTCCTGGAGTCTCTACTTCAGACTGGGTCTGTCTGTCTCTGGTATCTGGGGTATTCTTCAGAAGATGAGAGAGGTCCACCAATTTGAGAGTGGATGTTGGTTTTTCAGCTGTAGCTGTGGGAGGAAGGTTGCAGGTACATGTGCACAAGCGTGGATATATATGCATGGTAGTGTGTCTTGAAGGACAGTGTGCTAGAGCACGTACATGCCCAGAAGGGTGGAGCTTAATCCTAGGAGGGAGTGCTGGCTGGGGAAGTTTATAGGCACAATGCGCATGTGCAGATGCTCTGAATACTTCAGTGGCCTACAGGCCTGTAGTGCTGTCCTTCTCGTATTCAGATCTGCCTGGGCTCCAGGAATTGTTTCCCTGGACTCCACTGCTAGACCCACAGAACAGGGGCTTCAATGTTGAGAACACTGTCCCAAGGATCGCTATGTTGCCCATAGTGGGTTTGTTGGTTGGAGGGACCCGATGTCTGGCTGGTAGTATAGAAGCACCCTGGATCTGGGGCTCTGCATGCACTCACTTGAAGGAGTACTCACTCAATTGCAGGGCAATTTTGGACTTTCAGTTCCTGTATCCCTCAGTTAAGGTGTGTGCTGTTTGCTGCCATCTTGGAGTCCCCCAACAATAATTGTTTTATCTTGTAGTCTTTCAGTGAAAACTGATGGGAAACAAAGTCTCATTTAAATATTCAGTTAAATTTTCTCTTTTAAAACCGTTTAAAAAAGGTGTTTTCATTCTCCCAACTTAGAATATCAGCAAACAACAACAACTAAATTGGAAACCAAGACAACAAAAAACTAGCAATGAAAATCCCACAAACCAAGACAACAAAAACTAGCAATGAAAATCCCACAAAACAAAAATCAAAACAGGCAAAAGGCTAACAAGACAAAAAATGCCAAAAGAAAGCAAAATTAAAAGTCCACAGAAATACCGTTACATTTGTTTTGTACTGGCTAACTGTTCTTGGCTGTGCGGCCTGATCTGGAGTATGGTTGATATACCCAGAGAGACTCTGGGAGTAAACCAACTTTTTCTCTTTGTCAGCAGGTGTAGATTGGAAAAGCGATTCTTGGTACAGGATCATACTTCATGCTAGCTTCTCCCTCTCAGTGCTCTACTGTGTCTTTGATTTCATATTTGCATAAGTCCTACTGTTTCTGGAAGATACTGTTTCCTTGGAGTCATCTATCAGCTATGGCTATTATTATCTTTTTACCTTTTTTTCCCTCATATAACTCTGAGTCTTGAGGGGAGAGCTTTGGTGAAGACACATTCTGTAGGATTGAGTGTTCCAAAGTCTCTCATTCTCTGAATATTGTTCATTTGTGGGTCATTGTGTTAGTTCCCATCTACTGCAAGAAGAAGCTTCTCTGATTTCAGTCAAGTGATGCACTGATGTATAGATATAGCAGTATGCCATTAGGAGTCATTTTATTTTAGTAGAGTAATAGTATTAGATTCTCTCCCGGGCCCAAGTTCTATCTGGTCTTAGGTTCGGGACCACTTCAACAGTTTTGTTTTCATGCCTTACCCTTAGGAAACTACTTGTTCTTCTGAACTGTTTCAGATAAAAATCACCACGTGCTTTAGAACATGTCCTTGTTGATGTGCTTACTGTGTGGTCTTTCTTGCAGATAGCTGATATAATGGATTAGCATGAAAGTTATTTATTTAAAAGATATACACTATTTTAAGGGGATATATACTAAGAGACTACTCATTGGAGGATAGGGGAAAGTAGTACCAAGCAACCCTACACTAAACAATGAGCTCGCTTAATTCAACTCTAGTTCATTTAAAGTTGAATACAGTGATTTCTTATGAGCTTCTTCTGATGGTCAGTGTTTCCTCTAAGCTTTGAAGAAGCACACTGGCTTTCTTATGTTACTCTGTTAGGTGGGTGCTTATTATCTGGCACTCTCCTGCACATGGGTGAGAACTTGCTTGCCCTTTGAACTTTCCTCCAATCCTCTTTTCCAATTTGCAAAGGCACCAGGCAAAATAAAAGGCCTTGGTGTGACTTTGCAGGTCTCAAGTTAGAAAGTAATTTCTTCAAACCATCTCTTTTTTTTTTTCTCCAGGAAAACTTCCATTGGTACACGTAATTGTTATAAATGCTTCCTTCAATCAGATTCTTATAATTATCCATTAACTACTCAAGGAGGCACCTTGCTCTGTTTGAAGCAGCTTTATTTTATCAGGGCTACACCTCTTTTTATTTTTGGACATGTTTTTGAAATTTATTTTAAAATAACTGTTTCTAAATGAGCATGTGAAAGCATTGTTGAATGAACTTGATGACACAATTGTCTTCACAAGGTAAATTGATGACTTTTTGCATTTCCACAACTCAAATCATCTCACAGATCACATACATGCACATTGAGCAGAGAAATAATACTGATTTGATTGATAAGTCCAGGGTTATAATTCCAACTCTCTCATTAATTATTTGTGAAATTTTGACTATGTCATTTTGCCAATTGGGACTTTGTTTTCTACAGGTCACAATAGAATGGTGGTATGTTAGTTTCTTTCTAAAGTGATAGCTGGGTCAAATCATTACCAGCTCTGAACACACTTCGTTTTCCTTGACTCTGACTTGAGTTAGTCTCCTGTTTGAGATCATAAATATTTGGATAACATTTTCCACAAGTACCTGAAATCTAAATTTATTCTAACATATTATCCATGAATTTTTAAGGAAATGAAGAGATTGGAGATGGTTCTTTATTACAGGATTTTTTTCCTAATATTATAGTAACTGAAAGAGTCTGGCTCTTATGAATGGTTTTCCCAAGACTGCCATTGGGTGATGCTGGTGGCCCAATGGACTTTGAAGACCCAGTAGGGACATACTCCATATTCAGAGAAGTAAGGCAGTCTCTGAAAGGACCTGTGTATTGTGGGGTGCTCCCCTCTGGACTAGGGACGGACCACACCCAAACATTAATTTCCAAGCACAAAATCAAATGCAAAGAATTCCTTGATTGAGCAAGGCAAAGAGACAAGCTGGCTGAATTTGAATGTAGCAGACACAGCAGCAAATATCTTTTCAAGTGTTAATTTTAAGAGGGGAGGAGAGATCTGAGTTAAAATGAGCTACAAAGTATTGGTATGTTCTGATTGGGTATTTTAATTAGATTAGTCAAAATAATGAAATTAGATTATTGGACCTTGATGTTTTGATAGTTGGGCCTTGGTAATCACTCAGGAATAAGCTGGTGGCAAAATAACAGAATAGACCTTTAGGAGTATAATCTAATGGTTTTGCAAGTGGGAGAAGGGTAAAACACAAAACCTGTTGGCACCATGTTTGCAATTCTTGGGACTGTGTTTGCAATGGACTGGTCTGCTTGAACCTTTCATTAACTACTCCAGTCTTTCCTTCTTGAAACTTAATCTGTGATCCTATGTGAGTCTATGTATTCTTCCTGGGGTTGATAGTACATTAATATAATTAGGACCCTATAGATTCATGAGCAGTCCTGATTTATTGGAAAATTATGTAGAGTTGTATTTTCTGAGGTAACTGCAACCTTTTTATACTCTAGGAAATCATTGTAAGTACAAGAAATTAGATTAGGCCTGCACTGAAAGGAGACCCTTTAAAGATAATCTGAGAAAACAAAAATCCCAAACAGGCAGGCCAAATGGGGATCTTGTTAAAATACAGATTCTGGTTTTGTTTATCTGGATATGGGTATGAATATCGGTGAGTTCACAAACAGCGATCTGAATAAAAAGGCACTAAGAAACTAAAGAAACTGTATATTAAGTTTGTATCAATTATAATTTACTTTGTCCATTATAAAGATATAGAGGCTGCATATGAGTTGGGATCTAACTTGAGAAGGCTCTATTTCCAAGTGGCACATCAATAGAGGGGCACCCTTCAGGTTTAAATATTCATGACTTCCTCTTGTTTTTTCCAACTGTTTTGACATTTGTTTAAGTAAGTACTGTGACTATCAAATGGTGGCCCATAGTTTTGTCCTTTGCAAATCCTCTACGTTATTATTCAGGCCTTTGTTTCAACTCTTGGAAGTTGCCTTTATCAGCTTTGCCAGGTGGAATTTGCACATATGCAGAATTAATCTTCAGAGCCCATCAGAATGCAGCCAACACCATTTAATCAAGACAAGAAATGCAGAAAGGGAGACCGACACACTTGGAGGAGAAGTTGGGATGCGAAGGCAAAACTTCAACTTAAACTGATAGACAAAACAGAAAAGGCACATTCTGCTCAGATCTTCCTACAATGGGCATTATTAGATTTTCAAAGTGTTTGTCCATGAGAGAACTGTCTTCCAGGATGAGACATTGAAATCTTAGCTTTCTACACATTTGATTCTAAAGAATATTGCTCAGTCAAAACATTTTGGGATTGATAACTTGTCTTCCTCTCTACTTGTGACACCGTTTTGGAATTAAAGTGTGGAAGATTCTTAAAGAGAAAGGAAGTTGACATGTTTCTTTACTTGTGGGAAAATCTGTAAATAAATTACTAGTATCACAAGCCCAGAAGCCTATTTGGTATATTCATCACATAACCAGTTATGCATGAATCTCAAATGAATGGCTGATTTTTATTTTATTTTTTTTTAGTAAAGGGAAAAGTCACTTTTAGATTAAGAAGTGGTTCATTTTTTTTTAATGAAAATTCTTTCGGTTCTGTTGAACAGAAATAAATCATCAAAGCTTTCTCAGTAATGCTGTAAATATTTTGTACTTGTGCACTTTTAATGAAAAAGTTGAAATTATTTTAAAGTCGATCAATTAGTCTTCAGCAAGGTTAAGTACATTTGGGAATTGGCATGTTATTGCATAATACAGTGAGTTGAAAAAACAAAAAGTAATTGCCTGAGTTTAAAAATGTTCATAGATTCTTTACTTGGAGGTGACCTCAAGAAAAGCAATAAATAGGTTTTTTAATTTGTTAATCTTTCAGTCAAAGGAACCAAGAAGAAGTTAACTAACTAAATTCAAGGTCTCAGTAAGCCTGATAAACAACAGAGATTCTGTTGACCCATACCATCCATCACAGTGACAGTTAAATTTGGGAGATATTATATTGGAGAAAATGATGTTTTGAAAAACACATCTCTAATACTGATGTTATGCATTGTTTTCTTCTTCCTGGCAGGAATAATACTTCCTTTTTGTCTGGTGAAACAAGAAAAGTAATTTTAGTGGGCACCTTTTAAAATGTAGCCCAATTTTTTCTGTTCTGAGTATCCACTTGCAAAGGTTGCAGAATATTTCTAAATCTGTTGTCTGTGACAGAAAATTGCATAGGTGTGTGTAACTACACATGTACACACACACATGAGACTGCAATCAGAACTTTTTTATTTTGCCAGGCTGCTCAGCAAAGCATGTGATGTCAGCAAGTTCACTAGACATGCTCAGAGGGAGGGAGAGTTCTCTCTGGGGTGTTGTGACATCTCTATAGAATGACGTCTGTGCTGATGTCCTAATTAAGTCCATCCTGGCACACATCCCCACAAGGAAATAATAACTTACAGTTTACAAAAGAGCAGCGTGTTTTGTCACAATCCTGTCATCTTCAGGTGAGGTCAGACACCTACATGTTTGTGACTATCATAGAGCAGAGAGGGAACATGGAGCTACTGCTCAGGTTTCTTCTTACTTGGCCCACTTACATGTGTCCTTGAGAATAAATATTTATATTGTTTCTCCTTGTTGAACAGTTCAGCTCTTGAAATGCCTGAAACTGAGTATGTGGTAGATGCTATTAAAGATTGTTTCAATGGGCTTAATCTTTGGCCTTAATTCAGATCCTCCTGCAATGTATATTATTTTCACTCCAGGGTGATCTCTGCTTAACAAGTCTCTGAAAACTGGAGATTTAGCCCCATTGTTGAGCCAAACACTCAGTTGTCTGAAGATTATGATAATACACAATGGAAGTTTGTTAGGCAGAGACTTTGAATGCAATGGTGCAAATGGTTTGGGAAAAGTAAGGAAGTATTAGTGTCTTTTAGTGATATACCTCACAACCATTAGCATACTGATATTGGAGAAAATTGTGTTGAAAACCCAATCTTTTTAACAGTTTCTCCCTAATATTAATACTAGTGAATAAAATTTGTATTAGAAATGAAGCTCATTCATTCTATACTCATTACTTATCTCACTAATGACTGATTTTTTTTTTTAAATCAGAGTTTGTAAATCATGTATAACGAAGCTCAAATAGCCTATTCCGTAAGTGATACTAAGGAATTAAAATTTATTTGGCCACTGATTTTCACATATGGATTGAGATTTATTTTTTCAATTTGATTTTCAAATAATTCAATATAGTTTATAAACAATTTTTCCTACTGCACTTCATCGTCAATGTTGATACAAAACACATCCCTCCCTGTACATGGGTGGACTTGTTTTAAACTCTATTTTGTTACATTGGCCTATTTCTCTCTCCCTATGCCAGTTAATATAAAATTAATTCTTGTAAAATTAAATTGTATTACCCTCTGATGAACTCTTCTGACTTTTTGCTTCTTTCAAATTTTCACAGTTATTCCTGGCCTTTGCATTTTCACATATATTTTAGCATCAATTTTTGCATTTGTATAATGACTGAGATTATATAAAATTTATAGATCAGTGGCTGGCTCTTTGAGCACCTCTCCTTGGAGAGCATCCTTGCCAAGCCACAGAGGAGGACAGTGCAGCCAGTTCAGATGAGACCTGATAGACTAGAATCAGATGGAAGGGGAGAAGGATCTCCCCTATCCATGGACTTACAGAGGGGCATAGGAGGAAATGAAGGAGGGACGGTACGATTGCGAGGGGAGGAAAGAGGGGGCTACAGCTGGGATACAAAGTGAATAAACTATAATTAATATAAAAAATAAAAATTTACTTTAAAAATTTATAGATTGGTTTGTACAAGAATGATGCCTTTGTAATCTAGAGTCTTTTAGTTTTCAAATATAATGTACCTAGAAAGGGTTTGAAGATATGAAATATATCCTGAATTTTTTTTCAAATCAGGCATTCAGTTGAGTACTAGACACATCCTAGAGTATTGCTAGAGTATTGATTGTCTCCAGGGCCACACTGCATTCTTGTCTTTTTCTGCTTTCATGTGCTCTGGACCATTATAATGGTCATTTCTTTTGGGTATGTGAACACCTTCCTTCTCTCAAAAATTACAAACACAAGAACTCTATTACAAAACCTTCCAATGTAGAATAAAAAAATAAAAATACAAACTGTGATAAGTCACTTACTTAAAAAATGTGAATTACAGTGGAGTTAAGCACACATATAAGGAACTAGCTTCACTTTAACTTGTGCAGCTATGGCCACAATACTATTGCATACACTCCAAATTACAAATTGTAGAATTTCAGAGGCATACAATAATAAGCTCAGAATTTTCAAGGTTAGCTAGATTGTGGTTGTTGTAAGAGGGTTCTGCTCTTTGTGTCTCTCATTTTCCTCCTAAGAGCAGTGAACTAGTCAGAGTGATCTCTTTTAGAGATATCACTAAAAATAATCTACTGCACAAATGTCTTTCAACTTTTCCCCTCCCTTCCCTTCTGTTCACCTCCTTTCCTCCCTCCCTTCATATCTGTTCCCCCCCCCTTCCCTCCTTTCCCTTCAGCTTCCCTCCCCTCCTTTCCTTTCCATTCCCTTTCTTTCTCCTCCATTCATCTCCCTTGCCTCCCTTCCATACATCCTTCTCTTCCTCTTTATGTTTCTCCCTCTCTCCAGTGTATGTGTATGTACATATGTGAGTGCATGTGTGGAGGCCAGAGGCTAATATCAGGCGCTTACTTTCAATCTTATTTTCTGAGACAAGCTTTTTCACTGAACCCAGGGCTTACTGACTCTGCTAGGTCAGACTGCTGCAAGCTCCAGGGATCTGCCTTCCTGGTGTTTGGATTACAGATGCACAACACTATACCTTGGTTCTTATGCAGGTCCTGGTGATCCATACTTGCAACCGCATGATTGTTGGGCAAGTACTTTGCCAACAGATCTGCCTTCCTGGGCTCAAGCCTCCCTTATCATGATATTCGGCTGCCCAACAAAAGGCAGTAGACTAACTGAAAATCAATGGGTGAGTAAGTATATTCTGCCCTCTGAAATGCAACCCAATATAACATCATTGGGAAATCTTGTAAAGTCTTAAGAGTAATAATTTTTCTAGTTGTGGGTATATAATCCAGGACTCTTTCAATCAAATATCAGGAATTAATGGGTGTCTTTATACCATTTTTGAGAATTCCTTCCTTAATTAATTTCTCAGTTAATTCTCAATTCAATGTGTCTGTCCAGCCGACATTTCATCAGTGACACATCTATGCGCTTACACATGTGCTCTACTTATTACTGGGTTAAATTTCCATTTTTTTCATGATTCAACAAAAATCTTTCTTCTAGAAGCTCCACAAATTCTCCAATGTTGGGTATTTCTAAAAATGTTTTCCCTCTGCTTTTTAAGAGCATTCACAGCATATGTTAGTCCATTAAAGCATCTATACATTGGATTGAATGCAAAATTGTTTAGTTTGTCATGCACAGAAGATTGCCACATGTCTTCTATGACAATTACTAATCCCCTCTTTCTTTATGTTGTGCCTCTTAGAAAGAAGCAACTTAACTAATTCAGTGTATTTATTAAATTGTGTATTTTAGCCTATTTAAATACATTTTATGCTTAAACTTAACTGGAATTAAAAAGCTCTCTTTCTTGAGAGCATCAGGTGGGGGTAAGACTGGGAGTAGGGCTATGGGACGCTGTCTTCTGGGCATGACATGGCCAATGTAATCAGAATTTCACAGCAACAGAAGCAGCCTACAATAGGCCTGGACTGGGCCAGTTAAGAGCCAATCCTAGATTAGTGCTAAATTATGAGCTACTGATAGCAATAAAGGCATTATATTTGTCACTTTTTAACTTGCTTTTATGTTTGTAAGATATAGTGAATACTAACATTGGCCTAGTTGTTAAATACTTTATGTAATATTTTAATAACTGACTTACATCCTACTGGGCAATCATGCAATAATTAATTTATCTGGTTTATTTTGTGCACATTTATACTTCCTTCTAATATTTTTTCTTACAAATATCATTGTATAGTAAATGTTCACATAGCCATAACATTTCCAAAGCCTTTTGATTTGCTTTATATTTACTCCTTAGGATAAATTTCTGGAAATAGATTATCAGATCAAAAGATATACAAATGACAAATTGATTCTTTTTGTATGCATTGCCAAAATGTCTCTACTTAGTTTATTCCTCCTACACTCCTCCTTGTCTGTCTCCCTTCACTTATGAGCAACTTGTCTCAAGAGCTCATTCTGTCTTTTTTTTTTTTTTAACTGCTAGTGATGTCTAGGAATCCTGAGGGACATGGGATTTTATGAGCTGTTATTGTGTTATATGCTCAACTCTGCAAGCAGAGCTGAATTCATGTCAGACAGACACCTATTGTTATCTACCTCATTGTGGTTCATCTTTACAGAAGAAACCCTTAAGTTTTTATTGTAGCCCTTTGGGAAATGGACAGCGAAAAGTTTCAAATCTCAAGTCAAATGTCACACCAACAACAAAAAAAGGTTCTGTTACCAGCACTTCAGTTTTCAAAAAAAAAAAAAAAAACTGGTTGAAATACCTGTCAATGGCATAGTTCTATTCCTGAGAATGTTATCTTTTCATCGAATACTTTCCATAAATGGTAATATTCTTACAAGATTGGCTACATAGATAGTACTAAAACAAAATCACTCTGAAGAGTTGTTCAATACAAATTGGAAAGAAAATATTAGTACAATAATTTTATAGCTAATTTTTCCATTGCTGCTCATAGAACAATGTGAACAATGTAGGCAGTCAATAAACATAAGATGAAAATTGGGTGGATAGAGAAATAAATGGTTTTTTGTGATACTTTTTGAGGAGCTATAGTACTTTATAGACTCTAGCCATGGCCAGGATATTGCCATGTTATTTATGAGTCCTGTGTAATTGTGAAATAAATCAAAAAAGAAATACAAGTCATCTTTATTTATTATAAATACTAGTTTTATCATTTTGATTTTAATAAGGTGAGTGTTATGATAGAATTAGGTTTTGGAAGTTTGAATCATAATGACAGCCATAATTAGTTTTGGAAAACTGGATATTAACATCTTTTCACAAATTAGATTATCAACAAGTTGTTGTTTCTTTTTAAAAAGGAAATAAAACAGTTCCTATTGGGGAGTTAGAAATATTTTTGTCACATTTTCTCTCTGTCTCTCTCTCTCACACACACACTCACACCACTTCTTTAATGCACTACAGACAACATTGGAGAAAAAGACTGTGTATAATCTATTTCTGTGTAACAAATTGCCCCAAACTGAATGCCTTTAAAGAACTTCTTTTTATTATTTCAGTTTATGTGAATCAGGAGTCCACACAGAGCTTAACTGATTCTACCATGTCATCTCAAAGTTACACATGAAGAATCTGATTCTTCTTAGTATAATCCTGAGCTTGTTAGTACCATGCTTAGCTGATAGCCTGAGGTTTCTTTCAGTTTGTTGCTATATGACTTCTTGATAGAAGATTACCTAATACTACAGCTAGTTTCATCACTTTGTACACATAAATGAGAAAGATAAAAACAAAGAGAACATAAAGTTTTAAGTATTCCAGACAACTCCACATTGGTAGTATTTGCATCACATCTCAGTTTTCTATACCTTTCTTTCTTTCTTTCTTTCTTTCTTTCTTTCTTTCTTTCTTTCTTTCTTTCTTTCTTTCTTTCTTTCTTTCTTTTTCTTTCTCCTTTCTCTCTCTCTTTCTATTCACTTTACATCCCTATAAAGACTCCTCCTTCCTCTCTTCCCAGTCTTGCAATCCCACCATCATCTTCCTTTTTCACCCTCCCCTTTTTCTGAAAAAATGGCAGAACCCCTACTACCAACCCTCATGGTACATCAAGTTGGGTCAAGACTAAGTCCATTCACTTCCACTGAGGCCCAACAAGGCAGCCCAGCTAGTGGAAAGTGATCCAAAGGCAGCCCAGCTAGTGGAAAGTGATCTAAAGCAGGCGACGAAGTCCATGTCATAGACAGTCTTTGCTTTGTTTGTTAGGGATCCTCATGAAGATCAAGCTGACCATTAGCTACATAAGTGTAGGGGACCTAGTTCCAGCCCATGCATGTGCTTTGGTTAGTCCTTCCATCCCTGTGAACCTTTATTTCTTTTGTGTATGTACACATAGGTGTGTGTGTGTGTGTGTGTGTGTGTGTGTGTGCTCAAGCACACATGTGTGCACAGGAACTTGTGTGTTCATGCATTTGGAGGCCTAGGGATGATATTGGGATTCTTTCTCCATCATTCTGTTTTTCTTTTCTTTTCTTTTTCATTTTTTTTGGGCAGGTTTTTACACTGAACTTGGCACTTGCTGATTCAGCTCAGGGTGCTTAGTCAGGAACCCTCAGGTTCTCTTCTTTTCTTTTTAGTGCTAGAGTGACAAGCATGCACCAGCTTGCCCTGCTTCCTGTAGGGATATTGGTTCATAGAACCTAGCTTCTCCTGCTTGTCAGCAAGTACTTTACTGAGTGTTCTTTCACTCCACCCTCAAATGTGGCTTTTTCTTAAAAACCACATCTTCACTCCCCTAAATGTTTCCTCTTTTTTCTATGTAACACTGTGTTTAACATTACATTGAGAAGGTTATTACGAGACTATTGGCTTTAAGAATAACAATGACAAGAACAATTGTACTAAGGAACTGCTGTATGCTAGAGTTACAAGGATTTAAATTTTATCTTTTCATCTAAACCCCTGCTCGAATGTAGCCCATGGTAGCTCAGTATCCAAGTGGGTTCCCCAGTATGGGGGACAAGGATTATTTCTGACATGAACTCAGTGACTGGCTCATTCATCTCCCCCTCCTCCACGAGGGAGGAGCAGCCTTGCTAGGCCACAGATAAGGACATTGCAGCCAGTCCTGAAAATACCTGATAGTCTAGGGTCAGTGGACTTGGAAGAGGGCAGGGAGGAGATGAAGGAGGGAGGGTTGAATTGGGAGGGAAAGAGGAAGGGAGCCACAGCTGGGATACAAGTGAATGACCTGTGATTAAATAAAATCTGAAAAAAATTAAGGTTTATTTTATATAGTTACACAACTCCTAAAAAAATTTTAATAAACGTTTTTCAGGTGTCTCCCCAACTATTGAGTATGAAAGAGTTTCAGAAATATAAAGATGAATGTGAATACCCCACTAAATGCTTGTTTAATCAGTAAAATAGCTCCATTCCCCACGTCCATGGAAGATTCTGTTTCAGCAAAGAGATAAATGTTCGAAAAACCTGGGGAAGGATTATTTTGTTTCGGCTGGGAGATTGCAGAAGGTGTTACAGAAGAGATAGCTTTGGAGGATGTGAAGCATTTTAATAGACTGAGAATTGGGGTATTAGTATTTTGACATATACCTGAAGTAAAGTTAGATGTCTGTAGAAATCTGTAGGTATATCAACTAGAATTATAGTTTTTACCCTCAGGCAGCATTATATGTTTTAAAATGAATTCTTTTTAAAGTTCCCCAGGTGCACTTTTTTTTCGGGACTCTAGAATGTGTGCTTTTTTAAAATTTTAGGTTAATTTTTATTAATTACACTTTATTAACTTTTATCCCCCCTGTAAACCCCTTTCTCCTCTACTCCCAATCCCATATTCCCTCCCCCTTCTCCATGCGTGCCCCTCCCCAAGTGCACTGATAGGGGAGGTCTTCCTCTTCTTCCTTGTGATCCTAGTCTATCAGCTCTTATCAGGAGTGGCTGCATTGTCTTCCTCTGTGGCCTGGTAAGGCTGCTCCCCCATCAAGATGAGGTGATCAAAGAGCAGGCCAATCAGTTCATGTCAGAGACAGTACCTGTTCTCATTACTATGGAACCCACTTGTACACTGAACTGCCCAGATCCGCTTTTTTTCCATTCTTTTTGTTGTTGTTCATATTGTAAATATTTACAATTTGCTTCTTCCCTGGAACTAGTATCAAACAAACAAGTTTAAGTTGGAAAATTTGCAGATGATGAAGAAAATTTGAGAGTTAATAACCTGTACAAGACCATATGAAAGCAATTTCACTTTGGTCTTAGTCCAGTAAGTCAAAAGAGCATCTTTATGATCTTATGGATCTAAATGATGAGTTGAGGGATTTGGCTAGAAAAGAGTAGGCCAATGGCATATTAAGAGAAGTTTCTAATTTCATAAAGGAGAAATCCTAAATAAGATAAATGAGCATTGGTGCTCCTGTTTTATGTAGACTTAGAATGTCAAGATGGATTACACTTGTTTTTGTTTGTTTGTTTCTTTGTTTGACACAATCTCACTTACCACAAGACATTTAACAATTCCTAAAGACATCATTTTTGTTTTTATAAAGGTGGTACAGCAGAAGGGATTGGATGTGGTGTGCTGCAGATATCTTTAGATTAGAGTTGAATGTGAATGTTGCTAATGAGTGCACAATCTCCAGAAAGCGTTCATCCAACTCTACTTGAAAAGTCAACAGTGTTTCACTTGAGAAATCTCAATAAGAGTGCATTCAATGGTGATTAAATTGACTGGAAAAAAAAGTCACCCTCCAGGTGCTGAAAGGAATCTAAAGACATCAAGCAGAATTAACTATGTATGGATGGTAGGAGTGTACAGTGCTATGGCCTGTTGGGAAATGGCTTGATAAATAGGTTCTCTTAAAATTCAACCTTTAATTGTCACACAAACTAATAATTTTTTGTATTAATTTATTTATTTTTGTATCAATCACAGGTTAGGTATTTTGCATCCCAATTGTAGCCCCCCTCCCTCTTTCCCTCCCACCTTCCCCCTCCTTCCCACATCCACACGTGGTCCTTGATTGTAGAAACTGTCTCATACAAGACCCCTGTGCCGTGCTCAGTTTGGTCTTTGTGGAGCTCTTGTTCTCCGCAAGTCTCACCAACCTCCTCCATTTCTATCATCAATTCTCGCTCTCTGCCAAAGGCTTGATCCCAGGTCTTTTTTAAAAATTTATTTATTTTTATATCAATCACAGGTTAGGTACTTTGCATCCCAGGCGTAGCCCCCTCCCTCATTCCTTCCCACCCTCCCACTCCCTTCCACCCTCCCACTCCCTCCCTCATCTCCCTCCTCCCTGCCCCCTCCAAGTCCACCAACAGGGGAGGACCTCCTCCCCTTCCATCCAACCCCAGCTCATCCTGTCTCCTCAGGGCTGGCTGCAATGTCCTCCCCTGGGTTCTAGCCCTTCTGTCACTCCCCAGCTTGTATGGGGGAGGGTCAAAGAGTCAGCCATCAAGTTCATGACTGAAATAGTCCCTGTTTCCCTCACTAGGGTCTTCTGTCCTACACCG
>CM053742.1:12199971-12215193 GCA_028658305.1 Pachyuromys duprasi | reverse complement strand
TAATAGCCCGAACCTGGAAACAACCCAGATATCCCTCAGTTGAGGAGTGGATACAGAAATTGTGGTACTTTTACACAAGGAATACTACTCAGCAATTAAGAAGGAGGAAATCATGAAATTTGCAGGCAAATGGTGGAACCTGGAAACGATCATCCTAAGTGAGGTATCCCCAAAGCAGAAACATATGGTATATACTCACTTATATAGACCTATAGGATAGGAAGGTCAAGCTGAAATCTACACACCTAGAGAGGATATACAAGAAGGAGGACCCATGTTGGTATGATCAATGCTCGTTTCGATGAACAAATGGGATGAACATTGAGTGGGAGAGAAAACAAGCAACAGGACAGGAGAATGCCAAGTAGGACCTCTGGGGGGGGTCAATGTAGCGACGTATCAGAGCAGATATTAAGACTAGCGATCAAGCCTTTGGCAGAGGGCAAGAAGTGATGATAGAAATGGGGGAGGTTGGTGAGACTTGGGGAGAACAAGAGCTCCACAAAGACCAAACTGAGCAGTGCACAGGGGTCTTGTATGAGACGGTTTCTACAACCAAGGACCATGTGTGGATTTGGACTGGAACCCCCGCTCAGATGGGGCCCATGATAGCTCGGTGTCAGACTGTAGACCCTAGTGTGGGATACAGGGACTGTTTCAGTCATGAACTTGAAGGCTGACTCTTTGACCCTCCCCCATACAAGCCGGGGAGGGACAGACTGGCTAGATCCCAGGAGAGGACATTACAGCCATCCCTGAGGAGACAGGATAAACTGGGGTTGGATGGAAGGGGAGGAGGTCCTCCCTGTTGGTGGACTTGGGGGGGGGCGGGGCGGAGGGAGATGAGGGAGGGAGGGGGAGGGTGGGAGGAATGTAGGAGGGAGCTATGCCTGGGATGCAAAGTACCTAACCTGTGATTGATATAAAAATTTAAAAAATTACTAAAAACAGAAAAAAATTCAAGTCACTGAAGAAAGAAATGGAAGAAGATATCAGAAGATGGAAAGATCTCCCATGCTCACAGTTCAGTAAGATTAACAAAGTGAAAAATGGCCATTTGACCAGAAGCAATCTACAGATTCAATGCAGTTCCCATCAAAATACCAACACATTTCTTTACAGACCCTGGAAAAAATTCTCAATTTCATATGGAAAACAAACAAACAAACAACAAAAACCCTGAATATATAAAACAATACTGTACAATAAAAGATGTTTTGGAGGTATTTCTATCCCTGATCTCAGGCTTTTTTACAGATCAACAGTAATAAAAATGGTATGCTACTGGTATAGAAACAGAATGGTAGATCAATGGAATTGAATCAAAGACCCAGAAATATACCCACATACTTGTGAAAACTTAATTTTTCACAAAGAAGCCAAAAGCATACAATGGAAAAAGATAGCATCTTTAACAAATGTTGCTGGTCTAAATGTAGAAAAATGCAAGAGGAAACAAATTTATTACCCTGCACAGAATTCAAGTCCAAGAGGATCAAATTCTCAACGTAAAACCAGAAACACTAAATCTGTGGGAAGGTAAAGTAGGGAAGAGCCTTGACCTCATTGTCACAAGTGAAAAATTCCTGAAGAGAATAACAACAGCGCTGGCTCTAAGAACAACATTCAATAATTGGGACCTCATTAAACTGAAAAACTTTTGTAAAGCAAAGGAAACTATCATCAGAACAAAATAATAGCCTATAGATAGGGAAAAATATCTTCACCAACCCTGTATCTGAGAAAGGGCTAAGATCCAGATTGTATAAAGCATTGAAGAAGTTAAACACAAATAAAGCAAGTGATCAAATTAAAAAATGGCATACAGATCTAACAGACACCCTTCACAATAGCCACTAATAACATAAAGTATCTTGGTGTGAATCTAACCAAGCAAGTGAAAGACCTGTTTGAAAAAAACATCAAGTCTCTGAAGAAAGAAATTGAAGAAGATATCAAAAGTTGGAAAAAATCTCCTGCACTCATGGATTGGTAGGGTTACATAGTGAAAATGGTCATCCTGAGAAATTCAATGAAGTGATTCAATGCAATTCCTATCAAAATACCAACACAATTCTTTACAGACATTGAAAGAAAAATTCTCAGCTTTATATGGAGAAAGAAAAAACCCAGACTTTCCAAAACGATCCTTTACAACAATAGATCATCTGGAGGTATCTCCATCCCTGGTGTCGAGCTTTACTACAGAGCAATAGTTATAGAAACTGCATGATATTGGCATAGAAACAGAATGATGGATCAATGTAACCAAATAGAAGACCCTGAAATAAACCCACACACCTATGGAAACTTGATTTTTGACAAAGAAGCCAAAATCATTCAATGGAACAATGACAGCATCTTCAACAAATGGTGCTGATTCAACTGGATGTCTACATGCAGAAAAATGAAAATAGGTCTATATTTATCACCCTGCACAAAACTAAAGTCCAAGTGGATCAAAGATCTCAACATAAAACCAGACACACTAAATCGGTTAGAAGAAAAAGTGGGGAAGAGCCTTGAACTCATTGGCACAGGAGACAACTTCCTGAACAGAACACCAACAGCACAGGCTCTAAGATCAACAATCAATAAATGGGAACTCATGAAACTGAAAAGCTTGTGTAAAGCAAAAGACACTGTCGTCAGAGCAAAAAGACAGCCTACAGACTGGAAAAGGATTTTTACCAACTCTATATCTGATAGAGAGCTGATATCCATTACATATACAGAACTAAAGAAGTTAAAAAGAAACAGTAAATCAAGCAATCCAATTAAAAAATGGGGTGTGGAGCTAAACAGAGAAATTCTCTGCAGAGGAATATAGAATGGCAGAGAAACACTTAAAGAGTTGCTCAACATCCTTAGTCATCAGAGAGATGCAAAACAAAAAAACCCTGAGGTTTCACCTCACACATATCAGAATGGCTAAGATTAAAAACTCAAGTGACAACACATGCTGGAGAATTCTTAACCAAGGAATAATGAATGGCAGAGAAACACTTAAAGAAATGCTAAGTGTACATAGTCATTCAGGAAATGCAAATCAAACTACCCTGAGATTCCACCTCATACCCATCAGAATGCCTAAGATCAAAATCTCAAGGGATGATGAATGCTGGATAGAATGTGGAGAAAGGGGGTTCATGCAGAAATGATAGTCCAACCAAGGACCTTGCATGGAGAGGACCTCAACTGTCTGTTCAGATGAAGCCCATAGGCTGCTCAATATCCAAGTGGGTACCCTAGTAAGGGATAAAGGGGCTCTCTCTGATATGTATTCTGGTTCTGGCTCTTTGATCACCTCCCCCTGGGGTTGCAGCCTTATCACTCCATGAAGGAAGATGATTCAACTAGCCTTGATGAGATCTAATACGATAGAGTCAGTTAGAAGGGGAGAGGGTCCTCCCCTATCAGGGGACTAAGGAAAGAGCATAGTGGGAGATGAGGAAGAGTAGGTGGAGTGCAAAAGGGATACAAAGTGAATACATTATAATTAATTAATTAAAAAGAAATATAATCAAATGTAAAAAATCCTACTAGAAGTCTCCAAGAGGAAGGTGAAACTCCAAAAATGGTGAGTGGAGAGGCAGCTGAAGTTATAACATTAATTTTTAGGCTTACTGACCTAGAAGGGACAACCCATGAGCTGGGACTCTTTGGATACAGGCACTGGCCTCCCTGCTAAGCTGCTGTGGCAGAGGCTGCTGATGCCTCAAGAAAGATCCTCCCTGCCCAGTGACTGAGATGGCAGAGGTGGTGGTGGTATGGACCTCTCAGCTAGGTTACTGAGATAGCAGAGGTGGTCCCAAATATGGGAGTCCCTGACTGCTGCAGTGGGCAGTTCCTGCCCCTAGCACAAGCCTCTGTTCACCTTTACTGAGACAGCAGAGTTAGCTCCAACGTTATGCATCTTCCTGCAAGGCAGCCAAACAGATGTCACCACTGACAGAGCTCTTATACTTTCAGTTGCCCTAAGGGCCTTATTCTGAGAGTATAGAACCCGGGGGACTCATTGGCTTTCCACATAGGCCTGCAAGTGAGTGAGTGCGGCTTCAAGGAGTGCATGCAGGACCACAGATCCCAGGGTACCTCCATGCTAGCATCCAGACGTTGGATCCCTCTCACACACATCCCCACTGTGAGCAACATGGGTGTCCTCGGGATAGTGTTCTCAACATGAAGTCCATGTTCTGTTCTGTGGGTCTCCCAGTGGAGTCCAGGAAAACAATTCCTGGAGTCAAGATGGTTCAAAGCAGATAGATCTGAATGCTTGGACCACAACGCCACCACAGGCCTGTGGGCCACTGATCCATTCAGGGCACCAGCACCCCCACCTGTACTTAAGCTCCATGATTCCAGGCATCAGCATGTACTAGTACAGGGTCCTCCAAGGCACACCAACATGCACATCTCCATGCATGCACACATGCTACTGTGACCTTTATCACTTAGGGACAGCTGAAACATCAACATCCACTCTCAAACAGGTGAACCTCTCTCATCTTCCTGAGGAATACTCCTGACTCCAGAGATAGATGGACCCGGTCTGCAGTACAGGCTCCAGGAACAAACAGCGAAATTTGAAAGTTACACATAAGCACATGGCTAGAGGTGGGCATAAGAACACATCCAACAAAAAATCAGGACATCATGGATTCACCAGCAACCCCCAAAAGGTGTTTTAATTCATTGGAAACACAGGAAAATGAGCTCAAATCTGTGTTTATCCAGTTATTAGAGGTTCATAAAGAGGAATGTAATAAAGCCCTCAAAGAAATACAGGCAAATACAACCAAACAAATAGAGACACAGGTAGAGCAGCATATAGAGGCACAAATGAGACATAAAGAGAGGAAACAAACAAACAAACAAAAACAGAGGATATAATGGACAGATGAGAATCCAAATAAAAACAAATGAAGGACATGGTGCAAGAAAGGAAAATGGAGTTAGAATCAATAAAGAAAACACACATAGAGAAACTCTTGGAGATGGAAAACCTAGCAAAAACATCAGAAACCACAGAGGTAAGCATCACCAACAGAATTCAAGATAAGGAGGAGAGAATGTAGGGTCTGAACACACTATTGAAGAAATAAATATATCTCTGAAAAAAAAAAAGAAAGAAAGAAGTCAGAAGAGGTCCTGGTGCAAAACATCAAGAAATGAAGGACACCATGAAAAGACAAAAATAAGAATAATAAGAATTGAAGAAAAATAAGATTCTAGACTCCAAAATCCAGAAAATATTTTCCAGAAAATCATAGAAGAAAATTTCCCCAACTTAAAGAAAGAGATGTCCATAATCATACAAGAGGCTTACAAAAAACCAAATAGACTAGACCAGAAAAGAAACTACTCACATCACATAATAGTCAATACACTAAATGTACAGAAAAAATATTAAAAGCAGCAAGGGAAAAAAGCCAAGTAATATAAAAATGTAGACCTATCTGAATCACACCAGACTTCTCATCAGAAACTATGAAATCCAGAAGGACTTGAGCAGATGTCATCCAAATTCTATAAGACCACAGATGCCAACCCAGACTAATATACCCAGCAAAGTTTTCAGTCAATATACATGGAGAAAACAAAATATTCCATGACAAAACTAAACTTAAATGATATCTACACAGCAACCCAACCCTACAGAAGATGCTAGAAGGAGAACACTAATTTAACTAACTCAACTACACCCAAGTAAACAAAGGATATAGATAACTTCACAACATTAAAAGAAAAAAAAAGCACAGAAACACACTATTACTACCAACTCCATAATAAAAAGATCTAATAATCATTGGAGACTATTTTCTATCAACATCAATGAACTCAACTCTCCAGGAAAAATACATGGACTAAGAGACTGGTTGCAGAAACAGGATCTAACATTCTGTTATATCCAAGAAACACACCTCTGAAAAAAAGACAGGCATTACCTTAGAGTAAAGGGCTGGGAAAAGTATTTTCAAGCAAACAGACACAGAAAACAAGTGGGAATATCCCTCCTAATATCTAATAAAACAGATTTTAAACCAAAATTAATTGAAAAAGATGAGGAGGGGATCTTCATTCTCATCAAAGGAAATACCCACCAAAAGGACATTACAATAATGAACATCTATGCCCCAAATAGAAAAGCACCTGCATTTGTAAATGAAACATTATTAAAGCTTGAATCACACATCAATCCCAACACCTTAATAGTGGGAGACTTCAACACTCCACTCTCATCAAGGCACAGATCATTCAGACAGAAACTATGTAGGGAAATAATGACACTTACAGAGGTCCTAAATAAAATGGACTTAGTAGATGTCTACAGAACATTTCAAACAAAAAAGAATTTAACTTCTTCTCGGCACCTCCTGAAACCTTCCCCAAAATAGACCAAATAATCAGGCACAAAGAAAGTCTCAAAATATACAAGAAGATAGAAATAATCCCTTGTATCCTATCAGACCACCATGGCTTAAAAGTAGACCTCAAAAACAACAGAAATAACAAAAATCCTACATACACATAGAAATTAAGCAGCTCTCTACTCAATAAAAGCTGGGTCAGGAAAGAAATTTAAAAAAGAAAGAAAATAGAGACTTCCTAAAATTCAATGAAAATCAAGGCACAACTCACCCAAACTTATGGGCCACAACAAAAGCTGTGCTAAGAGGAAGGGACATAGAACTAAGTGCCTCAAGAAAGAACTTTGAAACATCTCATACAAACAACCTAACAGCACACCTAAAAGCTCTAGGGGACCAAAAATGAGCAGACACAACCAAGAGGAGTAGACGATTGGAAATAATCAAACCCAGAGCTGAAAACAATAAATTATGAACAAAGAAAACAATTCAAATAATAAACGAAACCAAGAGCTGGTTTTTGAGAAAATCAACAAGATAGACAAACCCTTAGCCAAACTAACTAAATGGCAGAGAGAAACTATACAAATGAGCAAAATCAGAAATGAAAAGGGAAACAAAAAAGCAGACACCGAAGAAATCCAAACAATCATTAGGTCATACTATAAAGGCATATATGCCAGAAAATTAGAAAATCTAAATGAAATGGACAATTTTTTGATGGATTCCATTTACAAAAATTAAATCAAGATAAGGTAAGTAGATTAAATAGTCCTATATCCTCTCAGGAAACAGAAGCAATCATCAAAACACTCCCCTCCAAAACAAAACAAAACAAAACAAACAAACAAACAAACAAAAAACCCAAAACCAAAAAACCAAAAACAAACAAACAAAAAAATAAACCAGCCCAGGGCCAGATGTTTTGAGCACAGAATTCTGCCACAATTTTGAAGAAGAGCTGACAAGCTGACACCAATACTTTTCAAACTATTTCACAAAATAGAAACAGAAGGAACATTATCAAACTCATTCTATGTGGCCATGGTAATCTTGACAACTAAACCACACGAAGACCCAACAAAAAAGGATCTCTCTTATGAACATTGATGCAAAAATACTCAATAAAATACTTGCAAACTGAATCCAAGAACACATAAAAGACAGCATCCACCATGACCAAGTAGCCTTCATCTCATGCATGCAAGGTTGGTTCAATATACAGAAATCCATTAATGTAATCCACTATATAAACAAACTGAAGGAAAAAAATGTGATCATCTCCTTAGATGCTGAAAAGCATTTGACAAAATACAACCATCATTCAAGTTTAAAGTCTTGGAGAAATCAAGGATACAAGGCACATACCTAAACATACTAAACACAATATACAGCAAGCCTATAGGCAACATCAAACTAAACGGAAAGAAACAAAAATCAATCCTACTGAAATCAAGGACAAGGCAAAACTGCCCACTCTCTTTATATATCTTCAAAATAGCACTTGAAGTCCTAGCTAGAGGAAAAAAATAACTAAAGGAGATCAAGTAGATACAAATTTGACAGGAAGAAATCAAAGCATCACTATTTGTGGATGATATGATAGTATAGATGAGTGCTTCCAAAATTTCAACCAGAGAACTCCTGCAGTTGATAAATACCTTCAGATGGATACAAAATTAACTAAAAGGAAAAAAAATCAGTAGCCCTCCTGAATACAAAAGACAAAAGGGCTAAGAAATAATTTAGGGGAACAACACCTTTCATAATAGCCACAAATAACAGAAAGTACTTTGATGTGACTCTAACCAAGCAAATGAAAGACCTGTTTGAAAACAAAACAAACAAACAAAAAAACTAATCAAAAACCAAAATAAAACAAATAACAATAAATGAAACTTCAAGTCTCTGAAGAAAAAAATTGAGGATGATATCAGAAGATGGAAAATTCTCCCATGCTCATGAATCAGTAGGATTAACATAGTGGAAATGGACATATTGCAAAAAGCAATCTACAGATTCAATGGAATTCCCATCAAAAATAAACAACACCATTCTTTACAGAACTTGAAGGAACAATTTCCAATTTCATATGGAAAAACAAAACAAAAAACAGAATATTTAAAACAATCCTGTACAATAAAAGATCTTCTGGAGGTATCTCCATCCCTGATCTCAAGCTGTACTAGAGAGGAAGATTATTAAAAACTGCATGGTACTGACATAGAAAGAGAATGGTGGATCAATGTTGGTTCAAATAGAAAGCCAGGAAATAAACCCACACACCTACTGATATTTGATTTTAGCAAGATTAAGTTAAGTTTTTCTCCATTTAGTTTGATGTTGGCTATAGTCTTGCTGTATTTTAGTATGCTTCTAAATAGAGCACATTTAAAGACTTAAGGCAACCCTTTTCTGGATGATGAGCATGAAAGAACTATCAGAAAGTAAGTTTTAAAATCCATTACCTGAGCAGTCAAGATTGGTAATATACAAGCATACTCAAAAGCCTTTTTGTTTCTGACCCTTCATTACGGTAGTAAATGGTAGCCAAAGTTTTTCTAACCAGACATCAGAGTGGTAGAAAATCTAGAGACGAAAATGAAATACTGATTTTGGAGCAGATCAGCCTGACTGCACCCCTCAATACCTCCTAGATTAGTTAGGTAATTTAATCTAACTAGTCCTTAATTTCTTTACTTGAAAATGATAAGAAACAATATCTTCATTTAATAGGTTTGTGGTGCTTATTACCTGACATGCTACATGTAATGTTCTTACTGTTATAAGATAAATGTTAATTCTTATTATCTGACTACAATATTTAGTTCTTACAACTAAATTGTTTCTCAGAAATCACGATGACATCCCTTTGCCATGTCTAACACCATGAGCTTCTAAATCTGTCTCCCTATGATGATAAACTACTTAACCGCAGATGTCTGGCAAAATTACCTTTTTTATGAGTGAGAACTCAATGATGTTTTAGCGCATAAAAATGTGTCAGTAACAAGGAAGACCTTTTATTTCAGGCCTTAGACTACTTTGTAATAGTTTCACAAATTTAAAAAGTGAAATCATAGTGATATAAAATAGCTACTGTTGTATTTATGGTGCAATTAGGGAAGGATTTAAGTATTCCATAAAGACACCCTGTATATGCCATGCTTTCTATTGAGAAGGGATTTCACTTCAGTATGGCCATTTTTTTTTCTGCTGGTTAGTACCCTGTATTTCAATTGCAATCTTTAAAAAGATCAAAATTAATGATTATGAATATTGCTGGCAATAAAGTATTGGCAGTCTCTCAACTGAGTGGATAGAAGGATTTGGTCATAGTTTAATGATTCTTTAGAAATCTGATTGATAGTAAGTAGAGGTCTAAGAGTACTGTAAAGAGACACAGTTTTTGGAAAAGTCTTTGATGAGACATCCATCATAAACCCAGAAAGGGCAACAGTGCTGCTTGTGTAGCAACCACAAAGAGTAATCTGATGTTGATAGTGTTAACTTGAATACCAAATGCCTGGTACTGGTTTTGCAGACTGAGAACACAGACAGCCACTTTATCATCTCAGTGCTGGTATCTGTCATCTCTTAAAGGTTCCTAGTCAATAAGATCATGTCAAGCCATCCATCTTGAGGACTGATGCAATTAAACAACTTTTGGAAAGCATTTCACTGAGGAGCTACAACAAAGATTATGATTATTTTTGTAAGCATCTAAGGTTTCATCCAATGAGCTCAAATATTCTATTTCTACAAAGATCTAGATCACAACCACAAATATATAGCCTTGGGCTCATGCTGAAGCAGCACTCATTCTTAAAACTACTATTTTCTTGGAAGCCATGTTGTTCTAGCAACATTGTTTCTTTTGATTATTTCAAAAGGTAAAAATCTCTACTGTTGTGTATTCCCTTGTTAACAGTCATGACTGTAAGTATCACCTTCTAAAACAGCTTCTTCCATTTCCAATTCACTATTTTGGCAGTGTAACCCAGAATTCACCACTTGAAGATGAAGTCATTTCTAAGTGTGTCTATAGAAAATTAAATTCTGAAATAGGTTGTGATTTACATTTGTACCTCAAAAAACAAAGGGAAATGACTATTTAGTAAATGTATAGACATTCTATGTCCAAACTTATACTATATATTTTTGTGTAATATATGAACTGTAATAACATACACAATTTGCTCTAGAAATTGCTCAACAAATAAATCTCATTATTTTTACTGTGCAACTTGCATATACTGAATATGCAGAATACCGTATTTTGGTGGATATACATGTAGTGAAATTGTTACCATAGAGAAAAAATGTAGAACATACATCATTTTACATTGTGGTCTTGTTTTGTGATAAAACCCAAAATCTACACATTGGTGTTCACGTCTACAGGAAGCAACAAATTGATTATTTATAACTCCCATGTCCTACTTTATATCCTGCCTTTGTTTACCTTACAAACTGTGCATTGATGTACAACTACATCTCCCTGTTCAGCACTTTCACCCTATCTATACCCACTATAAACACTTGTATTTTGTGTTTCTGTATATTGTACTTTTTGTGTTTTATAATGAAAGATATACGTGTAAATGAAATTATGCAGTGTTTCTTCTGACTTATTTAACCAGGCATAATGTCTCCAGATTTAACTTTGTGTCTTTCTTAATTTTTTTGAGACAGAGTCATATTCATTATGTAATCAAGGGCAGCTTTAAACTTGCAGTCTCTTTGCCTCAGCCACCCCAGTGTTGGGACTACAAGGACCTGGCACCAGGCCATGCTCAAAATTATAAGTTATCATTTTTTTTTTTGCTGTTCTAGGAATCAAACTCAGAGATACACACCTTAAAGGCATGACCCCAGCTCCGAAGTTCTCTTCTTCTGATACACTTCTTCCAGTGTATTGCACATTGGATTTATCAGCAAATACCATGGTCTTCATAGCATACTTGAACTCTCACCTCATGTAACCACATGTATATTTATCACTATGGTCTCTATACATGGTCTTCTATCTGGATTTTTGAATTGGCCTCATCAGTAGTTTCATTACCTCTGCTCTTGAATCATAATGGCCTGTTGTCAATGAAGCCCCAAAGTTACACTTTAAATATCAAAGTCAGGACATTTTCCTGCTCTGCTGAGAATGTTTCAGTGTTTTCCATATCACTTCATGATTGAATTCTAACACTCTCCTGACCGCATCTCCTGCTTTTCTTCTTAAGCCACTCGTTAGGACCAGTGTATTATAGTTTTAGCATTATGTAAGGGAAAGCATACATTAGGTTCTATTTTGTGTGTGGCTATTTTCTTTCAACTGTATAGTGATGTTGACACTGTTATTATATCATTATACAGACAGAACAAAAAGGAGACTATGCTCACAGATACAAAAGAAAGGATACATTAAAATATGAAAATAGATAAATGGTAAATGAAAAAAGAGAGCATGAAACAGTGCTCATGTACAGAAAGATTGGCACATGTGATCAGAGTTACAACCCATCTGCTCAATACTGCATGAATAATAAAAAACATGTGGCATTACCTTATACAAATGTTCTTACCAAGGAAGATATACAATATAATTATCCAAAGCCCAAAACACGTGGAATAAAATAAGTTTTTGTACATAAATTTTCATGAAGGTATACAATGGAATACAAAGTAAAGTGATAATCAGAAAATTCAAGGCTATGATTATTTTTTTGTCTGTATACAAAGAAATTGGCACGAGCACTTGTAAATATTTGATATGTGAGTAATAGTCTCTTATTCTGGATTATAGAAAACCAGAATTAACTTACTGTTCTTTGGGTTGTACGAGTTACATCCTTTTTATGCCAATAGCAATATGATGTTCATGAGTGGGAGAATTTTATTGAGTGGGAGATGTTTATTATTGTAATCAAGACACACAGCAGTGTGCCATATTTAATTTTAATTGAAATTATAAAAAATTAATTTTCTAAGTTGTATTGTGATAGTTGAAATATTTATAAACCTATGTCCTTTATTATTACCATATCAGGCACCACAGATTACTTGAAATCACTATTCTAGAACATTCTAATCTCCTTAGATTACACACCATTTTTATCCACTTTTTACAAATGCAAGAGATTCACTGCCTTTTTGTACAAAATATCTCTACAGTTCTGTCAATATCATCAGTAGGAGATAAAGCAAAGATTTACTTCCTAGGGATTTTGTTGATCCTCCTTGTTAAAGAAAATGAAATTAACAAATTTGTCAGACTTTATACTTCAGCTCATTTAACTCATCAGGTGCCAGCATGAGCCTGCTTATTTTTCAGCTTTCAGAAGTCAAAGATAACCAGTTTCCAGGCATACAAGTTCGGCTTGTGCCAACAAGATTGTGAGCAGAATTTCATGTGCTAAAAATATTCATTGTGAAAAAATTTAAAGCTACATTTCTTCCAAAGTAGAATGCATAAGTGAGCAGTGGCCATTTAGAGAGAGATGCATGCTGCAGAGAAAGAAAATGGTCTTCTCACCTATTCTTTAGGGGTTTTCTCTCTACAAGGACACATTGCTAATCTGAGTAGTTTAGATTCTAAGGCTTTAATCAGTATCTGACTATGTGCTCAAGAGTCAAATACAGTGTGCAGATACTAGTGCAGGGAATCATATGAAAGAAGGGGAAGTTAGTAAGACCTGGACAGGACAGGAGCTCCACAAGGACCAAATATATTTGGGTCCAGAGGTCTTTTTCTGAGACTGATACTCCAACCTAGGCCATGTATGGATATAACCTATAACCCCTACTCAGATGTAGCCCATGGTAGCTCAGTATCCAAGTGGGTACCCTAGTAAGGGGAACAGGGACTATTTCTGACATGAACTCAATGGCTAGCTCTTTGACCTCCCCCCACCCCAAGGGAGGAGCAGCCCTGCTAGGCTACAGAGGAGGATTTTGCAGCCAGTCCTGAAGGTACCTGATAAGTTAGGGTCAGATGGAAGGGGAGGAGGACTTCCCCTATCAGTGGACTTGGAAAGGGGCAGGGAGGACATGAGGAAGGAAGGGTAGGATTAGGAGGGAATGAGGGAGTGGGATACAGCTGGGATACAAAGTTAATAAACTAATATAAAATATACAAAAATAACTTTTAACCCCACCCCCAAAAAAGTAAAGTACATGGGGTTTCTTTGGCTCTTTTTCTTGCCTCTTGAAGCAGAATCTCACCTTGGCTGAGCCTTCAAGATAAGATTCAGATGATGTTTTGTCCTCTGATCACATTTCTATTAAATGGTACTCAAATTCTCACTACAACATTCAAGAAATAGGAGGAATTCCAAATTGAGTAGCAAGTTACAGATGTTAGCAGTCCTGTGTTTAGTTACAAGATTCTTCTGGTAAGTGCTAGCATCCTTGATAAAAATGGGTATTCCCCATACCTGATGAGTAGTTATCATGTCATTAACAGTAGAAGTGGTAGAGTAGGAGGGATATAGTTGCTTTCTGTCTGAGCCCAGGCCAGTAAGCATTATGTCTGTCTTTCCTGGCAATGTCTTATTTCAAAGTAACAAACATTTACATGATCTATATTCCTAAATGCCTAAAAAGAATAATAATCTTTAAAAATACCATTTCAGAACTAAAATTTACTTATCAGGGGGACACTTTTTTCTGATGGTACTACTAACAAGAATTAATTGCACAAGCTATGAAAACTCTAAATTTATTGCAGATATCCATAACAGCAAGAATATTCACCAAATAATTTCCATCTTACCAATCAAAGTTACTATAATTCTAGCCTCAACAGATTAGGCATACTTTGCTATATTTTGGCAATAAGTCCAGGTTTATTTTTCACATTATTTTTTACTTATCCACTTGTTTCATTGTTATTATTCACTGTTTAAATCACTGGTGTCAAGTCTGTGCATTATGGATGCTCAAAAACTCAAAGTACTGTCTATAAAAGACTTTTAACCATGTTGTTTTTCAGGCATTGTCTGAGTGCTGATTAAAAAGATGTTCCTGTATATGGACTGCAGAATTTAGATGTCTACACATACGGTGATTAATCAACTACAAGGCCAGATAAAATATGTACTCAATTTTTATCCCAGCTCAAGTATTTTATCAATCAGCTACTCACAGAAATATAAGTAAAATAATAGTGATTTGGGATTTTTTAATGGTGATATTAACAGTTCCTCACCCTCCTTCCTTCCCTCCCACCCTCCCTCTCCCTCCCTCATCTCCCACCTGCCTGCCCCCTCCAAGTCCACCAATAGGGGAGGACCTCCTCCCCTTCCATCCAACCCCAGCTCATCCTGTCTCCTCAGGGCTGGCTGCAATGTCCTCTCCTGGGATCTAGCCAGTCTGTCACTCCCTGGCTTATATGGGGGAGGGTCAAAGACTCAGTCATCAAGTTCATGACTGAAACAGTCCCTGTTTCCCTCACTAGGGTCTTCAGTCCTACACCGAGCTATCATGGGCCCCATCTGAGCAGGGGGTTCCAGACCACATCCACACATGGTCCTTGATTATAGAAATCGTCTCATACAAGACCCCCCCGCACAGAGGTCCTCCTTGGCATGCTCCTATCCTTTTGCTTGTTTTCTCCTCCACTCAATGTCCATCCCATTTGTTCATCCAAATGAGCATTGATCATACCAACCTGGGTCCTCCTTCATGTATATCCTCCCTAGCTGTGTAGATTTCAGCTTGATCTTCCTATCCTATAGGTCTATATAAGTGAGTATATACCATATGTTTCTTTCTGTTTTTGGGATACCTCACTCAGGATGATCGTTTCCAGGTCACACCATTTGGCCCTTTCTTAGACAATTAGGAATAGTGA
>CM053742.1:12176429-12199471 GCA_028658305.1 Pachyuromys duprasi | reverse complement strand
GGATCCTGTTTCTGCAGCCATTCTGTTAGTCTGTGTCTTTTTATTGGAGAGTTGAATCCATTGATGTTGATAGATACTAGTGACCAATGACTGTTATTTCCTTTTATTGTGGAGTTGGTGGTCTTACTGTGATTCATTGCTTTTTTTGTTGTTGTTGTCATTGGGAAATTATCTGTATCCTATATTTTCTTTTTTATAGTTGTTTCCGTTGGAGTGAAGTTTTCCTTCTAGTACCTTCTGTAGGGCCGGGTTGCTGTGTAGGTATTGCATGAATTTTGTTTTGTCATGGAAAATGTTGTTTTCTCCATCTATGTTGATTGAAAGCTTCGCTGGGTATAGTAGTCTTGGTTGGCATCTGTGTTCCCTTAAAGACTGCATGACTTCTGCCCAAGCCCTTCTGGCTTTCATAGTTTCTGATGAGAAGTCTGGTATGAGTCTGATCGGTCTACCTACATATGTTACTTGACACTTTTCCCTTGGTGCCTTCAATATTTTTTCTTTGTTTTGTAGGTTTATTGTTTTGACTATGATTTGACATGAGGTATTTCTTTTCTGGTCTAGTCTATTTGATGTTCTGTATGCTTCTTGTATGTTTATGGACATTTCTTTCTTTAAGTTGGGAAAATTTTCTTCTATGATTTTCTTAAAAATATTTTCTGCTCCTTGGAGCCTGGAGTCTTCTTTTTCATCTATTCCAATTATTCTTAGGTTTCGTCTTTTCATGGCATCCTTAATTTCTTGGATGTTTTCTGTTTGGGACTTTTCCAATTTTCTTTTTTCCTTGAGTGAGGAATCCATTTCAGCCAGCATATCCTCAGCTCCTGAGATTCTCTCTTCCATCTCTTGTATTCCATTGTTGATGCTTACCTTTGTGGTTCCTGATCTTTTCTCTAAGTTCTCCAGTTCCAGGTTCTTCTCCCTTTGTGTCTTCTTTATTGATTCTAATTCCGTTTTCATGCTTTGTACCGTTTCCTTCAACTGATTGACTACGTCTCCTATTTTCGTTGTTTCCTCTCTGTTTATCTTTGATTGTTCCTGTATGTGTGCAGTTACATTTTTCTCCATTTCTTTGAGGGCCTTGTTCATTTCCTCTTTTTGTCTCTCTTTCTTTCCTCCAATATCTGCATAATCATAGCTTTAATATAATTTTCCTGTGTCTCTGCTGAATTAAAATCTCCCCTGTTTTTTTGGGGGGGGTGTTTCTGGTGGGGCCATTGTGTCCTGATTTTTGTTGGGTGAGTTCTTTCGTCGACTTCTGGGCATTTGTTTATATATAATCTAGGAGCTGTTTGTGCTTTAAAGCTGAACTTCAGTCTGGAACTGTCAATCTCTTGTGTCAGGAATATTCTTCAAGAAGATCAGGGTTTTCCATTGGTTTGTTAGTGTGTGTTGTTGTCTCAGTTGAACTCTGTTGTGGGCTCTGTATGCCTGGCTTCGTGCTCTGTGCTAGAAGCTGTGAGCACTGCAGGCTGGTCACCCCTCTGGTCTGGAGGTTTAACTCCTCAGTCTTTTGACATGTCAGCTGAGGGATTTGTGCTCTGCTCTGGGCTTGCTGCTAAGGGCTCTCCCCTGGACTGGAGACTTGGCGCCCCCTTTTGTGCCAGGGGCTGTGAACCACGGTCTGAGATGATATTTGGGGCACACACAGTGGGTCTGATTTGGTTGCAGGCATTGCAGAGCAGTTTGCACCAGCTGTATGTAGGCTTGTTTGAAGTGGTGCCCGAGGCCTTCTCTGGCCTTTGTACACAACACGGACCAAGGTGGTTGCTGATGCTCAGAGCAGTGTGTGCCCACAGTGTCCAATCTGGTCAAAACAGTTGCCGAGTCCCTCTCAGTCTGAGGTGGTGCCAGGGGCGATCAGAGTGCGCCTGCAGTTCACCTGCTGTTTGAAGCAGAACCCGCGTCCTTTCCAGACTGGCCCTCCAACTCACACAGGGACTGAGGTTTTTGCTGGTGGACCCAAGCAGAATGCACCCGGAGCATGCAGTCTGGTCAAAACGGTTACCCTGTCCCTCTCAGTCTGAGGTGGTTCCAGTGGCGATCAGAGTGTACCTGCTGTACACCCGCTGGGTGAAGCAGATCCCCGGACCTTCCCAGACTGGCCCGTAAATACCTTGTATCCCTGACCTATCAAAAACTACACATAAATGGCTGTTGGATTTTGTCAAATGCTTTTCCAAAATCTAAGGAGATGATCATGTGGGTTTTTTTCTTCTGTTTCTCAATATGTTGGGTTACACTGATGGATTTCCATATATTGAATCACTACTGCATGCCTGAGATGAATTCTTCTTTGTCATGGTGTATATCTTTTATGTGTTCTTGGATTCAGTTTGCCAACATTGTATTGAGTATTTTTGTATCAGTATTCATAGCGAGACATGTCTGAAGTTCTCTTTTTTGTTGGGTCTTTGTGTGATTTATGTATCAAGGTTATGTGGCCTCATAGAACGAATTTGGTAATGTACCTTCTGTTTCTAGGTTGTAGAATATTTTGAAGAGTATTGGTGTTAGCTCTTCTTTGAAGTTTTGTTAGACTTCCATGCTAAATCCATTTAGCCCTAAGTTTTTTTTGGATGGGATACTTTTGATGACTGCTTCTATTACCTTGGGGGATACAGGAGTGTTCAGTCTACTGACCTGATCTTGATTTAATTTTGGTGAATGGAATCTATCAAGAAAATTGTCCATTTCATTTAGATTTTCTTTTTTGTGTGTTTAATTTTTTGAATTTACTTTTTAATGTTATTTTATCTATTACAATTTATTCACTTTGTATCTCAGCTCTAACCCCACCCTTATCTCCTCCCAATCCCACTCTCCCACCATCCCTCATCCCCTGCCATGCTCCTTCTCCAGTATAAGAGTAGGGGGCCACCTCCCCTTCCATCTGATACTAGCCTATCAAGTCTTATCAAGAATATCTTTCATAGTCTTCCTTGTGGCATGGTAAGGCTGCTTGCCCCTCAGGATCAAAGAGCCAGGCACTAAGTTCATGTAGGAGACAGTTCCTAATTTCCCTCACTAGGGAGCCCACTTTTAGGCTGAGCTGCCACAGGCTACCTCTGTGAAGGGGCTCTAGATTATCACCTTTGGTTGGAGTATCAGTTTCAGAAAACACTGCTAGACCGATATTTTTTGTTCCATTTTTCTCCTTGTTGAGTTCCAAACACTTCCTGATCTTTCTGTCTCTCTTTCTTTCATATGATTCCCTTCACTCTGCCCAAAATTTGGCTATAAGTCTCCACATCCACTTTAATACCACAGTAACACCACCAACTCCACTGTAAAAGGAAATAACAGTCATTGTTCAGTATTATCTATCAATATCAATTGACTCAACTCACCAATAAAAAGACACAGGCTAACAGAATGGTTGCAGAAAAAGGATCTAATATTCTGCTGCATCCAAGAAACACATCTCTGCAACAAAGATAAACACTACCTCTGAGTAAAGGGCTGGAAAATATTTTTGAAGCAAATAAATACAGAAAACAAGCAGGGGTAGCTATCCTAATATCTAATATAATAGACTTTCAACCAAAATTAATCAAAAAAGATGAGGTGGGGCAGTTCATTCTCATCAAAGAAAAAATCCACCAGGAGGAAATCACAATTTTGAACATCTATGCCCCAAATACAAGAGCACTCTCATTTGTAAATGAAACCTTAGAAAAGTCGAAATCACACATCAATCCCAACACCTTAATAGTGGGAGACTTCAACCCTCCATTCACTCCAAGGGTCAGATCTTCCAGAAAGAAGCTAAATAGGGAAGTAAGAGCACTTACAGAAGCCCTCAATCAAATGGACCAAATAGATGTCTACAGAAATGTTCACCCCAATTCAAAACAGTATACCTTCTTTTCAGCACTTCATGGAACCTTCTCCAAAATAGACCATATAGAAGGTCACAAAGCAAGCCTCAGCAGATACAAGAAGATTTATATAATCCCTTGTATCCTATCTGACCACCATGTAATAAAGTTGGACCTCAACAACAGAAATAGCAAAAAGCATACACATATATGGAAACTCAACAACTCACTCCTGGGTTCGGTAACAAATAAAGAAATTAGAGACTTCCTAGAATTCAATGAAAATGAAAGCACTCTGTCAGAAGTAGGATTGGTAATGATCCTTTCCCAGTCTGTAGGCTGTCGTTTTGTTTTGATGACAGTATCTTTTGCTTTACAGAAGCTTTTCAGTTTCATGAGGTCCCATTTATTTATTGTTGATCTTAAAGCCTGTGCTGTTAGTGTTCTATTCAGGAAGTAGTCCCCTGTGCTAATGAGTTCTAGGTTTTAGCTTCTTTGTCAAAAATCAAGTTTCCATAGGTGTGTGGGTTCATTTCTGGGTCTTCTATTCGGTTCCATTGATCCACTATTCTGTTTCTATGCTAATACCATGCAGTTTTTATGACTATTGCTCTGTAGTACAGCTTGAGGTCAGAGATGGAGATACCTCCTGATGATCTGTTGTTGTATAGGATCGTTTTGGAAATTCCGAGTTTTTTGTTTCTCCATATGAAGCTGAGAATTTTTCTTTCAAGGTCTGTAAAGAATTGTGTTGGTATTTTGATGGGAATTGCATTACATCTGTAGATTGCTGTTGGCACAATAGCCATTTTCACTATGTTAATCCTACCAATCCATGAGCACGGGAGATCTTCCCATCTTCTGATGTCTTCTTCAATTTCTTTTTACAGAGACTTGAAAAAAAAAAAAGAAAATGAAAGCACAACATACCCAAACTTACAGGACACAATGAAAGCAGTGATAAGGGGAAAGTTCATAGCACTAAAATCCTTCCAGAAGATATTTGAAACATTACATACAAGCAATGTAATAGCACACCTGAAAGCCCTAGGGAAAAAAAGAAGCAGACACACCTAAGAGGAGTAGACAACTGGAAACAATCAAACTGAGGGGTGAAATCAACCAATTAGAAACAAATAAAACTATTCAAACAATCAATGAAACCAAGAGCTGGTCCTTTCAGAAAATCAACAAGATAGACAAACACTTAGCCAAACTATCTAAAAGGCAGAGTGAAACTGTCCAAATCAGCAAAATCAGAAATGAAAAAGGGGCATACTAACAGACATAGTAAATCCAAAATATCATTAGGTCTTACTACAAAAGTCTATATGGCACAAAATTTGATAATATAAATTAAATGTACAATTTTCTTGATAGATTACATTTACCAAAGTAAATCAAGAACAGGTAAATCAATTAAATAGTCCCACATTCCCAAGGAAATAGAAGCTGTCATCAAATGACTCCCTTCCAAAAAAATCCCAGGGCCAGATGATTTCAGCCCAGAATTCTTCCAGACCTTCAGAGAAGAGCTAACTCCAATTCTCTTCAAACTATTCCACAAAATAAAAACAGAAGGAACATTACCAAACTCATTCTATGAAGCTACAATCACCTTGATACATAAACCACACAAAGACCCAACATAAAAGAGAACTTCAGAGCTATCTCTCTTATGAAAATTGATGCAAAAATACTCAATAAAATACTTTCAAACTGAATCCAAGAACACATAAAAGATATCATCCACCATGACCAAGTAAGCTTCATCCCAGGCATGGAAATGTGGTTCAATATACAGAAATCCATCAACATAATCCACCATATAAACAAAATGAAGGAGAAAAATCACATGATCATCTCCTTAGATGATGAAAAAGCATTTGACAAAATCCAACACCCATTCATGTTTAAAGTCTTTTAAAGATCATGGATGCAAGGCACATATCTAAACATAGTAAAGAAAATATATAACAAGCCTATAGCTAACATCAGACTAAATGGAGAGAGACTTAAATCAATCCCACTGAAATCAGGGACAAGGCAAGGCTGCCACTCCCTCTGTATCTCTTCAACATAGTACTTTGAAGTCCTACCTAGAGCAATAAGACAACTAAAGGAGATCAAGTGGATACAAGTAAAAAAAGGAAGAAGTCAAACTATCACTATTTGCAAATGATATGATATTATACATGAGCAATCCCAAAATTTCAACCAGAGAACACCTTCAGCTGATAAAAACTTTCAGCAAAGTAGCTGGATACAAAATTAACTCAAGAAAAAATCAAAATCCGTCCTGTATACAAAATACAAAAGTGCTGAGAAACAAATTAGGGAAACATCACCCTTTACAATAGCCACTAATAACATAAAGTATCTTGGTGTGACTCTAACCCAGCAAGTGAAAGACCTGTCTGAAAATAACTTCATGTCTCTGAAGAAAGAAATTGAAGAATATATCAGAAGATGGAAAGATCTCCTGTGCTTGTGCTCATGCATCTGTAGGATTAACATAGTGAAAATGACCATCCTGCCAAAAGCAATCTACAGATTCAATGCAATTTCCATCAAAATACCAACACAATTCTTTACAGAATTTTAAAGAAAAATTCTCAACTTCATATGAAAGGAAAAAAAAAAAACAGAATTTCCAAAACGATCTTGTGCAACAACAGATCATCTGGAGGCATCACTATCCCTGATTACAAGCTGTACTACATAGCAATAGTAATAAAAACTGCATGGTATTGGCATAGAAACAGAATGGTGGATCAATGGAACCAAATAGAAGACCTAGAAATAAACCCACACACCTATGGATGCTTGAATAGGCAAAAACCATTCAGTGGAAAAAAGACAGCATCTTCAACAAATGGTGCTGGTCCAACTGGATGTCTTCATGCAGAGAAATGAAAATAGATCCATATTTATCACCTTGCACAAAACTAAAGTCAAGTGGACCAAAGAAAGACCTCAACATAAAACCAGACACACTAAATTGATTAGAAGAAAAATGAGAAAGAGCCTAGAACTCATTGGCACAGAAGACAACTTCCTGAATAAAGCACCAACAGCACAGGCTCTGAGATCAACTATCAATAAATGTGACCTCATGAAACTGAAAAGCTTCTGTAAAGAAAAAGAAACTGTTGTCAGAACAAATCAACAGCCTACAGATTGGGAAAGGATCTTCACCAACCCCATGTCTGACAGAGGGCTAATATCCAGAATATATAAAGAATGAAAAAGGTAAAAAAAAAACACCAAATCAAGTAATATAATTAAAATTTGGGTTAATGAGCTAAACAGAGAATTCTCTATAGAGGAGTTTAGAATGGCATAGAAAGACTTAAATAAATGTTCAACATCCTTAGCCAACAGGGAGATGCCAATCAAAACAACCCTTAGATTTTACCTTACACCTCTCAGAGTGGCCAAGATAAAAAACTCAAGTGACAAGGCATGCTGGAGAGGATGTGGAGAAAGGGGATCCCTCCTACATTGCTGGTGGGTATATAAACTTGTACAACCACTTTGGAAGTCAATCTGGCACGTTTCAGACAGTTAGAAATAACCCTTCCTTGTGATCCAGCTATACCACTCCAAGACACATATCCAAAATATGCTCAAGTACACAAGGACTTTTGTTCAACCATGTTCATAACATCTTTATTTGTAATAGCCAGAACCTGGAAACAACCCAGATGTCCCTCAATGAAGGAACAGATACAGAAATTGTGGTACATTTACGCAATGTAATACTACTCAGCAATTAAAAACATGGACGTCATGAAATTTGCAGGCAAATGGTGGGTTCTAGAAAAGATCATTCTGAGTGAGGTGTCCCAGAAGCAGAAAGATACACAGAGTATATACTCACTTATAAGTGGATAGTAGACCTATAAGATAGGATAAACATACTAAAATCTGTACAGTTAAAGAAGCTAAACAAGAAGGAGGACCTGGGGTAGGAGGATCAATCCTCACTTAGAAAGACAAAGGGATGGACATTGGAAGAAGGAGAAAACAAGAAAAAGGAAGGCAACCTACCACTGAGGGCCTCTGAATGACTGTACTGAGCAGTGTATTGAAGCATATGCTGAGATTCATACCAAACTTTGGGCAAAGTACAGAGAATCATATGAAAGACTAGTTAGTTAGTAAGACCTGGAGAGTACATAAGCTCCACAAGGAGAGCAACAGAACCAAGATATCTGGGCTCGGGAGTATTTTTGAGAGTGATAGTCCAACCAAGGTACATTCATAGATATAACCTAGAATCCCTGCTCAGATATAGCCCATGGCAGCTCAGTGTCCAAGTGGGATCCCTAGTAAGAGGGAGAGGGACTGTCTCTGACATAAACTGAGTGGCTGGCTCTTTGTCGTCCCTGGGAGGAGAAGCCTTGCCAGTCCACAGAGCAAGACTTTGCAGCCAGTCCTGATGAGACCTGATAAGCTAGGGTCAGATTGAAGGGGAGGTGGACCTCCCTTACAGGTGGACTTGGAGAGTGGCATGGGAAGAGATGAGAGAGGGAGGGTGGGATTGAGAGAGAATGAGAGAGGGGCCACAGCTGGAATGCACAGAGAATAAATGTAATTAATGTAAAAAATTAAAATACATATATTCTTCCACCCTGTATTTTGTTTCATAACTCCACTGACTGTTTCCTTTGGTGTAAAAAGTTTCTTAGTTTGACATAATTACATTTTTTCAGATTTTTACTTTTGTTGCTGTGTTTAGAGTTTTATTAAAAAAATCTTTGGGAGGTTAGATAGATAGCTCAGTTGGTAAAGTGCTTGTCATACGTCTTAGATTTATTTGTCACCTTAACATTGCCAAGAGTCATCTGAAAGGAAATCTCAATTTCCAAGATCCAACTGGCCTTTAGGTAAGTCTGTGGTGAATTGCTTTGATTATTAATTGATGTGGGATTTCCCAGTCCACTGTGCATAGCACTATACCTAGGCATGTGGTAAGTTACTACAGAGAAAAGATAATTAAGCAAGAGTGAGCAACCAAGCATTTTGATTTCAGGTTCCTATTTTGGGGTTCCTGCCAAGACTTCTTTTAATGATGGACAGTAAGCCAAAGAAATTCTTTCTTCCCCTAAGTTCCATCTGTGAGAATATTTCATCATAACAACAGAAATGAAACTAGAATACCATGTAATCATGAGACAAAAGTTCAATCTTCAGGACTGATATAAAAAGTCCAGGTATGGTAACACACACCTGCAGTTTCAGGAATGGAAGGTTGAGCCCAGATCAACATAGTCTACTTTGTCTCCAGATCAATGAATGGGACCCTGTCTCAGTAAACAAGTGAAATAATACCTGAGATTACCCTCTGGGATACACACATGTATACACATATGGAACAACTCTCTCTACATATGTACATATACATAAATATATGCATATATTTGCAATATGTTCTCAAAAAAGAGAAACAATGCTAATTTGTCTTAAATGTTTCCTCTATATTTTCTTATAGTGATTTCATATCTTTAGGTCTTAGTATTTAAGTATTTGACATGTTTTAGTTGATATTTCTGTATGATAAAAGAAGGAACTTGTTTCACACTTCTGAACTTATCTAGTTCTTGCAGCATCTTTTATTACAACACTTTTCTCAACGTATTATTTTGGTGACGTTGCCAAAAAGCAGTTACATGTACATATATGGACTAATTTCTGGAGTCTTTATTGTAGTGACCCTCTTCTAAACTGTAATTTATCAGTTTTGCTTTCAGAATGCTACTGTCTTTGCCAACTACATGTACTTTAATAGATGAAATAACATCAACTGATGTCAGCACAAATATAGCACATGAAATAAATTAAGTTTATCCTGTATTTCACTATAGCTTTTCTCCACTTTACTATAATTATAGAACCAGGGAAGAATATGTGAAACTTACAGACATAAACTCTTTAGGAATGACATTCCAAGAAAACTGAAGTTTTCTAAGTAGATTTCATTCCCAGCTTTACTTATTCAACATTTGTAATTAATATGTTCCTGCTTAGAACTTTGTATCACCTATGTAAATGTTGAGCCTGCTATGTATGTTCTTTTGTTAATTTCCCAGTTAACTATATTTTATTTGTTGATGAGGAACAGTATTTTTTCTTCCCTGTTGTAGTGGTGCTAGTAACTTTGCTTCTAAACTATTCACCATCAGACCTCTAGTACTAATGAGAAGTCAGAGAACAGCAGATCAAAGATATAAATCCTGCTTTGGAAAATGAAGGATGTTTCTATTTCTGAAACTATGGAAGGTAGAAAGCCATAGCAGAGGGTAAGGTTAGATCTTTCAACTCTCTTCTGTTTGATTTATTTGACACTTAGAAGATAATTATAGTCTACATGTCAAGACAAGATAGAACCAAAATGTCAGCATGGTTTCAGAGAAACATCCGGAAAATGACATGGAGCAAAGATATTATGTGCCTATAAAAGGTGAATAAATTTCTCTTTAGTTAGTGAGCAATATAATAAAGAAATTATCTCACTAGCTTTGAGAAGAAAGTGGGATTAAGACAAAAAAATCTACTTACTTGTCTCAAAGTGATATGCATTTTAACAAAGATTTTGAGAGCAGTATGAGTGCATCTTAAGGCACAAAAAGATGATAAAAAATGAGTTTACCACTAGGATTGTCTTGATCCTGTTGGAAATGTAAAGTATTATATTTACATTTTTGTGAATTTTTTCGCTTTTGGTCCAACTGAATGTGCCTACTGTATTTAAGGGCATACACTAAAATGTTCATCAATGAAATATGATCAGTTATGTCCTGTTTACCACCTTTTCGTAGTTTAGTTATGAATTTAAACCTATAAATAATAAAGAATGTAGGATTCATAAATCTCTTGAGAGATATCTTTCCTTAGTGATATAAAAACATTTTCTGTCATACAATTTTCCTTACATCTCTTCTATATCTTGTATAATATTTTATATTTAGTTTAACATTAAACTTATGAATGGGATTTGTTAAGAACTTCTGGGGAGTACGGATATTATCATTATCTTATGTACATTTTAAAGCTATTTGAGCCTTTTAGAAATAAATTTGGAGTTTTATCTTTTTCTTAGTTTTGGAGCTGTTTGGACAGAATGGATACTATCTTTTTTTTAAAGATTTGATGGCCTTAATACTACGAATTATATCATCATAATGGCTTATGACGGGAAAGAGAAAATTTGAGAATAAAATAAAATTCTTTAGTGCTCTATTAAATCTTTCTAGCTCTACTCAGGTCAAATTTAATAACTTCTATTTTCTTAGAAAAATGTTCTAATCATGTAGATTTTCAAATCTATAAGCATATTATTTTAATTCTCCCTGTATATTTCCTTGAATACACTCTAAAACTACTTGTCTTCTTTTAAAATAATATTCTCATTTATTCTTTGTAAATTCTACCCATTTATATGCTGTACTTTGATTATCCAATGTCTTCTTCTAGCAAAAATGTCAGGATTTAACAAATTAATGTCCTGTCATTGGCCTGACGAAAATTGCTTCTCAAATTCTAAAGAAACTTCTACTTAATGAAAACCTTGTTCTTAACAGTTAATAGTGGTAGTTGTCTGGATAGTATGAAGTAATTCAAAACTTCTTTGCCTCATGTTCTTCTGTTTTGAGAACCAAGAATTAAATCACTGAGACACTATTTTAAATTAAGCATTTAGTGGTCTTCAGGTAAAATAAAACTATGCTCTATGGAATAAGTGTCACAGCCTTTGTTCTCCTAAGTATACATTAGTTTATATATTTGTTTCCCACTAAATATGCATTAGTGGGAAAATTGGCTGTTCCCACCCTAACTGAAGAATTAAAATTTAAATTAATTAAAAGCTAATAATAGTGTGTTTAATAGACTCTAGGACAGAAATTAGATAATGATAGCTCTTCCACACCAAGAAAACCTCATTGACTTGTTTAATTTGTAATTATAGTTTATTGTAGTATAACAAAGTTTGTGTTGACTAAGATGCATCTTTATGGTGTCTTTGTATCCATCCGCTCTGTTTTAAACTAAAAATGCATAAGACTACTTAATGACAAAAATTAATGAAGCTAAATCTAATGAACAAAGAAACAAAAGAAGGAGTTTAAGGATAAGGCTACATAGGGTCTCTATCAAGGAAGTAGTCCAAGATTCAACTCAACACTTGTAGTTCCTTCTATGCATGGGCTCCCATCAGCTCTAAGACTGAGTATAATAAGCACTGATCCTTTTTCTGCACTTGGAGGGTTTTATTTTTGTTGTTGTTTATATGTGTGGTGTAAAAGCTGCAGATAAGATACAGCACTTCAAAAAGCACAGAAAAAGACAACAATCGAAGCCTTATCAAATAAGATTAGTGCAGAGTCCTGTATACCACTTCATAGTATCCTGAGGAAAATCACACTGTGTTTATATCAAGGGCATGTTAGAAACTTGATTCTCATTCCTTCCCTGATCTCAAACAGTTAGCTTCAGCGAAAACAGGTGGAAGTGTCCAAGAAGGCTAAAGTTAAGGTCTGTTTTCATTTCTTCTGTGCACATTAATGATTTATCCAGAATGGATGTTTAAGGAGTACTTTGATGACATTTACAGTCCTATATTACTCTGAGTGATGCTGGGCTTTATTCTTAGTTTAAATTGTTAGTTCATGGAAAGAAAGAAGGCCGTCTGTTAGCCTATTGGTTTACAAATTGACTCATTTAGGTACCTGGGCTATATTTGAATGTTCCTTTTGAATTTTTTCTAAAGCCCTCAGATTTGTTTTTATATCCCCAAAGTTAAAAGCACATATATCTAATGCATTATCTTTGCTGTATATTCCAACGCAAGATAGGACGCTTGATTTTACTTCTGTCTAACCAAATCCATTGCTGCTTTGCAACATACCCTATATGACTTTTCCCTATTTTTATGGTTATACAGATCACATGGAGATCATATTCAAATGCAGCCCATCTCAGACCATATGGGATCTGAGATTCTACATTTCTTACTCTGTTACAATGATAGCCATAAATTATGAGGAGGGCTATACTGTCATACAGAAGTGCTAATTCTTTTCTTTTCTTTTTTATTTTTAAAATTTGATTTTATTTCCATATGTTTTACAATTTATTCACTTTGTAATTCTTCAGTATCTTAGAATATTATGAAAAGCAATGCAAAGAGAAAGTAACTAGGCAATGGAACGACTCACTTTTCTTTAGGTCCTGGTCGCTGGGGGTTTGACTATGCTCCAGTGACTATATAGAGAACATGCATTAGACTCTTTCTTTTAACTTTTTGGGTGGAAGGCTACAAGGTTATGGAGCAGATCTTAGAGGACTTCGAAATAAGGGTGATCTGTGTGCAGTATGTAAAATTGCTAAATAATCAATACAAGTATTATGTTAAAAAGAAATATGTGATGGGCTGGGTTTTTAAACAATATCGAACTGGTTCAGTAAGTGAGCACATAATTTCCTATGACTGGACAAAACTCTCCAAATTAGAAAGAGATTATGTTGGAGGCCCACAATACTGTATACAATTAAATTAATTACATTAGAATTAGTTGAGATAAACACCCAGTGTTCTTAACATGCATTTATTTTCAGTTCCCATGAAGATAGAGATTTCTCAATCCCTCATGGTTCTTCAGGTAATGAGTAAAGATTCCTGAAGTCTGACATAAGTGACCCTCAAGAGGCATTAATGTTAAGACAAAAACAACAACAACAAAAAACAAATCAAAACAAAAATCTCTTACCTCAAGGTTATTGAAGGCATTTCAAATTAGTAAGAATGGTAATAGGAGTTGGTAAAGCAGAATTTTCCTTCTTAAATGGGTCAGTTGATGAACTCAAGTCTGTTCATAATCATCCAAATATTCAAATGTTCTAACACAGGAGGATACATCATTGTTAGGGTACACCAGGGTTAGACCAACTTTAATCAGAGAAGGAGATGTCAAAGGAATGTTTTCTGTGATTACCTTTGTCTTTCCTCCCTCCTTTTGTCCCTTGCTCCTCGCTTCTCCTCCTTCCTTTGTCTTTCTTTCCCTCTCCCACTTCTTTTCTTCCTTCCTTCCTTCCTTCCTTCCTTCCTTCCTTTCTTTCTTTCTTTCTTTCTTTCTTTCTTTCTTTCTTTCTTTCTTTCTTTCTTTCTCTTCTTTCTTTCCTCCCTCCCCCTCTGTCTCTCCTTTTCTCCCCCCTTCTATCTCTCTCTTCAAGAGAGTCAAGTTATCTCATTGTGTAGCCAAGGAGACTCAAAGTAGTGACACATCTGCTTCAGCCTTTTAGTACTTATTTTTATTAACATTTTTATTTTATATTAATCACAGATTATGTACTTTGTATCCCAGCCATAGTCCCCTCCCACATTCCCTCCCTATCCCCCCCCCCATCTCTCCCTCATCTCCTCCCTGCCCCTTTCCAAGTCCACTGATAGGGGAGGACCTCCTCCCCTTCCCTCTAACTCTAGCTTATCAGGTCTCTTCAGGACTGGCTGCAAAGTCCTCCTCAGTGGCCTAGCAAGGCTGCTCCTCCCTTGGGGGGGGGGGGGACGGTGTCGAAGAGACAGCCATTGATTTCATGTCTGAAATACTCCCAGTTCCCCTTACTAGGGTACCCACTTGGATACTGAGTTACAATATGCTACATTCAAGCAGAGGTTCTAGGTTATATCCATACATGTTCCTTGGTTGGAGAAACAGTTTCAGAAAATACCCCTGTGCCCTGATATATTTGGTCCTTGTAGAGCACCTGTCCTCTTCAGGTCATACTATCCCCCCTCCTCTTTCATATGATTCCCTGCACTCTGCCAACGGGTTCGTTATGTGTCTTAACATTTGCTTTGCTACACTGCTAGGTAGAGTCTTTCTGAGGCCCTCTGTGGTAGGCTCTTGTCCTGCTACTTGTTTTCTCCTACATCCAATGTCCATCCAATTTGTCTTTCTAAGTGAGGATTAATCCTCTTACCCCAGGTCCTCTTTCTTGTTTATCTTCTTTAGGTGTATAGATTTCAGTATGTTTATCCTATCTTACAGGTATGTAAGTGAGAATATACCATGTGTGTCTTTCTGCTTTTGGGATACCTCACTCAGGATGATCGTTTCCAGGTCCCACCATTTGAAATATACTTTTCAGAAATCAAAGTGCTTCATAAATTAAGTTTTTAATTTCCATTTTAAGTCAAGATTTTTCTTTCCCATTTTGCTTATTTCACGTTTCAGTTTGTTGCAATTCTACCTGTTCATTTCTGTCCAATTTGTTAAAAAAGGATCTCTGCCTACAAATTTCATTCTCTTCTTTTTTAGTATTATCATTTATTACAATTTATTCAATTTGTATCCAAGCTGTGGCCCCCTCCCTCATCTCCTTCCAAACCCACCCTCCCTCCCTCTTCTGCCCTTATGACCTTCCCCTAGTCCAATAATAACATGAACTCAGTGGCAGGCTCTCTGAGAACCTCCCTGTGGGAGGTTCTTGCTAGTCCACCGAGGAAAACAATTCAACCAGCCCCAATGAGACCTGTTAGGCTAGGGTCAAATAGAAGGGGAGGAGAACCTCCTGCTATGCAAATTTCTTTTAAATAAAAGGTAAAATAATGGAGCTAAGAAATATCCTCAAACTTAGTAATAAATTTCAAAGTTAAATGAGCTTCATTATTATGGTCAGATATATTACTGTTATCCCAATAGTCTAAAGCTAAATTATTATTTTAGCTGTCTATTTCCCTACAATAGTATTCAATTTATATGTGTGTTTGTATGATACCTTGTTCAAAATATAATTTATGACTGTCTAAATGTTTTTAAGTTGACTCCAAAAATTATAACTCACTGACATTAAAATATTGAAAACAAAAAGTATATTAATATCACTGAGAATAGGAGATGACGACCTTCATTGTACTCTTTCCTCAGCATAACAGTATTAATCTTAGTGCTTGAATAATGGTCTTAATGTTGGGTGCATTTATTGAAAATTCTAGAAGCTTTTATTTATAACCTTGGCTAGAAAAATGAGGGTTACATAGAATGACCTTTAGTGTTGCCTTCCGAATTCTTTGAATCCATTCATTAGGAAAACAAGTTACCCAAGAAAGATATAATGCTGTTTTCCTTATTCCTCTTAAAGTGGGTCGTTTTTCACTTTTCAGATGTACACTATTCACTGAGAAGTCTATCTCACAAAATCATTTTTCTGATATTTAAGGGACAAATCACTGGTTTCTGACTAAAGAGTGGCTTTAGTGATTTTCTATAATTAGGAATAAAGAGAAGATTGTGCTGATCTAATGCTGGTATTTTCATTATAAATATTAAATTATATTTCTCTTTAGCACTCTTCATAAACATAGCAGTGAATCTATAAATTAGAGGTAAAAATAGCTTAGTTGACTTGCCATTAGCTACTACTTGCCAGATGGCTTAAGGACAAATGATCAGATTCTCTTCCTAAGAGAAGAATAATTGATGCCAGGCATGTGTTACTACTACTGTTCTCCATTTAATTATTTTTCCATTTTGATCAAACACATTAATGTGAAGAGTTCCAATAAATCATGTGCAAAACAGCAAAGCACTTAATTAACATGTGTTCTCCTGATTGATAGTAATAGAAAAGCATAGCAGTGTTGAGTAGGCTCATGAGGGTGAATTTCAACTAACATGAAAAAATACAAGGTTGAAAGCATGATAGAAGAACTCTACTGTCGTTTAAGAGCTAACCATGGCATCTGCAAATCAGAATATGATTGGAGCCTTCTGCCTTCTTTGTCACTCAAGATCTGTTCTTCCAGTTTAGGAGAAGGAAATAGTACACGGAAGATGAGAACTAATAAATGTTGAATAAATCTATTCTACTAAAATCAGTAGTTATTGAATACTTACTATAAGCTATGAAATATGCCATCTGTTTTTAAATGACTATCACATATCTCACCAGCAATGTATGTGATTCCTCCAACTATTCATCATGTAAAGCAGTGGTTCTCAACCAGTGAGTCACGGCCCCCTCTAAGGGGGAGAAAACTCTTTCACAGAAGTCAGATACCCTGAATATCAGATATTTACATTATGACTAGTAACAGTAGCAAAATTACAGTTATGAAATAACAATGAAAGTAATGTTATGTGGGGTCACCACAACGTGAGGAATTTTAATAAAGTTTCATATCATCTGGAAGATTGAGAACTACTAATATAGAAAAAATTCTAGAAATGTATAGCTGTTCTAAGTTACAGAGATACTAAATAAGATGGGATAATCATCACTTTTTGCCAGAAATGATTTCCTACATTTCTAACAGCTAATTTGAAGTTCTGTACTAAAAGACTGGCATATTGTAAACTCTATCCTCTGAGAAACAGCAAGGACTGAGATACTGAGTTTTCTATACACATAGGAACTAGTTCTTATTGATTAAAACACAGCATAATCTTAATTTTGGTTGTTTCAAAACAGTACATCAGTTGGTGTATATAGCAGTTCCTTTTAGTTAGTTTATTTTATATATTTTAATTAAATATAATTACATATCCCCTTCTGTGTCATCCCTCCAAATTCTCTGATGCCCTCCTATTCCCTCTTAAGTTGATGATATCTTATATCATCTTTTTGTAGTATTAGGGCTCTAGAGTGGAGTGATTAGACCCTTGGTCTTATAAGTCCTGTTATATTAGCTACCTGTTTCATAATTCTGGCAAAACTGTGGCAAAATACCTGAGAGAAGCAATTTAAGAGCAGAAAGGTTTCCTTGCGCTCATAATTTCAGAGCATATAGTACACCATGCAAGAAATGTACATTGGTGGAGGTGGCTCTGTTTATATTGGCAGGGTTGTGAAGCAGCTCTTTCACATTTTGGTGGATCACAATGCAGTGGACTGGATCAGAATTAGCGTTGGCCTATAACCCCAAATGTTTCCCTCTAGTAACCAATCCTTACTAGCCAGTACACATCTCCTAATGGTTTCAAAACTTCCATAAACCCATGAACCTCTGGAAATAATTTAGATTAAAACCATAACACTTGAGCTGATTATATCTATGCATGTTTGTATGAATATGAGTTTGCATGTGTATGTGTGTGTGCATTTTATGGTTTCACTGTCTTTGAAATAAAAAAAACATGAAAAATAAGATAAAAATACCTCTCTGTCTACCCTGTCAAAAAGGACAGATTCTATCTCCTTTAATCTGAAGAATCCCCAGAATATATGGCAATAATATACTTCATGGCTAAAATAGGTTACCTAAGTTCCCAGTCAGTTTTAGTTTCCACCACATGTAAAGATGGCAGAGAGCCACTTCCCCTCAGCTAAGGCTCTCTGGCTGGAAAGTCCATAGCTGGCAGAAATTCCTAAAGACTGTTATCATCTTCTGCTTCTAGCCCCTTTCCACATACATTGAGACAGCTGAATGCAGAAATCTTTGATTATTCTATGTAACATTTATCTTATCAAGGGTTGCTATGTGTTTGGTAAAATGGAATAATTAAGGATTATTTTGAATGCATAGACAAAGGTATGTCTTATAGTCAGGAAATGTTCTAAAGGTAAAATAATCACATAAAGAATAAAAAGGAGACTGAAGAATTTGGAGTAGGTACTAGGGGAGAAAAATAGATTGATGCTTCTCTTGCTAAGAGAGACCAAAGGTAAGAAAAGGGTGTTTGTTTGTTTATCTCTCATAGAAACACAAATCCATTTTTTACAATGTCTCGATAAAGAAAAGATTCACATAACATATAAAGTGAAACTTATTTTTTATTTTTCTTTTTTGTATTAATTTTAGTTTATTCCCTATGTATCCCAGCTGTAGCCCCTCCCCCATTTCCTCCCAATCCCATCCCCCCTTCCTCACCTCCTCCTATGCTCCTCTCCAAGTCCACTGATAGGGGAGGTACTCCTCACTTTTCTCTGACACTAGCCTATCAGTTCTCATCAGGACTGGCTGAAAAGTCTTTTTCTGTGGCCTGGTAAGGCTGCTCCTCCATTAGGTGGAGGTGATTAAAGAACAAGCCACTGAGTTCATGTCAGAGACAGTCCAGGTTCCCATTAGTAGGGAACTCACTTGGAGACTGAGCTGCCATGAGCTATATCAGTGCAGGGATTATAGGTTATCTCCATGCATGCTCCTTGGTTGGAGTATCAGTCTAAGGAAAGACCCCTGGGGCCAGATTTCTTGGGTCTGTTGCTTTCCTTGTGGATCTCTTGTCCCCATAAGGTCTTTCTCTCTTCCAAATTCTTTCATAAGATTCCCTGCACTCTGATCAAAGTTTGGTTATGAGCTTCAGCCTCTGCTTTGATACCCTGCTGGGTAGATTCTTTCACAAGCCCTCTGTGGTAGGCATCTATCCTGTTCCCTGTTTTCTTCCTCTGCCAAAGTCTATCCCATTTTCCTTTCTGAGTGAGGATTGAGCATCTTACCAGGAGTCCCCTTCTTGCTTAGCTCCTTTAGGTTTTAGTATGTTCATCTTATATCATATGTCTAATATCCACTTTATCAGTGAGTATATACCATGTGTGTCTTTATGCTTCTAGGATACCTCACTCAGGATGATCTTTTCAAGATCTCACAATTTGCCTACAATTTTCTTGATTTCCTTGTTTTCAATTGCTGAGTAGTATTCCATTGTGTAAATGTACCACAATTACTGTATCCATTCCTCAACTGAGGGACATCTGGGTTGTTTACAGATTCTGGCTGTTACAAATAAAATTGCTACAAACATGGTTGAGCAAATATGCTTGCTATATACTTGAGCAAATTTCAGATATATGCCTAGGAATGGTATAACTAGATCTTGAGGAAGCACTATTCTTAATTGTTTTAGAAAGTGCCAAATTGATTTCCAAAGTGGTTGTACAAATTTACATTCCCACCATCAAGGGAGGAGGGTCCCCTTTTGCCACATGCTTTCCAGCATGTATTGTTACTTGAGTTTTTTATCTTAGCTCAGGGTTGTATTGATATGCATTCATGTTTTAAGTCTTGGAGAGATCAGAGATTCAAGGCACATAACTAAACATAGTAAAGACCATATACAGGACGCCTGAATCGAACATCAAACTAAATGGAGAGAAACTTAATCAATCCCACTGATATCAAGGACAAAGCAAGACTGCCTACTCTCTCCTTATCTATTCAATATAGTACTTGAAGACCTAGCTAGAGAAATAAGACAATTAATTAGATCAAGGGGATAAAATCAGAAAGGAAGAAGTCAAAGTATCACTATTTACAGATGATATGACTGACCCCAACAGTTCACCCAGACAACACTTTCATCTGATAAACACCTTCAGCAAAGTGGCTGGATACAAAATTAACCCCCTCCCCCCAAAAAATCAGTAGCCCTTGTGTATACAAAAGACACAAGGGCTGAGAAAGAAATTAGGGAAACTACACCCTTCACAAATAACCACAAGTAGACACAAATAACATGGAGTACCTTGGTGTGACTCTAACCAAACAAGTGAAGGACCTGGGTCCATTTAAAGATACATATGTCATGAAAGCAGAGATGGACTCTAGCGAATAAGAGAGTAGTCAGGGTTGCATAGAGGAGGAAGAAAAGGGTGTCTAATATGGTCAATTACATGATATACTTCATAAAAAGTGTCTATATGAAACCCAACCTTATGTACTGAGAATATACAACAATAAAAATTCCGTATAAGTTAATAAATAATTTCTATAATCTAATTTTACACAGACACACACATACAAAAACAAAGACAGATGATTTAAAATATTTTAAGGAAAAAGTATCATAATTATACAAAGCTCCATTATTGTGATAAAATACCAAAGAAAAGTAGCTTCTATGAAGGAAGGCTTTAATTTAGGTAGGTTTCAAAGGTTTCAGTGGATGGGCTCTTGGTTCTTTCACCCTTGATACTGTGATAAGGCATCATATTACAGCTAAGAGCTACTGGTGATACTCACTTTATAGCACTTGGGAAGCAGAGAGAGGAGGGAGGGAGAGAGAGGGTAGAGTCTAAATATTCTCTTCAAAATCACACATCCAATGTTCTAATTTCCTCCAAATAGCTCTTACATAGTGAAGGTTCTAGCAGCTTGACAAGGAATTGCAAGCTTATAACTGTGACTTTGGGTGACATTTAAGGCAAGCCATAACATAGGTTTAATCTAAGTTTTCCAAATGCTGATATCGACTCTGATATATTTTATGACTAATTAATATGTCATAATCTGGCCTTTGCAAAACATAGTTCCAAGAATTATACTCCTGGCATATTTATTTGAAAATTTTTGTTCACTCACCTATACATTGTGAATAAATAATGCTTCACAGCTCATCCTTAACAGATACCTCTTACCATTAATTCCCTAGTACCAATGTTTCTCAAACTTAACACTTCATTTATGGGAAAATGACATACAAGTTGTGGAAGAGAATATAAAGCTGATTGTTTTTCTAGTTTCAACTCTGTCATATTTGTTTGTTTGTTGCATGCTCATGAGTGTGTGTGTGTGTGTGTGTGTGTGTGTGTGTGTGTGTGGTTGGATACATCCATGAAAGTGTAATTGATAGTGGCAGTTTAAAACCCAAAGCAAACCTCCATGGCTTTAGCATGGCTATTTAACTATACAGAAGTTCAAGTTAGGGAATACACAAGTATTTCAGTGGGTACTTCAAACTAGCTATGTGATGTTTGTATTTGTGAGTTCATTATAATATAGTGATTTCAAGTAAGATTTAAAAAATATTTATTACAATTTATTCACTTTGTATACTATCTGTAACCACCTCCATAATCCTTTCCTAATCCTGCCCTCCCTCCTTCTTCTCCTCCCATGTCCCTTCTCCAGTGATTTTTATTTTTAAATAGAAAAGAAAAATCAGCTCTGTGTTCATGTGTGTACATGTGTCTGTGTGTGGTAGAAATTGTGTGATGCAGCAAGTCATTATATTTTTGGTCTTTTTGTTCTATTCACTTTGTCCTGGCTAGAAAAAAAGAGCAAGGGAAAAGGATACAGAGATAAAAATAGACTTTCTTAAAATTTTATTGCTACCCAAGATACCAATGGACAATCTTTAATTGCTGAATAAAAATGGTATGGAGCTTATTTTTATGTTGAGTACCCAGAATTATCACACTACTGTAAACAGACACATTCTCCTGGCAATGAAAACTGATTAATTCCTAGGGAATTTTTAAGGAAAATATAATTTGTGAGGTGTTTATCAGGTAAATTCTCTCCCTCACTCATAGGTGAGAGATTTCTTGAGACCAGAATGATTCTCTGGGGATCAATGGAGCTGGTATTAACATTTTGTATTCACATTTCTAAGTCAAAATTAACCCACCTATATCTAAAATTTTCTTATCTAGTGAGTAGAGCATGATCCCCAATTCTCATATAGACAAATGAACAGTTAAACTAATTTACTGAGAAAAATATGGACTTAGTGCCCAGGTCCATCCAGAATCTCTTACATTTAAATGCATCATATTTTATCTATGTGAGAAGATATCATTTTCAAATTACCATCCAGACTGAGACAAGAACCTCTAAATAAAGTCAGAGGCTAGTCACAGAAGGAAGACAGGAAAGTATAAAGAGGACTTGTTGAGAAGGGAAGGGTTTCAATGGGAGAGGGAGAGAATGAGAGAGCAAAGAAACTGTGCATGGCTGATAGAGACAAAATATTACCAGAATTCATTGTATCAATGTATGAAATACTGAATAAAAATTTTCATAATCTCTGTCAGAAGTAGGATTGGTAATGATCCTTTCCCAACCTGTAGGCTGTCGTTTCGTATGGGTGACAGTGTACTTTGATTTACAGAAGCTTTTCAGCTTCATGAGGTCCCACTTATTGATTGTTGATCTTAGAGCCTGTGCTGTTGGTGTTCTATTCAGGAAGTAGTCTCCCGTGCTAATGAGTTCTAGGGTCTTTCCCACTTTTTCTTCTAGACGGTTTAGTGTGTCTGGTTTTATGTTGAGGTCTTTGATCCACTTTGACTTTAGTTTTGTGCAGGGTGATAAATATAGACCTATTTTCATTTTTCTGCATACAGATATCCAGTTGGACCAGCACCATTTGTTGAAGATGCTGTCTTTTTTCCATTGAATGGTTTTGGCTTCTTTGTCAAAAACCAAGTTTCCATAGGTGTGTGGGTTCATTTCTGGGTCTTCTATTCGGTTCCATTGATCCACTATTCTGTTTCTATGCCAATACC
>CM053742.1:12156976-12175929 GCA_028658305.1 Pachyuromys duprasi | reverse complement strand
ATCATTCAAAGACTGGTTTGTTGGGTAAAGTAAGTATGGGATTTCGGCATGCCATTTTGAGAGGAACTTAAAAGTGCTCTTTTCATTTGACTCTGCATTTACTCCTGTAGGGACAGCCTGGTGGCCTTTACTCTCTTCATCTGCCCACTCAAATCTATTTTAGGCTTACCCTTTAGATTCTGATCTGAACTCTTTCTTCAAAGAGTCAGACGTGATTTTTTTTCTCAAAAACAAAAACAAACAATAAAAAAAATCCTGCTTGGCTCAAATCTATGTCTCTTTTTCCTTCTTTGGCCGTGGACCAAAGAACTCAAGGAATATGATTAGAGACACAAAATAGCATTGAATTTCATGTCATGAAATATTGAAATTTAGCTATCATGTGAGAGATCATACCACTTTTGCTCCTATTCAGTAAACAATGAGGCTCTTTTTATTCTTGTTTTTGTGTCTTCGGAGGGAAAAACACCATTTATTTCTTCCAAACTTATGAATACAGAGACAACAGTAATAATATCATGTACATACTGTGGCAAAGAAAAATCTGTTAATTAGCATAGTTGTTTTCTGGACAAGGTAAAACTTTATTCTTGATCACCAATTATTTTCAGACTAGCCAATTAAATAAGACTGTGAGTTCAGTCTTATTTATATTATATATTATATATTATTATATATTATTTATTATATATAAATATAAATATATATATAAATATGTATATATATATATTTACTGGGTGTGGAGGGAGACTAAAACATTTGAATAGAGGTTTTACAAAGTGAGGGAGATAAAACTATTCAGTTCTTTAATATAAACATGTTTTATAGTTTGTGATAAAAATGATTTGTATTTAATATTTCTTAAAAATCTCTCCTCCTATCAAAGGGCATGACAGCAAATTGTGGGTTCATCACTCTAGAGACCAACATTAGGGACCAAAGTAAATCGATAACCAATAAATGACGTTTCCTGTGAATTCATTAGGAGATTCTAGAGAACTGTGACTTGAACATTTTCAAATCTCTTTCCAGACACCAATCCTTCCAACCTCTGATAGTTGGACGCTTTTAAGGTAGTCCTTCTATAGCGGTACTCCCCAAACTACCACACACAAGACTCTACAATTCAGCTGTAAGAAGGTGATCAATCATCATACCAATTTGTAATGGAAGTTAGGGTTACCTCATCAGAGGAAGGAGGGATGATAAGAATAGAAAAATGAAATTGGCGAGGCAGTTTATGGCAAAAAGCCTCCAAAGAAAAATAACTGATTTCTTCCTTGACTAAATGCCAGGAATGTCCTTGGGACTGTTTGCATCTTCATCTTTGTCAGGGACCAAAGAAGCCAATAATGTTTGGGGATCTTTAATCTTTGATGTGATTTGGATTGTATGGTCTTTAGAGTGGTGCAATGTGGTAATTAAGGCCTGTTAAGAGGAAACTCTGCCTGATGAGATAATGCAGTTTCTGATCTAGCTGTAACCTGACAATCCAATGGGGACAGACCAATCTTTTGACCAGGGGGCCAGCTGAGGAAGGCAGGTTCATCTTACATCATTCTAATGAAATAGAAGAGGTCATTAATTATTTTTCCTAGGGGCCTATCTCAGACTTATTGAGTCAGCTATTACAAAACAGATATTTTCTCCTAATTGTAGTTTCTTACTTCAAGATCAGATATTAATTTAACAAATGGAATCTAATCTTATTGAGCGTGATTGACATATTTATTATAGAATTCATATTAATATCGTCCATCAATTTGTTGTTAGAGAGATGGTGATGCTATTTCTAAAACTAAACTTGGGATTGTAACTTTTAACCTATTATCTTAGGACTCAGCAGACACCAACATCCTTTCCTATAAGTGATGATATTGAAAGGCAAAGAGCTCAAAGTGGTGGTTCTTCACTCAGGAAACGTTAGAAAATAAAGATGCTTGGAATGCACCACCAGAGGCTATCACATTTCTCTGGAACACAGACATATGTTGGTGGTTGTTTAACACCTATCTAATGGTTCATATGAACAGTTGGAATTCAGAATTTTTGTTTGTGGTACTGTTTGTTCTTTACTTTTTAATTAATGTTTTAAAAGTTAGAACACAATGTAATGGATTTTGCTACGGTTATTTTCATATAAGTCACTATACTTTGTTCTTGTTCTTCCATCCCACTTCTCTGCCTTGTGTCTGTGCATTTTCCCCATTACACTCTCACTTCACATTGTCTCTTCTCCTCTTATAATCTCCTTTCTACCATCATGCCCCCCACAAACACATACATACAAAACACACTCATACACACATGCACACTTCTAGATTCTACACATTAGACAGAACATGTGACAAGTGCATTTAAAACATTTTTATATTTATTAATTTATTTAAGAAGGGAATTGTACGTATATGTCACAGTAGTCAATTTTTATTCACCATATAATAATTTCTTGGGATTGAACTCAGGTCACCAAGATTGACAGCAAGTACCTTTACCTACTAAGTCTTCTTGCTGCCCCCGCAACAGTCTCCTTTTTGATTCTGACATTTCTTCTAATACAGTTATTTCTAGTTCCATCTTTTTTTTTTTGCAAATCTCAGGATTCGTTCTACTTTACAGCTCAATAAAGTTTACTATATATGTGTTCCAATTTTTTTATCCATCCATCTTTTGATGAATATCAAGATTGATTCCATACCTTAATAATGTGAATAGTGAAAGAATCATGGATATACAATTGCTTTGATGGTGTGTTGATGATAAATATCCAGAACTGGTATATCTAGGTCATATGGTAGTTGCAGTTTTAATTTTTTGAGGAACATCTACACCAATTTTCACAGTAGTCCCATGAGTTTTCATTCATACCAAATTGTAGAAGTGTTCCGCTCTCTCTCCATGTTATCATTAACATAGAATCCTCGTTTTAAATTTTAGTGGCAGTCTATGGGATAGAACAAGATCATATGGGTATGGGAAAAGGTAATGCTACCCTCTTGCAGAATTCTGGTCCTTGGAATCAAATAGAGCATGGAAAGGTAGTTAAAGCCACATTGAAGAGAGGAAATGCCATCCACAGAATCCACTTGAGATAAGGGAGGATGCTAGTTCTATCTCAGTCAAGTGACAGCATTTCCCATAAGCCTGAGGACACACGAGGGCATGCTGACCAACTACATTATTCACCTTTGAACTCACTGTGATAACAACTACCTCATTCCCAAAAGAGAAACTAATAAGTTTCAATAAGTGGAACTGCAGATCCTGAAGGAGATTGGGATGCTAAGAATCCTCTTTTCTCCCGGAGAACTCATGGAATTAGAGCATTTCTGCCAACCTTTTAAGTCACTAGGTCACTCATTAAACCTTTCTTTTGACACCCTACCACCTGTCACTTTTTAGACAGTAAGCATCTCTTGAGAAACTTGCCTTTTTTTTTTCCCCAGTGTGCCCTAGATTTTAATATAGTGCTCAGCATGCTGTCAATCTTTAGTAACCAAGGATTCTTTACTTGTGAATTCACCTACTTGCTGAATTTTATATGAAACTTCAAAATTATTACTCACAGTACTTTCACAGTCCTTCATGGACATGTACAGAGCAACAAAAAATTAGTCTTCAAATGTTCATGCGTATTAAGAACCTCAGTTGAGCAAAATGGCATTCTGCCTTCTTGTTTCAATTCTTAAACTAAAACAAAATAACTTGCTGAGGACAAGCTGATGGCACTCTTTTTGTTTTGCATCTTTGGGTTCTTCATTGGTAAACCTACTCTTTCAAATGTTTTAGGGGCTGACAATGCTGTTCAATATTGGAGCCCTTGCCTAGCATGTAAAATGAATTAAATAAAATAAGAATGCTTGCCATGTATACTGCTACAGTGGATCTAGTGTCTGTAATTTCAAGAAGGTGTAAGGTGCAAGAAGGTGCACTTTATGGAAAAGATTCATGCATCAGATAAACTCCCTTCAGTCATATCAATGATTAGGAGTTGAATGTCAGTAAATCAATGTTAAATATTAAATAAGGTATCTTTAAATGTGAATGCACAGAAAATATGTTATGGATTGACATAGTGAAGGAAATGTTGTGGCTAGAGGCTGTCAGGAGCATAACTCTGTATTTTCTTTAGGAATAATGGTTCACTATTCTATAATTTGGTATTTGGTGCTCTATTAGTGCTTATGAAGTGAATAAGTTCTTACGATTTTTATGTATATATGCATTCTTATGTATACTTTTATTTATTCTGTGGTGGCACTGAAAAGATACTAATAATAGTTTATTGAGTAACAACTACAATTCAGGCGTTTTTTAATATCTATTGTTCTTTCATCATATCAATTCCACTAGATCAAAGTATATCTTCCATCTTCTGTGAAGAAAGTAAACAAGGCCTAAGGAAAATAATTTGCTCAAAATTTACCGGTAGAAATTCTTACTGTCTTAGCTAGTACTATAGACTGAACTGGGTTTTTCCTCACCTGGTCAAAGTCCTATGGTGGATTTTAAATCCTCTAGTATCTCAGAATGTACCTGTATTTGGATATTGGGATTTTAAGGAATTAACTAAAATAAAATGAGGTTACTGGGTGAGCCTTTGCCAAATGTTACAAATGTCCTTTTTATAAGAATTAGGACACAGACACACCAAAAAAGAAAGACTACAAAAAGGAACAGATTGAAGATGGACATCTGAAAATCATACAGAGAAAGTAGCTCTAAAAGAAACTAACTCCATTGACAGCTTGGTCTCAGATGTCTTTCCACAGAAAAACATTTCTGTTGTGTAAGTCCAGACTGTTGTCTTTTTCCATGGCTGACTGAGCAAATGATTGAAAGTAAGATTGAGATGCCGGGCTGATAAATCATACAGGCTTTCAGCCTTCAAATCTTTCTAAGTCTAGCCACTTGACATAATCCACTAGAGAGTATTTTTTCCTTTAGGGAGGGAGCAGTATAATTACAAATGAGGCTATGACTAAATCTGGAATTCTGGACACCAGTAAGAATGAAGCAAGTGAGAAAAAATGCTGGATCTTGGGTCAAAGCCAAGTAGAACATAAAGGTGGCCAAGCCAGAACAAAGCACTGGGCACAGCGCCAGATCACAGACTTACAAGCAATGCCGGGAACCAAGTGAAAAACAAGGCAAAGTGTGCAGATGAGGAGAAGGACCAGTGCACAGTGGTAAATGATTGAAAAAGCAAAATGGAGAGGCAGAAGGCAGCAGGGAAATGATCCCAGGAATGCTTCCAGGACCCACAGCAAATCTGAGACCCAGCTGGCTAGAGCAGTGGTTCTCAACCTTCCTAATGCTTACACCCTTTAACACCCTTTAACACATTTCCTCGCCTTCTTCTGATGTCAATCCCATTTGCCTTTCTGAATGAAGACTGAGCATCTTCCCCAGAGTCCTCCTTCTTGCTTAGCTTCTTTAGGTATTCAGATTTTAGACACATTTTTGAAACTGCAAATTTGATCTTTTTAAACATTTTAGGTTTGGGTACAAATACCCACATTACTGAACAAGGTGGAGTGAGCATTCTCCCTGGACCATTTCTTGTGCCTTCTGTGTACATAGTGCCTGTCCATTTTTACCTAATTGTGTCACCAAGCATTTTAACTATAAGGTGGGGCTCAACTGCTGTTTGAAAGCTCACAACAATATTAGGTGACTTTCTCTGTCCTCCAAGGTAGAACTTTCTTTGAATAGTGAAGTCTATATGGATCTACAATCTGAGTGATAATATACTTACCCCCTCTGCCTATTCAAAAGATTTCCTTCCTTTGCTTATGAGTCAAGTAACTCAATTTGTTTCCTCTCCCTTTATCTTTTTGCTTTCTCATTTTGAAATTTCCAGGGAATCCCAGGGAAGGTAAGATCACTTGCCCTGGTTATTGTATGATTTTTCTCCTCTAGCTTGACCTCTTATCATACCCTTTACATCAATTTTATACATACTACAAGTATTTATTTGAGTGCCTTGGGGTCTAAAATTTACAGAGCAAACCATCTGTATTTTGTTTCTTCTCTTATGTGTTCTAAGATATCTATAATGACTAGTAGCATATAATTAACTCAGTCTATCAAGATGCATAGTATTTGGAGCTGCATTAATTTTTCCCCCACAGCTGATCCTGGGTGTAGTGGCATATTAAGCTAAATTTAACATGTATACAATAAAAAGGGTTTTCCTCATTTTGAATAAGACTTTGATGGTATTTTGAACCAGTCAGACTGTGATATCTCAAGTTGCCTAGTAACTACCCAAGGACCAACATCAGAATGTAACAAAGAGAAACCACATTTCATTTTTTAAAAAATTTTCTTCACAATTTATTCATTATTTATCATGAATGAAGCCCCCTCACTCAACTCCCCCTCTCCCTCCCTCTTTCCTTCATCCCCTTCCTCTAGTCTACTGAAAGGGGGAGATCTGCATTATTGATATCTGCCCATAGCTTTTTAAGTCTCATCAGGACTGCTTGGGTCCTCTTCCTCCGTGACCTGGCAAGGCTGCATCATCAGGGGCAAGTGATCAGAGATCAGTCAACTGAACTCATGATAAAGGCAGCCCCTGATACCCTCACTCAGATATCCACATGGAGACTGAGCTGCCAATAAGCCACATCTGAGCAAGGGGTCTAGGTCCTCTCCATGCATGGTCCTCCATTTGTGCATTAGTCTCTGCAGGACCCCTGGGCTCAAAACTTTTAGTTTTATTGGTCTCGTTGTAGGGCTCCTGGCACCTCCATTTCCCTCTAATCCCACCCCTTTCTACCTCCATAAGACTCCCTGTGCTCTGCCCAAGTTTAACCCTGAGTCTCAGTATCTGTTTCAATTTCCTGTTTGGTGAATACTTTCAGAGGACCCTCTATAGTACACTCCCATCCTGTTTCCACTCTTCCACTGCTTCTGGTGTCTATCCTGTGTGCCATTATGAATGAGATTTAAGCATCTTATCTAGAGTCCTCATTAGTGTTTGGAAATCAATCTGGCTCTTTCTCAGAAAACTGGGGACAGCACTACCTCAAGATCCAGCTATACCACTCCTGAGCATATACACAAAACGCCCTTCCATTCAATAAGGACATTTGCTCAACCATATTCATAGCAGCTTTATTTGTAATAGCCAAACTCTGGATACAACTTAGATGTCCTTCAAAGGAGAAATGGATACAGAAAGTGTGGTAGATCTACACAGTGGAATACTACTCTGTTACTAAAAACAAAGAAATCATGAAATTTGCTGGCAAACAGATGGCATTAGAAGAGATCATCCTGAGTAAGGTAACCCAGAAACAGAAAAGCAGGCATGGTATACATTCAATATTAAGTGGATATTAGCCATATAATATAGGACAGCCATTTACAGACCTAAAGAAGCTAAACACTAGGGAGTACCGTAGGGAGGATGCTTAAATATCATTCAGACTGGCAAACAGGATAGATGCCACATTTCTTAATAAAGAGGGCAACAGCAGGGAAAGCAGCAAGTCTGGGCACACAGTTGGTTTGGATCCTCACTCCTTTGAGGGTATGACTGACATGACTTCTATTAAACTGCGTAAATCCTCCATCTATAAAATGGACCTGACATTTGGCAGAAGGTGCCCCTGTCACATGTGGTGAGGATTAATAAAAATCCAGAAAAGAGTTTGAACCTTTTAGAATAAAAGCATGTGGAGATTGTGGAGGACTCTCAATAATTTGGGACTAGAATGAATAAAATGTTGGAAACAAGGATCGTGTAAACCATTAATTTCTAAGATTTATTCTCTCTTTCTCTCTTGTATGTGTATGCAGGTATACATGTGTGTGGTTTTGCAGGCATATATGCACATGGAAGAAAAAGGACAAGTTTTAGCGTGATTCCTTGAGTACTATCCATCACTTCATTTGTTTATAAGGGTCTACCACTGCACTAGAACTTGACGAATAGGCTAGTTTTGCTGGCCAGTGATGTGCCTACTTCTCCTTAAGTCTAGGTTCATGAATTTGACTCCTGCTGCTTTCTTTTCTTTTCCTGTTCCAAAACTTAATGAATTCTTCTCAGCTGTGACTATCTGCTTACAGTTTACTGCCTTAAAACAAAGATTTATTTTTTATAGTTGTTTTAGATTGTGAGAAACAGAACTATCCTAACAGCTCAGTTAGAAAAGTACTTGTCCTGTTGCTTGTTTTCTCCTCCATTCAATGTCCATCCCATTTGTTCATCTAAACTAGCATTGATCATACCAACCTGGGTCCTCCTTCTTGTTTATCTTCCCTAGGTGTATAGATTTCAGCATGACATTCCTATCCTATAGGTCTATATGAGTGAGTATATACCATATGTTTCTTTATGCTTTGGGGATACCTCACTTAGGATGATCGTTTCCAGGTCCCACCATTGCCTCGTTTTTAATTGCTGAGTAGTATTCCATTGTGTAAAAGTACCATAATTTCTGTATCCATTCCTCAACTGAGGGACAGGAGCATACCAAAGAGTGCCTCTGAAAGAATCGATATAGCAATGTATCAAAGCAGATATTAAGACTCACAACCAAGCCCTCGGCAGAGGGCTTGGAATAATAATGAAAATAGGGGAAGTTAGTAAGACTTGGGGAGAACAAGAGCTCCATAAAGACCAAACTGAGCAGGGCACAGGGGTCTTTTGTGAGACAGTTTCTCCAAACAAGGACCATGTATGGATATGGCCTGGAACCACCGCTCAGATATGGCCCATGGTAGCTCAGTGTCCAACTGAAGACCCTAGTAAGGGGAACAGGGACTGTTTCAGTCATGAACTCGATGTCTGGCTCTTTGACCCTCCCCCATACACACCAGGGAGTAACAGCCTGGCTAGATCCCAGGGGAGGACATTGCAGCCAGCCCTGAGGAGACAAGATGATCTGGGGTCGGATGGAAGGGGAGGAGGTCCTCCCCAGTCGGTGGACTTGGAGGGGGCGGGGAGGAGATGAGGGAGAGATGGGGAGAGTGGGAGGGAATGAGGGAGGGGTCTACACCTGGGATGCAAAGTACATAACCTGTGATTGATATAAAAATAAAAAAAATTACATTTTTTAAAAAAAGAAAAGTACTTGTCAGCAAGTATAAGGATTTGGATCTCTAGACCCCATCTAAAGCCAGATGCAATGGTGTACATTTGTAATTCCAATGCTTTATGGAGAGATGAAACTGAGCATCCCCCAAAATGCCTAGGCCAGCCAGACTAGCATGTGCAGCAGTGAATCGAAGAGACAGGGTGGAAGACAGCTACCAACACAGGCCCATACTCACACACAGATTTTTTAAAAAATAACAGAGATCCAGTTCAATTATGTACAATGGACTTTTGTTTTCCAAGTTCACAATAATCATGATGTATAAAGGTCTCATTAGACAACAAAAACTATATTCTTTTCTTTGCTTTTTCTGTACAGGCTTAAGTCAAATCACTTCATCTTGCTCTAATGTAGACATTCATTTATAAAACAGCATATACTTGATATGCTTGGGACCCTTTTCTTCCTACTAGGTTGCCTTATCCAGCCTTCGTATGACAGTCTATGCCCGGTTATCTTCATCTTTCTAATTTTTTCCTTTTTATAAAATTTGTTTATTAAAATTCATTTACTTTGTATCCCAGATGTATCTCCCTCCCTCATCTCCTCCCAGTCCCACCCTCCATCCCACTTCTCCCACTTTGTACCTTCCCTAGTCCACTTATAAGACAGGGCCTCCTCCCCTTGTATCTGAACTTACCCTAAGAAGTCTCATGAGCGCTGGCTGCATCATTGTCCTCTCCGGACTGGCAAGGCTGCTCCTCCCAGGGATACCAGAGTTCATGTCAGAGACAGCCCCTAGGGGCTCTAGGTCTTCTCTAGGTTGGAGTGTAGGTCTCTGCAGAACCTCATAGGTCAAGTGTTTTGTTTTGTTTTGTTTTGATTTTTCTGTTTGTCTCCTTGTGGAGTTCCTGTACCCTCCAGGTCTTTCTATCTCCTTCTCCTTCCATAAGGTTTCCTGCACTGTGCCCAAAGTTTGGCTATGAGTCTCAGTACCCAGTCTTTAATACCCTGATCGGTAGAATTGTTCAAAGGCCTCCTGTGGAAGGTTCCTGTCCTGTTTCTAGTCTTCTCCTACTTCCAATTTCTATCCTGTTTGCCTGTCTGAGTGATGTTTCAGCCTCTTCTCTAGGGTCTTCCTTATTGTTTAGCTTCTTTAGGAGTATAGAGTTTATTATGTTTATCCTATATTATATGGCTAATAACCACGTATAAGTGAGTATATACAATATGTGTGTTTCTGCTTCTGGGTTACCTCACTCAGGATGGTCTTTTTCTAGTTCTCACCATTTGCCTGCAAATTTCATTTCCTTGTTTTTAATTGCTGAGTAGTATTCCATTGTGTAAATGTACCACAATTTCTGTATCCGTTCTTCAGTTGAGCGACATCTAGGTGGCTTCCAGATTCTGGCTATTATGAATAAAGCTGGTATGAACATAGTTGAGCAAATGTCCTTTGTGTATGGTTTAGCATTTTCTGGATATATGCCAAAGAGTAGTATAGCTGGATCTTGAGGTAGCACTATTCCTAATTTTCTAAGATAGCACCAGATCACTTTCCAAAGTGATTTTACAAGGTTACATTCTCACCAGTAATGGAGGAGAGTTCCCCTTTCTCCACCATCTCTCCAGCATGCATCACCCCTTGAGTTTTTGATCTTAGCCATTCTCATGGGTGTAAGGTGAAATCTCAGAGTTTTTTGATTTGCATTTCTCTGATGACTAAGGACGTTGAGCATTTCTTTAAGTGTTTCTCTGCCATTCAATATTCCTCTGTTGAGAATTCTGTTTAGCTCTGTATCCCAGTTTTTAACTGGATTACTTGGTTTGTTGGTATGAATTTTAAAAAATTATTTATTCACTTTACATTCTTCTCTCCCAGATCTTACCTTACCTCCCCGTTCCTCTCCCTCTCCCCTAGATCTCAGAAAGGAAGAGCCCTCTCCCCCTAAAATCTGACCATAGCCTATCAAGTATCATCAGAACTGTCTGCATCCTCTTTCTCTGTAGCCTGGCAAGTCCACCCTACTAGAGGGAAGTGATCAAAGAACAGGCAACAGAGTCCATGCCAGAAACAATCCCTGCTCTTAGGGAACCCACATGGAGACTGAGCTGCCTATAGGCTACATTTGAGCAGGGGATGTAGGTCCTCTCCATGCATGGTCCTTGGTTGGTGCATTAGTCTCTGTAGGGCCCACTCCATCCAGATTTGTTCTCTCCGTTGGCCTTCTTGTGGAGCTCATGTCCCCTCCTGGCATCTTCTATCCTCTGACACTTTTCATAAGACTCCCTGCACTCTGTCTAAAGTTTGGCTGTGAGTCTCAGGATCTGCTTCAGTCCCTTGCTGGGTAAAGTCTTTCAGAGGACATTTATGGTAGATTCTAGTCCTGTTCCCTCTTTTCAACTGCTTCTTGTGTCTATTCTATTTGCCCTTCTGAATGAGAATTAAGCACCCTCCCTAAGATCCTCCTTGTTATTTAGCTTCTTTAGGTCTGTGGATTGTAATACAGTTATTCTGTATTATTTGGCTAATATCTGCCTATGAGTAGTATATCCCATGCATGTCTTTCTGGGTCTGGGTTACCTCACTCAGGATGAACTTTCCTAGTTCCCCCTATTTACCTTCATGATTCATGATGTCCTTGTTTTTAATAGCTGAGTAGTATTCCATTATGTAAATGTACCACAATTTGTTTATCCATTCTTTGGTTGAGGGATATCTAGGTTGTTTCCATACTTCTTATTCTATCATTTTAGGACATGTTTAGTGGTATCAATGGGTGGCTTGTACCCCATTTTTTGAAAGAAAGTGGAGGAGGTGTGTATCTCAGAAAGATAAGAAGAGGAAGCTGTGGTCAGGATATAATGTATGAGAGAAGATTAAAAGTAAAAATAAATAAATTAAAAATATATCAGTACCTTAAAATTCATTGCAAAGATTACATGTGAATATATAACAAATATATACACATTTTAATATAGCCTTATATTTAGGCTATATGTGAAATAGACATATATATATATATATATATATGCCCTTACATGTATATAGTAAGTCATAAGCTTCATAAACGTTTTCAATAACCTTGTATTTGGTAGACTCCTTTCTCTCTCTCTAACTCTATCTCTCTCTTTTCTTCTCTCTCACCCTCAAGTTCTTTTATAGTTCTCATTTAAATTGTAGAAGTTCTAGAAGCTAGAATAGGACCTAATATCATCTAAGAAACATATGCATTATTTTGGCAAGGATATGAAACTTTGTCCCAAAGTAACACATGCCATCAAGCTGCTTGCATTAGAGTTTCCTGTAATGTTAAAAAAGAGTTACTTTGTTTTACCAACTACCACTTGTTGAGATTATACATTAATCACAAGTGCAAAAAACATGATTATTTAATGTGGGAAAGAAGCCTCTTCCTTACCAAAAAATATATGTATGCATCGTGGTTTTTTTAAGCAGGAACATTTTGAGCTCTTATATTGAGCATAATTTTAAGTGGCGAACACCTATATTAGAGGGAAACATCAAAAGCTACAATCATACAAAGAGAAAATGTGTTACACTGAAAACTGTCAAGGAGCCCTGTGACATTTTGTCTTTTCTCTGAGAATTTGGAAACACATTGTAGGAAAACCTGTGATGGCCTTGGCTGACTTGATGAAAGACATTATTTAATCACTTGTCCTAAAACCATCGCTGAAATTGCAGCCCTCTGAAGTGACACAGGAAATCAAGTCTCTGCACTTACCTGGAAAATGAAAAGAGGTTGATTAAAGGCCAGGTGCTGTAGTGAGCCTCACTGCAGATCTGCACAGAAGTTCACAACACTGCTCTGACAAGAATCAAAATGTCTTTCTGCTTTCCTCCCTCCCTCCCTTCATTTCTCCCTCCCTCCTCTCTCTCTCTCTCTCTCTCTCTCACTTGCTCTCTCTCTCTGTATCTGTCTCTTCCTCTCCCTCTCCCTCCCTTCATCCCCCCTCCCTTTATGACTTTCCTAATTCTCTCCCCTTATTCCAACTCTCTCTTCCTACAGCTACTCTCAGCAAGTGCAAGAAATTCCCATGTGATTTTGCTATGAAACTTATCTGGGTGCTTCTGTCGGGAAAGTGAAACCCAGTATCTCATATGTTCACATGTGAACTTCAGAATCTGTCTCTGAAGTAGATATTAGACCTATAATATAAGATAAACATATCTGTACACCTAAAGAAGCTAAGCAGGAAGGAAGACCTTGGATAAGACGATCAGTCCTCATTCAGGTAGGCAAAAGGGACAGACATCAGAAGAGGGAGAAAACAGGGAACAGGACAGTTAGGATTTTGCCACAAAGGGACTCTGAAAGACTCTACCCAGTAGGGTATCAAAGCAGATTCTAGGAGTCATGGCCTGTTGCTTGTTTTATCCTCCATTCAATGTCCATCCCATTTTTTCATCTAAACGAGCATTGATCATAAAGCAACAGGACAGGAGCATACCAAAGAGGACCTCTGAAAGAATCAATATAGCAATGTATCAAAGCAGATAGTAAGACTCACAATCAAGCCTTTGGCAGAGGTCAGGGAATAATAATAAAAATAGGGGAAGTTAGTAAGACTTGGGGAGAACAAGAGCTCCACAAAGACCAAACTGAGCAGGGCACAGGGGTCCTATACCACACACTTTCTCCAACAAAGAACCATGTATGGATATGGCCTAGAACCCCCGCTCAGATGTGGCCCATGGTAGCTTGGTGTCCAACTGAAGACCCTAGTAAGGGAAACAGGGACTGTTTCAGTCATGAACACAATGGCTGGCTCTTTGACCCTCCCCCATACACACCAGGGAGTAACAGCCTGGCTAGATCCCAGGGAGGACATTGCAGCCAGCCCTGAGGAGACAAGATGATCTGGGGTCAGATAGAAGGGGAGGAGGTCCTCCTCCATTGGTGGACTTGGAGGGGGCGGGGAGGAGATGAGGGAGGGATGGGAAGAGTGGGAGGGAATGAGGGAGAGGGCTACACCTGGGATTCAGAGTACATAACCTGTGATTGATATAAAAATAAATAAATTACATTAAAAAAAAGAATCATGACCAAGCTTTGGGCAGAGTGCAAGAAAGGTTATGAAAGAAGGGAGTGATAGAAAAAAAAAAACATGGAAGGGGACAGGAGCTCCACAAGGAGATCAGAGCAACAGATCCAAAAAATCTGGGCCCAGGAGTCTTTTCTGAGACTGATTCTCCAAGCAAAGATCATGCATAGAGATGACCTAGAACCCATGCTCAGATGTAGTCCATGGCAGCTCAGTATCCAAGTGGGAGAGCAGCCTTACCAGGTCACAGAAGAAGACAATGGAGCCGGTCCTGATGAGACCTGATAGAGTAGTGTCAGAGGGAAGGGGAGGAGGAGTTCTATCAGTGGAATTGGGGAGAGGCATGGGAAGAGATGAGGGACAGAGGGTAATATTGGGACAGGATGCAGGAGGAGGCTACCGCTGGGATACAAAATGAATAAACTGTAAATAATAAAAATACTTAATTAAAATTATAAATAAATAAGTAAAAATAACACCCATGTCCGCAGAAGCTCTATTCTTTTTTTTCACTTTTATTTTATATTAATCACATGTTATGTACTTTGTATCCCAGCCGTAGCCCCCTCCTGCATTCCCTCCCTACCCCCCCTTCCGTCCCTCATCTCCTCCCTGCACTTTTCCAAGTCCACTGATAGGGGAGGACCTCCTCCCCTTCCATCTAACTCTAGCTTATCAGGTCTCTTCAGGAATGGCCAGAATCTGGAAACAACTTATATGTCCCTCAACCAAGGAATAGATACAGAAATTGTGGTACATTTACACATGGAACACTACTCAACAATTAAAAACAAGGAAATCATAAAATTTGCAAGTAAATGGTGGGAACTAGAAAAGATCATCTTGAGTGAGGTATCCTAGAAGCAGAAAGACACACATGGTATATACTCAGTCATAGGTGGATATTAGCCTTACAGTATAGGATAAACATACTAAAACCAATAGTCCTAAATAAGCTAAACAACAAGGAAGACCTTAACCAATAGTTCTAAATAAGCTAAACAACAAGGAAAACCTTAATCCTTATTCATAAGGACAAACATGATCGACATCTGAAGTAGGAGAAGACAAGGAACAGGACAGGAGCCTGCCAAGGTCAGCCTCTGAAAGATTCTACTGATCATGTTATCGAAGCAGAGGCTGAGACTCATAGCCAAACTTTGGGAAGAGTGCAGAGAATCTTAGGAAAGGAGGAGAGATAGAAAGACCAAGAGGGGACAGGACCTTCAAAAGGAGATCAACAGAGCCATAAAAACTGTGAATCATACCCCAACCAAAGACAATTCATGAAGAGGAATTAAAACCACCTGCTCAGATGTAGCCCAAAGACTCAGTCTCCAATTGGGTGCTTAGTAAGGGGATCGGGAACTTTCTCTTGTGTAAACTCAAAGGCAGGCTCTCTGATCACCACCCCCTGGCGTGTGTAGCCTTGCCAGGCCGCAGAGGAAGACAATGCAACCAGCTCTGATGAGACTTGATAGGTTAGGTTCAAATAGAAAGGGAGGAGAGCCTCTCCTATTGGTGGACTAGGGGAGAGGCATAGGAGGAAAAGTGTGAGAGATGGTGGGATTGGCAGAAGATGAAGGAGAGGGGCAAGCTGAGATATAAATTTAATTAATTGTAATAAATGATAATAAAAAATAAAAAGAGAGAACACAATGAAGCTAAGCTGTTTCTTACAAAAAGAAAAAATAAGAGCAAAACGTGTGTCTGCTTTGTGCCTTTAGATTAGCTCAGGACTTTTCCCCATTTACCAGTCTTGGGCAGTCCACTCTGAGGGAATGATGCAGCTTTCTTAGAAATACAGCCAGGGCTGGAGAATGCTTCAGAACTAGAAGTTTCTTTAAATAGGATAGGATCTAGAATTGTCCAACTTAAAAAAATTCAGAAAAATATATCACTTTTAATCTTAGTGTCATTCAAGATCCAGTTTTCTTCTGTAATTCAGTGGTTACAATGAGCTTTGTGGCAAAAACTCCATCTGCAAAGCTGATAAAAGCTGTTAAAACATCTTGAAAAGCACAATGCATATCCACATTTTAGTGCATTACTTCATGCAAATAACAAATATACTAATGAAAAGGTTAGAGCTTGTTATATTTCTGAACACTCATAAAAACTGAGATCAATTTAATGTTTTCTTTGATCTCCAGCTGCTTACTCCCCCACAAAAGGTAATATTAGGCCAGGATATAAGAACTTCATTTTTAATACTTTTATGTTTGATTCATAAATTCAGCACTAACTTGTGCTATCAGGTATATTTATTGTGTATAGTTGCAATTTGATTTTTCCTCATATGTATTACATTGTATCTATTAATTCTTCTACTACTGGGTATTTGGGTAGATTTTTTCCCAAGACAGGGGGAGTAATTTGATTAGTATCATCATGAAAATTTTCATGTGCATCTTTCCGTGAATATATAAGAATTTGTATTGGACCCATGATAAGGGAAATGATTGGGAAGAGAATTTACACATAAACACATACACATAACCTGAAAAAAAAATTCTGGTTTTATTTAATTTCTTTTACAATTTACATGGGGTCAAATTCACTCTTGTTTTGATATAAGATCTTTTTTAATTTTTAATTTTTATATTAATTACAGTTTGTTTACTTTGTATCCCAGTTGTAGTCTCTTCCTTTAATCCCTGCCTCCCTCATATCCTCCCATGCCCCTCTACAAGTCCACTGAGAAGAGAGGTACTCTGCCACTCCATCTAACCCTACCCTGTCAGGTCTCAACAGGACTGGCTGCTTTGTCTTCCACTGTGGCCTGTAAGTCTGCCCCACCTCAGGGGGAGGTGACCAAAGAGCCAGCCACTGAGTTCATGTCAGAGACAGTCCCTCTTCCCCTTACTAGGTAATCCACTAGGAGACTGAGCTGCCATGGGCTACATCTGAGCAGGGGTTCTAGGTTATCTCAATGCATGGTCCTTGGTTGGAGTATCAGTTTCAGAAAAGAACCCTTTGCCCAGATATTTTGGTTCTGTTGCTCTCCTTGTGGAGTTCCTATTCCCTCCAGGTCTTTCTGTCTTCCCCTTATTTCAAAAGATTCCCTGCACTCTGGCCAAAGTTTAGCTATGAGTCTCACCTTCTGCTTTGATACCCTATTGGGTAGTCTTTCAGAGGTCCACTGTGGTAGGCTCCTGTCATGTTCCTTGTCTTCTACTGCTTCTGATGTCTATCCTGTTTGCCCTTCTGAATGAAGATTGAACATCTTCCCTGATACTTCTTCTTGTTTAGCTTCTTAAGGAGTTGAGATTTTAGTATATTTACCCTATATTGTACGTCTAATACCCACTTGTAAGTGAGTATATACCATGTGTGTCTTTTTGCTTCTGGTTACCTCCAGCCACTTTGCTGAAAGTGTTTAGTAGCTGAAGGAGTTTTCTGTTTTAATTTTTGGTGTCAGTCATGTATATTATCATATCATCTGGAAATAGTGACACTTTGACTTCTTCCTTTCCAAATTGTGTCCCCTTGATTTCTTTTAGTTGTTTTATTGCTCTAGCTAGGAATTGAAGTACTATTTTGAAGAGATATGAGGAGAGTGGGCAGCCTTGCCTTGTCCCTGATTTCAGTGGGGTTGATTTAAGTTTCTCTCTGTTTAGTGTGATGTTGCTATAGGCTTGCTGTATATTGTCATTACTGTGTTTAAGTTAATGCCTTTTATTCTTGATCTCTCCAAGACTTTAAACAAGAATGGTTGATGGAATTTTGTCAATACTTTTTTTTTGGCTTTTAAGGAAATGATCATGTGCTTTTTCTCCATCAATTTGTTTATGTGGTCTATTACATTGATTGCTTTCAATATATTGAACCACTCCTGCATGTTTGGGGTAAAGCCTACTTGGTCTTAATGGATGATAAATTTTATGTATTCTTGGATTCAGTTTGCAAGTATTTTATTGAGTATTTTTGTATGAATGTTCTGTTCATAAGAGTAATAGACCTGAAGTTCTCTATTTTTCGGGAGTCTTTGTGTGGTTTAAGGTATCAAGGTGACTATGGCTTCATAGAATGAGTTTGGTTGTGTTCCTTCTATTTCTTTTTTTTAAATTTATTTATTTTATCTCAATCACAGGTTAGGTACTTTGAATCCCAGGTGTAGCCCCCTCCCCCATTCCCTCCTACCCTCCCACTCCCTCCCTCATCTCCCTCTTCCCCGCCCCCTCCAAGTCCACCAAAAGGGGAGGACCTCCTTCCCTTCCATCCAACCCCAGCTTATCCTGTCTCCTCAGGCCTGGCTGCAATGTCCTTCCCTGGGATCTAGCCAGTCTGTCACTCCCTGGCTTGTATGGGGGAGGGACAAAGAGTCAGCCATCAAGATCATGGCTGAAACAGTCCCTGTTTCCCTGAATAGGGTCTCTAGTCCTACACCGAGTTATCATGGGCCACATCCCTGCGGGGGTTCCAGTCCACAATCACACATGGTCCTTGATTGTAGAAACCGTCTCATACAAGATGCCTGTGCCCTGTTCAGTTTGGTCTTTGTGGAGCTCTTGTTCTCCCCAAGTCTCAACAAACTCCCCCAGATCTAACATTACTTTTCGCCCTCTGTCAGAGGCTTGATCTCGAGTCTTAATATCCGCTCTGATGGATCACTACATTGACCCCCCCCCCCCCAGAGGTCCTCTTTGGCATGCTCCTGTTCTGTTGCTTGTTTTCTCCTCCACTCAATGTCCATCCCATTTGTTCATTCAAACAAGCATTAATCAAACCAACCTGGGTTCTCCTTCTTGTATATCTTCCCTAGGTGTATAGATTTCAGCATGACCTTCCTATCCTATAGGTCTATATAAGTTAGTATATACCATATGTTTC
>CM053742.1:12140588-12156476 GCA_028658305.1 Pachyuromys duprasi | reverse complement strand
TGTTGGTGGACTTGGAGGGGGCGGGGAGGAGGGAGATGAGGGAGGGAGTGGGAGGGTAGGAGGGAATGAGGGAGGGGGCTACGCCTGGGATTCAAAGTACCTAACCTGTGATTGAGATAAAAATAAGTAAATTAAAAAAATAAAAGTCAGTTTCTAACTGTTTTGAGAGACAGGGTTTCTCTGTATAGCCTTGGCTGTCCTGGAACTCATTCTGGAGACCAGGCTGGCCTCTAACTCAGAGATTCACCTGCCTCTGCCTCCTGAGTACAGGATTAAAGGCATGTGTTACCACCACCTGCCTGATTTCAAAGTTTTTAAAAATAATTTATACATTTCCTATTCTGATTGTAGTCCCCTCTTTCTTCTCTTTCCTATCCCACACTCCATCCCTCTTCCCTCATCCCCTCCCCTAGTCTTCAGAAATAGGGAGCCCTCTTTCCCTACCATCTGACTCCAACCTATCAAGTCTCCTCAGGACTACCTTCATCCTCTTCCTCTGTGGCCTGGCAAGGTCCCCTGACCAGGGAGAAGTGATCAGAGAGCTAGCAACAGAGTCCTTGTCAGAGACAGCCCCTCCTCTCCTTACGAAGGGACTCACATGACTGAGCTGCCTATAGGCTACATCTGAGCAGGCAGTCTAGGTCCTCTCCATGCATAGTCCCTGGTTGATACATCAGTTTCTGCAACCTCACCCTCACCCAGGTCTAGATTTGTTGGCTTTGTTGGTCTCCTAGTGGAGCTCCTGTCTCCTGGTCGTTCTATCCCCAAATCTTCCATAAGACTTCCTACACTCTGCCCAAAGTTTGGCTGAGTTTCTGCATCTGCTTTTCTTCCCTGTTGGGTGGAGCCTTTCAAGAGAGCATCTACGGTAAGTTCTTGTCCTGTTCCCTCTCTTCAAGTGCCCTTCTGAATGAGAATTAAGCATTCTCTCTAAGGCCTATCCTTACTGTTTAACTTCTTTAGGTCTGTGGATTGTAGTATGATTATCCTGTAATATTTGGCTAATATACACTTATGAGTGAATATGTACTATGCATGTCTTTCTTGGTCTGAGTTACCTCACTCAGGAGAGTCTTTTCTAGTTCCATCTATTTGCCTGTATATTTCATGATTTCCTTGTTTTGAATAGCTGAGTAGTAGTCCATTGTGTAAGTATGCCACAATTTATTCATGCCTTGGTTGAGGGACATTTAGGCTGTTTCCAGACTTCTTATTCTATCAAAGGACATCAATGGCAGGCTCCCATCCAGTTCCATCTCTTCAGAAATTTCTACCTGCCCTTCTGAATGAAAATTAAGCATCCTCCTTAGTGTCCTTCCAGTTATTTAGTTTTTTTTTCTTTTTGGTTTTTTTTTTCTTTGTAGGTTTTGGGAGGATAAAAATACAAAGATCTCAACGTTTTGAAATGTGACAATATTTCATTTTTCCTGAATCTTTCTGAAATTCCTAATTCTGATGATTCAAGCTTTTCATCACTTCTGAAAAAGTTTGAGCCATTATGTCTTTAGAAATCACCTCTTCTGAAGTCTTTTATTTTCTAAACTTGTATTTAATGTGTGTGAAATAACCAGTTCCCTCCTGTATTTGATATAATTACACATCTCTTTCAAATCTTTAAACACTTGGTCTTTGTTTCCTGTTTTCTTGCTGAGACTTTGTGTGTTTCAGTTCAATAATTATATAATTTGTCATATCTAATATAAAGATCAAATGCACAGTAACTTCTAAAAGTTAATTTTTATAATTTTATTTATAGATATTATATTTTGTTGGGTTTTGATCTTTTATTCCTACTCATAACTTCTCTTTGTAATTTCTACACTGTTTAATACATTTATTTGAAATCTGAAAACTCTTTTTTAATTTTTTACATTAGTTATATTTTATTCACCTTGTATCCCAGCTGTAGCCCCTTCCCTCATTCCCTCCCAATTCCACCCTCCCTCTCTCAATTCTTCCCATGACCCTCTCTAGGTCCACTGATAGGGGAGGTCCTCCTCCTCTTCCATCTGACCCTAGCTTATCAGGTCTCATCAGGACTGGGCTTACTGTCTTCCTCTGTGGCCTGGCAAGGATGCTCCTCTCTCAGGGAGGGGGAGGTCAAAGAGCCAGCCACTGAGTTCATGTCAAAGATAGTCCCTGTTCCCTTTGCTAGGTATCCCAATTGGATTCTGAGCTGCCATGGATTACATCCAAGCAGTGGTTCTAGGTTATATCCGTGAATGGATCTTGGTTGGACTATCAGTCTCAGAAAAGACCCCTGTGCCCAGAGTTTTTTTGATTTGTTGCTCTCCTTGTGGAGCTCTTGTCCTCTCCATGTCTTACTAACTCCCCCTTCTTTCATATGATTCCCTGCACTCTGACCAAAGTTTGGTTATGAGTCTCAGCATCTGCTTTGATATACTGCTAGGTAGAGTCATTCAGAGGCCATCTGTGGTAGGCTCCTGTCCCGTATCTTGTTTTCTCCTTCTTCCATTGTCCATCCCACTTGTCTTTCTAAGTGAGGATTGATAATCTTACCCAGGGTCCTCCTCCTTGTTTATCTTCTTTAGGTGTACAGATTTTAGTATGTTTATCCTATCTTATAGGTTTAGTATCCTCTTAGAAGTGAATATATACCATGTGTGTCTTTCTACTTCTGGGATACCTCACTCAGGATGATCTTTTCTAGATTCCACCATTTGCCTGTAAATTTCATGATTTCCTTGTTTTTAATTGCTGAGTAGTATTCAATTGTGTAAATGTACCACAATTTCTGTATCTATTCCTCCTTTGAGGTACATCTGGGTTGTTTCCAGGTTCTGGCTATTATGAATAAAGCTGGTAACAACATGGTTGAGCACATGTCCTTGTTGTGTACTTGAGCATATTTTGGATATATGCCTAGGAGTGGTGTAGCTGGATTTTGAAGAAGCACTATTCCTAATTGTCTGAGAAAGTGCCAGATTGATTTCCAAAGTGCTTATACAAGTATGCATTCACACCAGCAATGGAGGAGTATTCCTCTTTCTCCACATCCTCTCCAGCATGTATTGTCACTGGAGCTTTTGATCTTAGCCGTTCTGATGGGTGTAAGGTGAAATTTCAGGGTAGTTTTGATTTGCATCTCCCTGATGGCTAAGGATTTTGAACATTTCTCTAAGTGTTTCTCTGCCATTCTAGATTCCTCTACAGAGAATTCTCTGTTTGGCTCTGTAACCCATTTTTTTAATTAGATTGCTTGATTTCTTGCTTTTTAACTTCTTTAGTTCTTTATATATTCTGGATATCAGTCCTCTGTCAAATATAGGTTGGTGAGGATACTTTCCCAGTCTGTAGGCTGTCTTTTTGTTTTGATGACAGTGACTTTTGCTTTACAGAAGCTTTTCAGTTTCATGAGGTCCCATTTATTGATTGTTGCTCTTAGAGCCTATGCTGTTGGTGTTCTGTTCAGGAAGTTGTCTCCTGTGCCAATGAATTCTAGGCTCTTCCCCTCTTTTTCTTCTAACTGGTTTAATGTGTATGGTTTTATGTTGATGTCTTTGATCCACTTGGACTTTAGTTATGTGCAGGGTGATAAATATGGATCTATTTTCATTTTTCTGCATGTAGACATCCAGTTGGGCCAGCACCATTTGTTGAAGATGCTGTCTTTTTTTCCATTGAATGGTTTTGGCTCCTTTGTCAAAACTCAATTATCCATAGGTGTGTGGGTTTATTTCAGGGTCTTCTATTTGGTTCCATTGATCCATCATTCTGTTTCTATGCCAATACCATGCAGTTTTTATTACTGTTGTTCTTTAGAACAGCTTGAGATCAAAGATGGAGGTACCTCTAGACTATCTGTTGTTGTACAGGATCTTTTTGGCAATTTGGGTTTTTTTTTGTTTTTCCATATTGAGCTGAGATTTTTTTCTTTCAAGGTCTTGAAGAATCGTGTTGGTATTTTGATGGGAATTTTATTGAATCTGTAGATTGCTTTTGGCAGAATGGCCATTTTCACTATGTTAATCCTATTTATCCATGAGGAGGGGAGATCTTTCCATATTCTGATATCTTCTTCAATTTATTTCTTTAGAGACTTGAAGTTTTTTCAAACAGGTCTTTCAGGTCCTTGGTTAGCGACACACCAATTTACTTTATGTTAATTTCAGATGTATTTTACTCTCTTACACATTGCTTCACTAGCCCATACTCGTGAGTTTTCCTGCTTTGTGCTCTGTGATTCACATTGACAAATCATCTCCACAATAGCTTCAGTTGAATTAAAGCCTTGAAATGTGTGAAGAATTTTGTTCCTTTAAGTGAATTATAACTCCATATACAGAGATATTTTAGATTGCAAACTTTGAGAAACTTTAAATAAATCTCTGGCTTGAAATATTTTCATTATGGATTTCCTAATAATTAGTATCATAAACATTTATTATATTTTCATACTAGTACAAATTTTATAATGCTATGTTATATTTAATATCAAGTCTCAGATAAGCATGTTTTCTAGCTATCTGTATTTTTTTGGGGGGGGAAAACTGTATGACTCCCCTTTTAAATAGACCTTCCCTTTTCTTGGGTTCCAACTTACCTATCTCATTCTCCCATCTCTCCAAGGTGCCACTAAAACTTCAGTCACAGTTCTGTGAAATCAAATGATACCCCAAAGCACTGTGCTTTTAGCACTTGGATTTTACTATGAACTCATGCTTTTGTGTTTTAGGGCTCTGAAGATTTCCCTTAGGGAATGGACATTTTATAGTTTCTTTTAAAAGGAGTACATACATTTTATCCATAAATTTGAGAGATTTTATAGTGAATGTCTTGGCAGTCCATCTAATCTTTATTATTCAACTAAAAATCTGACAAACTTGTGCTTTATTCCATTTTAGTTATGCTTCCTTCTATACTGAAACTTGGTGAGATGAATATAACTAGTAGAATGCAGAACAGTGGATACTGTATGACCACCAGCGTTAGATTAGAAGAACTCTTACATCCACAGTTCCCACTATTTTCTCAGAACTCGGTAATCATGGTGTAAGAGGCAAAACTTCAGGGAAAGAACATGTTTGTGTTTCCCTGGCTAACTGTCCCGTCTAAGATCCTACTCAAGTACCCTACAGCCAATGTAACATTCCAGTCATGTATGCAAGCCATTTTGGAAGTCTAGCTCAGTTGAACCTTCAGATGACTCAAGCCTTAGCTCATCCTAATATCAGCAGAACTATTAAAATAGAAGCAGCCAGGTAAATAAATTTGACTTTGATAAACCAACAGAAGGTGAATAGTCTTCCTTCTTTTGTGTTGTTTTGAGCTGGGCTGTTACCATAAGGTGCTGAACAAGTTAAGGATGGGTCTTTCCATGTCAATTAAGGCAATCAAGACTATTCCTCAACTCATTCCCCCTTCCTGCTCCAGTGATTTAAAGCTGTGAGAAGTTCACATTTAAAACTAACCATAACATTACTACATGAGAACTGTGAAAAAAGTACAGACCCGTCATATGGTTCTGCTCTACCACTCCTGAGTGTATACCGAATTAAAGTCAGAATATCAGAATATAAAATAAAAATCATAATACAATGGAGATACTCACATCATCTTCTTTATCTCAACATTATTCATACCAGCCAAATTATGCAATCAGTCTAAATGCCTGTTAGCAGATGCATGCCTAAAGAAAATATAGTATATTCACAATAGACTACAATCAACCATAAAGATGAAAGAAATCGCATCATTTGCATACAAGGAATAAAATTAAATATCATGTTAAACAAAATAATCCAACTACTCATAAAGACAAGTAGCATATGTTTTGTTTCGCATGTAAAATCTTAATAAAACAGAGAGGAGACAGAAGAGGAGAGATAGATAAATAGAAAGAGATAGAATTGGGGAAGGAGAAAACAAGTGAGAATAACTAAGGGATATGATCAAAATGTATCATATGCATTGTTACGTTGTATACTTTGCATAATTTATATAGGATTTAGTACACACACATATAAATATATATGAATACAAGATGAGTTATTTAGGCGAACACAGGGAGATTTGGAGGGTGAAATGACTCAAGTGAAGTATACTTGTATATAAAATTCTCAAGTAAGACAAAAGGAAAAATAATTTTCTTAAGCTAGCATGTTTAAAGACAGTTTATTACATACCAATACATTATTTGAACAAAGGCAGCCATCGTATATCTCCTAATTAATTTTCCAGTATATTATATTATGCTGTCCTAATAGTATAGGTCACCTTGATTTGACAGCTCTCTGAAGAGGATAACTTAACTTTTCTATTGATATATGATATACACATGTGTTAATCACTATGTGTGTATGGCAGTTACTTAGATAATTAAAGTAAATAACAGTTACTTTAGGTATTAATTCTAATATTAATAACTAAAGAACATTGAGAGAAAATTCAGGGACACATGATAGAAAATATAGGACACATAATATTTGAATCAAGTATCTTTATAACCATAAAGTGACAAAAAAAGAAACACTTGGCCATTGATATATCTCTATTATAAGAGTTAGAACAGTTAATCGTAGAAACGATTCATTAAATTCATTAATAAAATTTGATATTCAACAATTATTTTATTAAATAAAAATTTAAAAACTATGTGCCATAAAGAAAAAAGCACCACCAATTGGGCAAAGATATATAAGGTAACTGACAAATCGCCACTACAAAACAAATCAGGAAAAAGGAACAACAAATTTAAAGGTTGTTTTAATCAATAAATAGGTTTTTGGAGGACAAAATCCAATCTGCCAATGTATTACATTGGCAATCAACCACATTATCAATCAGACAAATGCAAACTAAAATCAGGATGTGATGGTATTGAATGGTCTCCAGATTGGCAAGAATAAAGAAGTCTGAAAATGCCAAGTGCTGTTAAGGATAAAAAGTAATTAGACCTTTTCTGCATTATGGGGAGACTGTAAGTTGTTATTACATATTAGGATACAACTTGGTAGCATCTAACAAAACTTGGGCTATGCCTACTCTGACATTCAACAATTCTTCCTCTAAATATGTACTCTAGAAAATCATTGCACATGTACAGCAGAAGAAATGCTCAAGACCATTATGCAGCATTATTTATTGTAGCAAATCATTCAAACTGGAAACAAACCCAAATCCCACCAGCAGTGTAACAGTTAAATAAATTATGGACTGCTCATTGAACAAAGCAGCAGCATATGAAAACAAATGAATTCTTGGTAACTAAAATAACATTAAGTTGACTAAATAAAACAAAACAGAGAAGAACACAATTTATAAACAGTTTACAATATGAGTAACTGTAAAATATTTCTGTGTGTGATGAAATAAAAAAGTAGAGAAAGATAATAAAAATATTTAGTGTAGAAATTAACATAAGGGAGAGAACAATGAATTAGCACTGAGGGGTTTACAGAGGTGTGTGAGTGTGTGGGTGTAAGTGTGCATATGGATGTGTCACACAGTGCATGTGTCGATCTCAGGGAATGACTTTGGGAAGCTCGTTTAATGTTTACAGCATGATTTCTAGGAATGATACTCAAATATTTAGGCTTGCATGCAAGTGTTTTCAGTAGCTGAACCAATCTTGTCAGACCTGATTTTCTTTGTCCTGTGCTATCTGTAGTTACGCAAATACTTGTTTCATTATTCTTACATACCAATTACCTACACTCAAAACATATTTTAAATGTATAATATTCCATACTGTATCAATTTCAAAATGCAGGGAGCATACCAGTTAGCAACAAAGTTAACAAACAGCACAAAAAGAACCCTGAAAGATAAAGGGAGCCTCCATTCAGGGAATGAGTCATGGGTACAAACAACTTAAATATTCACTCTTACGAAGCTGGGATGGGATGACTCCATCAGTTCACTGGATTTGCGCTTACTCAATGTTTTAACGTTTTAATCACAAAGTCATAGTCGATTATTCTAATGTAATGTTTAGCATGGAACACTTCAGTATACAACCAGGGAGCTTATGCACTGGATTACTTGCTGTATCTTCATTCCAGATGATATGTCATGTTCTTTGGTTTTATAGATTTATTATGTTTTTTTCCCTAATTTGTATCATATTTGGGGGACTAACAAGATGACTTTTGTGAATGTGTCAAAGTAAGCACCAGAATTTAGACTGAAGAATGCATAAAAGAATGTTCATTTTTTAAATATTTCTTGGGTACCAGTAAGTTAATCTCCCTGTGTGATATCCTTAACTCCCCTTCCATCATATTATATTGATCCTCGCATATATAAGTCCTTGAACACCACAAGTAATACTTTGCCTCATTATTTTCAAAGAATATATAGCACTTCATTGATTGTAAGTGATTAGTCTCTATTTGCTGGCTGGCTACAAATGGATTAATTAGTTTTATGAATGTCATCTCTGAGTCTCACACCTCTTCAGCTACCAAAAATTTCTAATAAAAACTATTGCTATTATTTCATATTGAATCATACATTTTGTCTGAAATCACATTTTTTAGAATTTTGTGAATCTAAGATAAGTCCAGAATAGATATTTTATGGAGTGAAAGTAGATATCAGGAACATCAGTAACAAGAATGTAAACTCTGAGAACACTCCAATTTTTTTTAAGTAAGACATTATAAAGGAGGTAAAATGAAATGTAGTTTCAAATCATATCTAGGAGAATATAAGCATATGATCCTGCAGAAGTCCATTTTGTTATTTATTATTTTCATCTTTACAATATAGCAAAGGCGAAACTTTTCTAACATAGTTAAATGTCATTGCATTAAATTTATCCAAATTTATTCTTTGCCTTCTTACTATCTGCATTTCTCGCTTTAGCCAATAGAACAGCAATCACTTGCCATGAAACATGGCTGGAAATAGAAATTATTTCAACTTGGACACACTTGTGGTCTGTGAATACTGAACACTAATAAGTTGATGAGTTCCATTTTTGGAATGGCTTCCAAGTAATTTAATCTAGAAATACTCTGGACAGACATCTAGTTGTCTGCTTAGATTCTGGGAGAGCAGTAATTTCACATTTAGGCTTCCTACCTTGAAGCTTGTGGTTCTGCATGTTGGATATCTCTGTGAACTCCACAAAACACAGGGGAGAGGAGCAAACTATTTTTTAAAACAAGAGAACACGGGTGTAGAGTCACATCAGTCCTTGGTACCTTTGCCAGTGAACAATGCTGACCATTGAAGACTGACCTTAGTTTGTTAGTACTGTTTTCAGCAGCCTGTACAAATGATCATATAGAGACTATGCTTCCTATTCATCATCCTGGTCTCACTCCTATCTTCTCAGGGACTTATCTAATATGAAATAGGAGCTCCAGATTGCCTTTCATTTCCAATTTTGCTACATAAAGAAGCACAGGACATATGCATCAATGAGTTACTACTATGTGAGTCATGAGCTGTCATTAACTCAGCATAGGCTAACTCAGTCTGAGAGACAAACCCTCTACTTGATGAATAATACATATGTGATGGTTAATTTGGTGTGTGTGTATGTGTGCTTGTGTCAACTTGAATGGCAAAAAATTTGTATGAGCTGGTAAAATATTAATTTTGGTATGCTCTAAGTATATTTCTAGAGGAGACTGGTGTGTTATTCAGTGGAATGGGTGGTAAAAAATCTTTCCTGGATGTAAGAGAACAGTATCTACTCTGGTGGGTATTGTTCTGCTTTAAGATATCTAGAGTCTCAAGTCTTGGACTCTAACACTTATATTAGTGAGTGCTGCCTCGTGTTTTCAAACCATTGGTCTTGAACAAAATATTAAACCATTCACTTTGCTGGGTCTGCAGCATTCTGACTTTGACTTAGTCATAATACTGGTATCTCAGGATCTCCAAATTTAGATGACCTGTCACCCATTGTAAGTCATCATGTTAACCAATCTGACTAATAAATCACCTGACAGTTTCTCGTATCTCATGAACTATCATAACAATCTCCAAATTCATTGTCAGAAAACTTTTTTCATCTTAAAATCTATTCTAGCTTTGAGCCATGTGATGAGATGAGATTATGTTAAAGCATGTGAATCTTTCCCACAATTCAAAAGGATCATTTTATTAAACTGAAGTTAGCTTTATTTTCTTTATGAAGAAACAATACCCATCAATTCAAGATTTTATTAAAACAACTGTGTCATTTATTAGTTCAAAATTTTGGCTAATACTCAGTGTGCACCAATTGTAAGTTAATATCTTCTTCTATAAACTCAAGTTAATCTTTTAAGATAGAAGGAACAATGCTCATTTGTCAGTAGAGTTCTCTTAGTGTCTTGATGAAGGATATTTACATACTACACAATTCCTTGGCCTTTCCTTTAAAAATTTGTCTATGATTTTCCATTAATAACAGTTGTGTGTATTTGTGTGCATATGTTAATATAATGGTCAAAATGATCAAAATTCCATCAAGAAAAGACATTTTTAAAAGCTTTGAAGTATTATTTACTTGCCAGACATTTTTAAGACTTAGTTATTAGTAAATGATACTGACAGTCATCTAAAATTTTTCTTTTATATATCTATTTAAGTGTTCTAGATATATAATGATATAGATCAATCATTGTGTGTTTATTTTATAGCATTCTATGGTGGATCAAATATTCTCAATTTTCTGACAAGAAAACTCCAGAATGAGGGTGCTACATGCTGCAACCAGTTCTGACTTGGTAAGTTAAAAGTGTAGGGTTAGACTTCTAGATGTTCACTTCTTTGCAAATAAGACTTTTTCAAAGCTCCTGATTCTTACTGTCCTTGAATGTAGAATTGTTCAAGGAACAAAGTGAAAACATAAATTTAAACAGCCAGTAGATGCCAGGAACTAAGAATAAGAATCTGAAATACTTGCTTAGCTATGATGTCCTGTGATTTTCAAGAGTATTCTATATAGAAATATGAAATATAAGTGATAATATTATCTACATGTTATGCAATATGAGAATGAAGCTAAGGGGTATTAAATGATTTGCACATGGTCACATAACCAATGAGTTTAGAAGCATAACTTTTCTTATAAGTGTAATAAAGAGTCTCCCCACTAAAATAAACATGGACAAGGGATAGTATTGACTGTATCATCATTTTAACCTTGAGATTTTTTTTGTAGTTTATTATTTTTGTTTATTTGTTACAACTTAATCACTTTTTATCCTGGCTGTAGCACCCTCAATGTCCTCCCAGTTCCACACACCCTCCTTCTTCTCCCTCCTATGCCTCTTCTTTAGTCCACTGATAAGGGAGGACCTCCTCCCCTTCTATATGACCCTAGTCTATCAAGTTTCATCAGGGCTGGCTGTATCATTTTCCTCTGTGGCCTGGCAAGGCTCCACCCACCCCAGGGGGAGGTGATCAAAATGTTGGCCACTGAGTTCATGTCAGAGACAGCACCTGACCCTTTTACTAATGAACCTACTTCGAAACTGAGCAGGGGGTCTAGGTCCTCTCCATGCATGGTCTTTGGTTGGAGTATCTGTTTCTGCAGGGACCCCTGGGCTCTGGGTTTTGGATCTGTTGGTCTCCTTGTGGAGTTCCTTTCTCCTCCAGGTCTTTCTATCCCCCTCTTCTTCCGTAAGGTTTTTTGCATTCTGCCCAAAGGTTGGCCATGAGCCTCAGTATCTCTTTCCAGACCCTGATGGGTAGAGTCATTCAGAGGCCTCTTGCGGAAGGCTTCTCTCCTGTTCCTTGTCTTCACCTTCTTCTGATGTTTATCCTGTTTGCCCTTCTGATGAAGGTTACAGCCTCTTCCTTAGGGTCTTCTTTTTTGTTTAGCTTCTTTAGGACTATGGATTTTAGTATGTTTGTCCTATATTATATGTATAATATCCATTTATAAATGAGTATATGCCATGTGTCCTTTTGTTAAATAAGTTAGATTCATAACACTCTACCTTAATATTTATTTCATGTTGCAATATTCTGATCCACTAAATTTTATTTTCTTTTCAAATGATCATAATCTTAAATCTTTGATTTTTAACAAGTAATTTTGTAGGACTCTTCATGGTCTTATATATTTATTTATATTGTTTCATTTGATCAGTCTTTCTGTGTGTACGTTTAAAATTATACCCCAGGTTCCATCGGTATTATTAATATTATACATATTGTCATTAGCACTGAATATATAGGAGTGTAAGAGTGGACTGAATCTGTTATCTCTGTTTATTTTACAGCCTATCTAAGTGTATTAGTAACTGTGAAAAAAAATCTGAGTCAAATCATCAGATGAAAGGGAAATTTTTGGTTCATTGTTTCAGAAACTTCAGCCAATTGTTGCTTGACCGTATCTCTGTGTAGCTGTGTTAATGTAAAACATCATGGTATAGAGTATGTGCTATAATAAATATTATTTTTAAGTGATGTATCAGGGAAGCCTCAACAAAAGCAAACAAAGAACAGGATACAAAGTACAGACTTCAAGAACACACTCCTAGTGATATACTTCCTCAAACTAGGGCTAGCTTCTTATACTTTCTATCATCTTTCAATAAGACATTCAATTTTGAGCTCATTACTAGGTTAATCCATTGGTGAGATCAAAGTTTCATTAACCAATCATGTTTCCCAAACTCTATCTCTGAACATTGCATTGGTAACCAAACCCTTAACACTTTAGGTTTTGAGAGGAATTCAATATAAAATGCATAACACTAGGTAATCATACATGAGTATTCATGAAAGAGTAACATGCTTCATGAGTCAGAGTTTGGGAGTATTAAGACCCCTTATAGCAGGAAGAGCTGATAGAATTGTGTAGGTAAGAGAAGGTCTCTGTGAGCATTCTGTAATGTTAAGCGCTATAGCAAGCATAAGAAACTAAAACTCGTTAGAAAGGATGTGCTTAAAAAGGAACAAGATGAGTGACAGAGTAATAGTCAGATTATGTGGGACTTTTAGACTGTACTAAGTATTTGTTGTTGGTGGTGGTGGTGATGGTGGTGGTGGTGATGGTGGTGGTGGTGTAGTGCCCGAAGATCAGTGGAGAACCAGAGCATTAATGAGAGGCTTGAATTATCAAATTTTAATTTTGATCATTCATTCTGTTTGCAGCATAATGAAAGAGGTTGTTTGTTCTAGTGGAATAGTAAGGTAACTAACAACAGCATAAGAATAGGACATTTGCTCAACTATGTTCGTAGCTGCTTTATTTGTAATAGTCAGAACCTGGAAACAACCCAGATGTCCCTCAGTTGAGGAATGGATACAGAAATTATGGTACTTTTACACAATGGAATACTACTCAGCAATTAAGAAGGAGGAAATCATGAAATTCTCAGGCAAATGGTGGGACCTGGAAATGATCATCCTAAGTGAGGTATCCCAAAAGCAGAAAGACACATATGGAATATACTCACTTATATAGACCTATAGGATAGGAAATTCATGCTGAAATCTATACACCTAGGGAAGATATACAAGAAGGAGGACCCAGGTTGGTATGATCAATGCTCGTTTAGATGAACAAATGGGATGGACATTGAATGGAGGAGAAAACAACCAACAGACAGGAACATACCAAAGAGGACCTCTGAAAGAATCAATATAACAATGTATTAAAGCAGATATTAAGACAACCAAGCCTTCAGCAGAGGGTGGGAAATAATAATAAAAATAGGGGAAGTTAGTAAGACTTAGGGAGAACAAGAGCTCCACAAAGACCAAACTGAGCAGGGTACAGGGGTCTTATATGAGACAGTTTCTCCAACCAAGGGCCATGTATGGATATGGCCTAGAACCCCCGCTCAGATGTCAGATGTGGCCCATGGTAGGTTGGTGTCCAACTGAAGACCCTAGTAAGGGGAACAGGGACTGTTTCTGTCATGAACTCGATAGCTGGCTCTTTGACCCTCCCCCATACACACCAGGGAGTAACAGCCTGGCTAGATCCCAGGGGAAGACATTGCAGCCAGCCCTGAGGAGACAAGATAATCTGGGGTCAGATGGAAGGGAGGAGGTCCTCCCCAGTCGGTGGACTTGGAGGGGGCAGGGAGGAGATGAGGGAGGGATGTGGAGAGTGGGAGGGAATGGGGAGGGGGTTACGTCTAGGATGCAAAATACCTAACTTGTGATTGATATAAAAATAAATAAATTACATTTTATAAAAAGAATCTCACAATTGGGGTCAGAGAAGTTAATATGGAGAAAAATGGATAGACTTGAGAAACAGTTGGAAGACAAGTCAATGGGGCTTTGTGAAAAACCTCACTGTGGAAACTGATGGAAAGGATATATCAGAGAGTGTGATTTGTCCATTAGTTGCTGATAGTGAAGTAAATGCCATAGAATAAAACCAGGGAGAATTTTGAAGCATTTTATTTTAGCATGAGAGGAATTTGAAGACATTTAGAAATATGAATCAGAAATTATCAAAAAAGCAGAGGGATGACTAGGTTTTGTGTGTGCATGTTGTATGCACGAGAGTGTGTGATTTACAGGGAAAGACCATGGAATATTAGTATCATAATATTGCCTAATAGAGATTCTGCATTTCTAACAAGTTCTTACTACTTAAAGGAGATGCTTCTGGTCCATGGTCACACACTGAGTAGCAAGGCTCTGAATGACCTCTTGCCAGAATTCTATGCCACTCAGATGGTGAGATTTCCCAAACCTCTTACAAGATAAAATACAGCATTGCCATGCCTTCTGCTTACATTCAAAATCAATTCCATAGATCTGTTTTCATAATTCTTAAATCTAAAAAAGTGACTTGTTTTAAACAGCAACAACAAAACTATATGCTATACTGTGAGACACCCCTGTACTCCAGCTGCAAATGTGTTCATTTTCAAGTATAGCCACATAGAAACCCTAGGCCTGATTGTAATCCTGTTGGTCTGATACTTCACTCCAATTAAAATCAATTCCCAGAAATATATATCTCGTCAGTTAATTCCATATGTATGTGTGCTTAAGAATAATTCCAAAATAAAATAGAGATAAAAGTAGAAGAAAATTATTTGTTACGGATATAATATTGTAATGATACTCAAAGTAAAACAAACAAATATACCAGGAGGAAGTAAATATAGTGAGTTTTAGCAAAGAATCACACATCTGTTTGCACAAAATTATGACACTATATTATTTTACATCTGGAAGAGATTTATAAAGAATGTAGTTTACCCTCTTCAAGATTTATTGAAGTAAATCTCAATTTTCCTCAATTTGTATTCCATCACTTTTAAGTCACAGAAAGAACTCTCATTCAGTTTGCCAATGAATTACTTGTAACTAAGGCCAGAGATATTTATCTACTTTGATCTTGCTTGATATTTCCATGGTATGTAATATTATTGGTCTTTTCTGGTTTCTCAGAGTTTTTCCCTTTGTGACACAGTGAACTCCCAGATTGCCTTTTAATTCTTCTTTTGTCAGGCATACCCTCTTATGCCTACAGACATTTGATTTCCTAAAGGCTGTATTAAAAGACATCACTTCTTTTCAGGCCTGTAGTATCAAATTTGCATTTCAGTGGGATCTTCCTGTGTTTTAAAAAGTGAAAAGAACTTAGACTTTTTTTTCCCCTCAGAATCTGTCATTTAAAATGTATAGAATTCTTTGTTACTTTGCTCTGATACTTAATCCAATCCAAGGAGAAGCTTGTCATTTATGGAACAAATTTAGCAAGAGTAGTGCATTCTCAAATCAAGTACTATGGTATTGTGCCAACATGGTTATGGTGTGACATTTTGCAGTTTCCTCACACACTTCACAGTAGTACAAATTTTCAAGGGTTACCAGTTACTAGTATTCAATTATCTCTCCTTTCTCTCTTTTATTATAGTATGAGTAAATTCAATTGGAGATAGCAGGTTACCTGATACGCTTTTGTATTGGACTTAGAAACTTTTGTTAATTTCCATTCTC
>CM053742.1:12120917-12132895 GCA_028658305.1 Pachyuromys duprasi | reverse complement strand
AACAGGGACTGTTTCAGTCATGAACTTGATGGCTGACTCTTTAACCCTCCCCCATACAAGCTGGGGAGTGACAGACTGGCTAGATCCCAGGGGAGGACATTGCAGCCAGCCCTGAGGAGACAGGATGAGCTGGGGTTGGATGGAAGGGGAGGAGGTCCTCCCCTGTTGGTGGACTTGGAAGGGGCGGGGAGGAGGGAGAGGAGGGAGGGAGTGGGAGGGTGAGAGGGAATGAGGGAGGAGGCTATGCCTGGGATGCAAAGTACCTAACCTGTGATTGATATATAAATAAATTAATTAATAAAAAAAAATTGTGTTGATATTTTGATGGTAATTGTATTGAATCTGTAGGTCGCTTTTGGCAGGATGGTCATTTTCACTATGTTAATCCTACTGATCCACCAGCATGGAAGATCTTTCCATCTTCTGATATCCTCTTCAATTTCTTCCTTCAGGAACTGGAAGTTTTTTTTTCAAACAGGTGTTTCATTTGTTTGGTTAGAGTCACACCAAGATACTTTATGTTATCAGTGGCTATTGTGAAGGGTGTAGTTCCCCTAATTTCTTTCTCAGCCCTTTTGTCTTTAGTATACAGGAGGGCTACTGATATTTTTGAGTTAATTTTACATCCAGCCATTTTGCTGAAGGTATTTATCAGCTGAACGAGTTTCCTGCTAATTTTTTTGGGTCACTCAAGTAAAATATCATATCATCTGCAAATAGTGATATTTTGACTTTTTCCTTTCTGATCTTTACTCCCTTGATCTCCTGTAGTTGTCTTATTGCTCTAGCTAGGACGTCAAGTACTATGTTGAAGAGATAAGGAGAGAAAAGGGAGCCTTGCCTTGTTCCTGAGTTCAGTGGGATTGATTTAAGTTTTTCTCCATTTATTTTGATGTTGTCTATGGGTTTGCAGTATATTGTCTTTACTATGTTAAGTATGTGCCTCATGACCTTGCTCTTCCCAAGACTTTAAACATGAATAGTGTTGGATTTTGTCTAATGCTTTTCTGAAATTTTGTCTTTTCACGGCATCCTTCATTTCTTGGAACTGGAATTACAGACAGTTGTGAGCTGTCATGTAGGTACTGGGAATTGAATCGGGGTCCTTTGGAAGAACAGAGGGTGCTCTTAAGCAGTGAGAGATTTCTTGGATGTTTGTGTTTGGAACTTTTCTGATTTTAGTTTTCCTTTGAGAGATGTATTAATTTCTGCAATTGTATCTTCAGCTCTTGAGGTTCTTTCTTCCATCTCTTCTATTCTGTTGGTGATGCTTACATTTGTGATTCCTGCTCTTTTCTCTAAGTTCTCCATCTCCACCGTTTTATGTGTACATTTTCGTTATTGATTCTAATTCTGTTTTCATGTCTTGCACCATTTCTTTCCTCTGTTTGAATGTGGATTTCTGTCTTTCCATGATGGCCTTTATTTTTTGTTTGTTTCCTCTCTATATGCCTCTATTTGTGCCTCTATTTGTTCAGCTGTATTTGCCTGTATTTCTTTGAGAGATTTGTGCATTTCCTCTTTATGTGCCTCTAATAACTGGATAAGCATAGATTCAAAATCATTTTCTAGTGTTTCCGATGAATTAGCATATCCATTTATTTTTGAGGTTCCTGGTGAAGCCATGCTGTTTTTAATGATTTTAAGCTTGATTTTTCTAAAAATTTTATTTTATTTTTCTTAATTACAATTTATTCACTTTGTATCCCAGCTGTAGACCTTTCCTGCATCTCTTCCCAAATCCACTCTCCCTCCCTCATCCCCTCCCAATCCCCCCTTGCTCTTCTCCTCCCATGCCTCCCCCCACCCCAGTCTGTTGGTATGGGATGTCCTCCTCCCTTTCCATCTGAATCTAGCCTATCAGGTCTCATCAGGACTGCCTTTCATAATCTTCCTCTGTGGCCTGGTAAAGCTAGCCACCCCCTCAGGTGGAAGTGATCAAGGATCCAACCCCTGAGTTCATGTAAGAGACAGTCTCTGTTCCCATTACTAGGGAACCCTCTTGGACACTGAGGTGTCATGGGCTACATCTGTGCAAGGGTTCTAGGTTATCTCCATATATGGTCCTTGTTTGGATTATCAGTCTCACAAAAGACCCCTGTGCCAAGATTATTTTTTGGTTCGGTTGCTCTACTTTTGGAGCTCCTGTCCCGTCCAGGTCTTTCCATCTCCTCCTTTCATAACATATGCTGAGACCCATAACCAAACTTTGGACAGAGTACAGGGAATCTTATGATGTTCTGAATTTTGTTTGATGTGTTCTTAAGCAGACCTCTAGCCATGTGCCTATCTGTAAACCTTGCTCTTTGTTCCTGGCATCTGTAATTCAGTCAGGCTCCATCTGTCTCTGGTATCTGGAGTATTCTTGAGGAAGATGAGAGAGGTTCACTGGTTAGAGAGTGGGTGTTGGTGTTTCCCCTGTAATTAAGGGAAGAAAGCCACAGGCACATATAACAAGCATGGGAGTGTATGTGAAAGTGTGCCTTAAATGACAGGGTCCTAGAATATTTATATGCCTGGAAGCATGGAACTTAAGCCCAGGAAGTGGTGCTGGCACTGTTCTAGGGCACAATGTGCATGCGCACTGAATACCTTAGTGGCCTACAGGCCTCTTACACTGTTCTCCTGGTATTCAGATCTGTCTGGGCTCCAGGATTTGATTGCCTAGACACCACTGTGAGACCCACAGAACAGGGACTTCAATGTTGAGGAAGCTGTCCCAAGGATCTCTTTGTTGCCTACAGTGTGGTTGTGGATGGGAAGGATCCAATGTCTGGTTGCTAGAGTAGAGGGACCCGGTACCTGGGGCTTTGCATGCCCTCACTTGAAGGCACACTCGCTTGCTCCCAGGCCTAATAGGAAAGCATAGCAGTTCTCCCTGTTCTCTACTCTCAGATTTGGTCCCACAGGGGCAAATGAGAGTGTAGGAGATCCATTTTCTCAGTGGTGTCCACTGTTTGGCCCCCAGTAAGGAAACTTTTTCTCGGGGCAGCCTCCTGCTGTCTCAGTCACCAACCATGGAAGCTCTTGCTTGGGGCAACCAATGCTGCCTCTGCTGAGCAGGGAGGCCTGTACTTGGGGCAAGGAGAAGTGCAAATGGGGTTGAATAATTGCCACTCTCATTCCCTAGAGACATCCACAGTCCACAGGTGACCTGGATACAAACTGTCCCAGCTCACAGAGTATCTCCTCTCACCCAGGAAACCCCAGTGTACATGTTCTGGCTTCAGCAGCCCCTCCACTCACCAATTTTGGAGTTTCTGATTCTGGGCTCCTCAGATATGGTACGTGCTGGTTGCTGCCATGTTGGACCAATATTTTTACTTTTATTTTTCACTTTACATCCTTGTTTTATTCTCACACCTCCTCCCCTTTCTTCCCTCCCCTTCCCCTTTTCCTAAGAAAAGGAGCTTTCTTTCCCATCTAGCCCCTACCCCAAATTAAGTTGCACCAGAACTGAGCATGTCCTTTTTCTCTGTGGCATCTTAAGGAAGTCCTGCCTAGGGAAAGTGATCAAAAAGCTGGTAAGTGAGTCCTTGTCCTTACTTTCCTAACTAGAGGACCCACATAAGGCCTAGGCTGCCCATCTGCTACATCTTTGTAGGGATCCTAGGTCTAGATCGTGCATGGTCCTTGGTTGATGCTTCAGTATCAGCAAGCCCCTCTGGGCCCTGGTTAATTGGTTCTGTTGGTCTTCTTGTGGAATTCCTATCACCTCAGGTCCTTTTCTCTTTCCTCCCAGTTTTCTATAGACTTCTATGTATCATCCAGTGTTTGGTCGTGAGTCTCAGCTTCTGTTTTGAGGCACTGCTAGGTAAAGCCTCTCAGGGGAAAACTCTGTCAGGTTCCTGTCTTCAAGCTTAACAGAGCATCATTCATAGTGTCAGGGATTGGCACTCTCTGATAGGGTGGGTCTTTGTTTGGGCATTCTCTCATCCTTTGCTCTATCTTTATCCCTGCACAGGCTGTAAGCAGGGTAAATTTTGGTGCAAATTTTTTGTGGGTGGCTTGGTGCTTACCTCCCTCTGCTAGGAGACTTGTCTAGTTCATTCTCTATGGCCTCTCCTACTAGGAGTCTCTGCTTGAGTACCACTCATGCACATATCACTCTTTACAAATGATACTTATGGTTCTAAAAGATAAATGAATGAAGAGGTTAGACTTATCATTGTAAAGTCACCCCTTTGTGATGTAGTTAGTATGTAAAGGAAAATACAGGATTTTTAAAGGACTTATAAAAGATAAATGAATAGAATATCACTTTCAATTCTAAAGTGAATGGATGCCATTGAGTTTTGCCTTCTCCCTTTTATTCTCCACTACAATATACACCAGTATTCCTTCACAGCCTTATTTAGATAGACCATTTAGGTTAGACCATGTCAAGTACTTGATGTCTTTCTAAGGTCCTCTTCTGTAATATTTTAAGGTAAAATAATTTCTTATCCTTGGCATTCTAATGGAACATTATATGTCTAATAAGATGAACATACATATTTATGTCATATTAATCTTACCTGCACTGTACTTGAGAAGACAAGATGGTATTCTATTTTCCATATGAAGACATGAATTTTTAGCAGGATACTGCAAATAACTTATCCTTTTTAGTAGAATGATAACATAAGTAATGAAAGAAAGAAATACAGATTAAATTGTGAAAATTGCTTCAAATTAACTTAGTAGATGTTAGGAGTAGAAGTTTGGACAGCAGTAGACACAGTGATAAAGATGATTTGAAATTAGTTGCATGAAAGAAATTAAAATTGGGAAATAATTGGGAAAATGGAACATCATGAACCTAAGAAGAAAACTACATACTCATATTTATTTGATAATGTAAGAGTAAGGAATTTTGTATAATATGTAGAAATGAAGATCAATTAGAGATGTATTTGCATCTAGAATAGGAAGAGACTCTTTAAAGCATACTGGTTGTGATAATAATAAACATGATGATGATGTTGACATTGATAGTAACAGTAGTTAAGAAAAGGAGTAAAAGACAAATTTTTGCCATGAAAACAAAAGCCAAAACCAAATACAATACGGGCTAATAAGTAAGGAGAATGGCTACTCTATGACCCATGGGGAATCTTAGGAGATTTCTCTGCTTTCTTTGCTTCTCTGCATAGGAAAGAGAAAATCCAAATGCAAATGCCTAAGTTTTGCCTACTGGAAAGCTTTTTTTCCAGTGTATTTTCAAGTCAGTAAAATATTGCATGTCTATTCCCTGTGTCTGATGGACTTTGAAAGATGTCATAATGGGCATACACATATGAAGAAAAGCAGATACAAGCTAGGAAAAGAAACCAGAAATGCTTCAGTCTTAGTCCCTATAACTGAGACATTCTTAGAGACTATAGGGAAAAATAGCTTTTTTTGATGTGCTAAGGCACAAATATATAAACAAAATCATGAGTCAAAGTTGCCAGTTGAATTCTATCTGTACTATCCATAGAGATGAGAACCAGATCCACTCAAACCTTAAATTTTCAAATTTCCCTGTACAGATAAAACACACAAATATGCTCATTCACAATTGTCTTGTCCTAAGACCATGGCAAATGTTGATTCTGTATCAACAGAGTTGCCTTTTTCCTCTACTTGACTGATTTGTCTCATTTTAGTTGATTTATCATGGTGCTGTTCCATCATCCTATCATGTTTGCATTTGTCACTATTATTGTACCTTGAAAATGTCACTTTCAAAATTAAGCTTTTAATGAAATGCTCAAACGTGGATAAAATGCATTAGTTCTGTTTCTCTCATTTTGAAACAAAGCCTTTATCTATTTTAATACAATTTTCTTTGAAAATAAAATTAACTTCAAGTTAAATCCTGAATTTCATCCTGTGAACAAACACATTTCACCATAGCAATCTGGGAGACAAGAATTGAAATAGATAATATTACAGTGTAATATTTATTGCTCATCTTTGTGTTTGCCATAAAAACTATTTTTTATGTCTAGAGATCTATGTTTGAAAGTGGGATGTGTGACATAAAAACCTACATTTGCATTCAATATAGCTTTCTGAAATTGCCAGTGAGTTAGTAGCTAAAGAAATGCTTCATATATAGTTAGAGCTGGATTGATCCTCTCTCATAAAACCAAAGGTCTTCAAATTTTGTCTTTTGGAGATGCTGTAGCTCAGCGCAGTTGAAGTTCAGATGTTAGTATCTACTCCTGTCCAGCTGGCACACTTCGAGATGATACCTTTCAGGGTTAGAAATAATGTAGTCATCCATGACCATGTCTTTGATCACATGGACATTGGCCATTACTGTGAATTCTAAGAAAAAGAGACAGGATGCTTCTAAGTGTGAGGCATGAGTCTGAAAAAGCAGTAAAAGCCCTCAAGCACCTAAAAGGAACCAAAATCTTGGTTATTCTGAGATCTTCATTTTACTAGGAATGACAAAAGACGTTGTCTGGGGTACCTTGATAAAAATTATGGAATTACATAAGTTATCCTTTGCACAATTAATTTCTCCACAGAATTCCTATTTTGTTTTAATTTGAATTTCCAAAAATTAATCAACAGGCTTGAGGCAAATCCATTTTTTTAACTTTTGGGATGGGAAAATAACCCAATGGAAAAATGCCAGTACTGAAACATATCAAAGTAACTGTTAGAAAATACGAAAATGCTTGCTTTTCAGATATCAATAGATTTTAGTGTAAAAATATAAAGTATATAAATATAGCATATTCCTTTTTAAGACACTTCTTTAATTATGGCAATAGCACTCATTTCAAGTGGACGAGTACTAAGTCCACTTACAAGATGATGTCATTTCTATTAAGGAAGACATTTGTTCTTGGCTATACACTGAAAATGGAGGAAACTAGAAATATGAGGGAGCTAGAACTAGGGGAGAGAAAAAGAAAGAAATAAAATTAGATAACTGAAAATAAGAATACTATAATTTTAGGACAAAGTATAAAATCACTTTATAAAATATTTTCAGTGTGTTTATACATCCCCTTCCAATGTACATATATCATGGAGACATATGCCCATACATATGTTTGTATATGCATTAAAGGATCTAAAAGATACACAGGAGGACTCTGGTTGACTCTAAGAATTGGGAGGGTTACCAGGAGACTTAGAATAGAAAGAATTTTTTTTTTCTTTTCTTAACATGTCTCCTGAATTTTGGTCATTAAATACACCTCTATTTCCAAAGGAGAACTAATTGAGAAATAGTTATTGAAAGGTATGATTCAAGGAATAGTCTTTCTCTAATTTGTCAGCCTTTGGTTACAGATTAGAACTAGTGTTACTTTAGGAACAGCAACATTAGTGTGTCCCAACTTCAATAATATTCAAAAAGCCTTCCTGAAATTCCTTGACTAATGTATTTCTTAAATTGGCATGCTACTGTCATGGCTCAAATTAAAGTACTGTTGATTCTGTGTTTGCATCAATTTTTCATCTCATATTAAAACACATGATGGAATTAACAATTAAGTTTATTAGTTACTGTCTCCAAAACTTAGGAGAGAGTATTGTTTTCAGTCTGCAAAATATAGACCCTAGGGTTTTGCAGTTTATTTTAAGTAATTCAATTTTTTCTTTGATGGTTTTATCCATGTATAAAAATCATTCTAATTACTCTCTTCTCCCACCCTCTCGATCTTTCACTTTCCCTAAAAAAAAATCCATTCCCACATTTATGTCTATTTTGTTTTATTTTGTTTTGTGACCCACTGAATGATGCTTTGTTTTGCTTGTGTTTGTGTTTCTTTGCTTGGATTTTGAAATAGGGTTTCTCTGTGTAACAGCCCTAGCTGTCCCGGAAATTGCTTTGTAGACCAGGTTAGACTCTAGCTCACAGAAATCTGCCTGCCTCTGCCACCAGAGTGCTGGAATTAAAGGTCTGTGCCACCATGCCCAGCTCACTGAGGGAGATTTTTTGTTTTGATTTTTTAAAAAAAATTTTTTTAAAGTATTTAGTATTTACTATAATTTATTCACTTTGAATCCTGGCTGTAACCCCCTCCCTCATCTTCTCCCAGTCCCACCTTCCCTCCCTCTTCTCCTCCTATGCCCCTCCCCTAGTTCAGTAATAAAGGAGATCCTCCTCTTCTTCAATCTGACCATAGCCTATCAGGTCTCTTCAGGACGGGCTGCATTGTCTTCCTCTGTGGCTTGACAAGGCTGCACCCCCCAGGAGGAGGTGATCAAAGATTGGGCCTCTGAATTCATGTCAGGGATAGTCACTGTTCTCCTTACTAGGGAAACCCACTTGGAGACTGAGCTGCCTATGGGCTACATCTGAGCAAGGGTTCTAGGTCCTCTCGATGCATGGTCCTTGGTTAGAGTATCCATCTCTGCAGGACCCCCTAGGCCCAGGTTTTTGTTCTCTGTTGCTCTCCTTGTGGAGCTTCTGTCCCCTCCAGGTTTTTCTATCTCTTCATTCTTTCATAATATTCCTGCACTCTGCCCAAAGTTCAGCTATGAATCTCAGCATCTGCTTCAATACCCTACTGGGTATAGTCTTTCAGAGGCCCCCTGTGGTAGGCTCCTGTCATGTTCCTTGTCTTCTTCTGCTTCTGATATCTATCCTGTTTGCCCTTCTGAATGAAGATTGAGCATCTTCCCTATGGTACTTCTTGCTTAGCTTCTTAAGGAGTTGAGATTTTAGTGTATTTAGCCTATATTGTATGTCTAATACCCACTTGTAAGTGAGTATATACCATGTGTGTCTTTCTGCTTCTGGTTACCTCACTCACGATGATCTTTTCTATTTCCATTCATTTGCCTGCAAATTTCATGATTTCCTTGTTTTTAATTGCTAAGTAGTATTTCATTTTATAAATGTACCATAATTTCTGTATCTAAGACACTTTCATCAGAAGGAAATGACAGCCTACACACTGAGAAAGGTGATATAGTATCACCAACCCTATCTCTGACAGAGGTCTAATATCCAGAATATATAAAGAGCTCAAGAAGTTAAACACCAACAAACAAAGCATTCCAATTAAAAAATGATGTACACAGCTAAACAGAAAATTCTCAATAGAGAAATATCAAATGGCAGAGAAATACTTAAAGAAATGTTCAATGTCCTAAGTCATCAGGAAAATGCAAATCAGAACTACCCTGATATTTCACCTGATACCCATCAGAATGTCTGAGATAAAAAACTCAAGTGACAACACATGCTGGAGAAGATGTGGAGAAAGGGGAACTCTCCTCCATTGTTGGTGAGAATGTAATCTTGTACAACTACTTTGGAAATCAATCTGGCACTTTCACAAAAAATTAGGAATAGTGCTTCTTCAAGATCCAGCTCCAATGCTCCTAGACACATATCCAAAATATGCTCAAGTATAAAAAAAGGATATTTGCTCAACCATGTTCATAGCAGCTTTACTCATAATAGCCAGAAAATGGAACCTGAGGGTGCTTTTAAGAACAAGACAATTACGGGTAAACATGTAGGTGACAAAAGGAAATTTATTTGTAGCTGTTTTGTTTCAAGAATGGCATTGATGAAGATTTGAACATTCGAATTCCACTGATTATATCACAATTTAATTTAGTTTTAATATGCTATATGAACATTAAACAGTGCATCTATATATACAACAGCCTGCTATCCTTGCCCTATGCTCACAGGATACTTATCAGGGTTTTTACTTAGTATCAAAAAGAAAGCACACACACTTTCACAATTTCAGACAAAGCATATGCCAAAAGGTTTAACAGTGTGTCATCTCCTGTTGTATAGGAACAAAACAACATTGTGGAAAGAATCTGGAGTTGGCTCTAGAAAATTCCCTTTTATGTTGTAGTTCAGCCACTTTTGAGAAAAGATACCTTCATATTTATTCATGTATTGTATATTTACTTTGTCTTTAACTCCCTCATTTGGGCTATTCTGAGAGTCTAATGAGGCACAAAGAGTTGTCCATTTTAATTGTTTTCATGTATTTAAATTATTGCAAATAAGTAGTTGCAGTTACTTGCATAAAACTTCCACAATATTAAGCCTTTCAACATTCCATCACATGGTTAGTAAGAGCCTCAGAACCTATGGTAAAAAGAAATAACAGAGTTCAAAAAGTGGTTCTTTGATCACCACAAATGCATTGTGCTTTGCACATGTTCAAAAATCCACATTATACTGATAGGCACATGCATATATATGCATTGATAGTAGAAAAATAATTTCAGTAATGGAGGAATGAGGGCTTTTGAGACCCTGAACCCCCACCTCTGCCTTAGTATCTATTGATAGCTAAGGAATGGTGAGCCAAAAAGAAGCATTTTCTTCATCAGTATGACCACTGGTAAGGTGTACATGTCTTATAAATGATCTCTTCCATGAAATAACAACAACAAAAATAGATGCAAAATTAGAAGGACGACTTGTTGTAAAAAAAGAAAGGGATCAGTAGGCATGAGAGAGCAAAAAGTGGTACATATAATCAAAATACATTATTTACCTGTATGAAAATATTCTAATAATACTTGTTATATTGTTATATATAAAACTTATTATATACTTGATATATTTTTGAAAAGTAATAAATCACAAGTTGACCTTGTTTAAAAAGGACTATTATCAATAATATGAATTATTATTATAATTCTTACATTATTTAACCCAACATTTACTGTCATTGTCAGGGCTTCCTTTTCATGATTATATTCTCATAGATGGATGTTTGATTTGTTTTAATTGGAAGAAACCGATTGTCATATTCTTGCACATGAGATTTTACTGATAGTTATTGTAAAGTAGATGTTACATGTTTTATCTAGTTTTCTTATTAGTTTAGTGTGATCATTTATAATGTAGAAAGGTTATTTTAAATGCCTAAATATGAAGCCAAGAGGGAACCATTTATATGAAGACATTATCTTTATTCTTTTATGCATGATTTTATTTAAAAATAAAATAAATTAAACCTGCAAAATAAGTTTTACCCAGTCCATGAAAGAGAGAGCCTACATTTAACTGAAGTGACTATGAGTTCTATTTATTTTTTTTAATTTGTTTATTTTTATATCAATCACAGGTTAGGTACTTTGAATCCCAGGCGTAGACCCCTCCCTCATTCCCTCCCACCCTCTTACTCCCTCCCTCATCTCCCTCCTCCCTGCCCCCTCCAAGTCCACCAAAAGGGGAGGAACTCCTCCCTTCCATCCAACCCCAGCTCATCCTGTCTCCTCAGGGATGGCGGCAATGTCCTCCCCTGGGATCTAGACAGTCCGTCAATCCCTGGCTTGTATGGGGGAGGGTCTAAGAGTCAGCCATCAAGTTCATGACTGAAACAGTCCCTGTTTCCCTCACTAGGGTCTTCAGTCCTACACCCAGCTATCATGGGCCCCATCTGAGCGGGGGTTCCAGGTCACATCCACACACGGTCCTTGATTGTAGAAACCGTTTCATACAAGACCCCTGTGCCCTGCTTAGTTTGGTCTTTGTGGAGCTCTTGTTCTCCCCAATTCTCACCAACTTCCCCCAGATCTATCATTACTTCTCGCCCTCTGCCAAAGTATTGATCGCGAGTCTTAATATTTGCTCTGATACATTGCTACATTGACCCCACCCCCCAGAGGACCTCCTCGACATGCTCCTGTCCTGTTGCTTGTTTTCTTCTCCACTCAATGTCCATCCCATTTGTTCATCCAAACAAGCATTGCTCATACCGTCCTGGGTCCTCCTTCCTGTATATCCTCTCTAGGTGTGTAGATTTCAGCTAGACCTTCCTATCCTATAGGTCTATATAAGTGAGTATATACCATATGTTTCTTTCTGCTTTTGGGATACCTCACTTAGGATGATAGTTTCCAGGTCCCACCATTTGCCTGCGAATTTCATGACTTCCTCCTTTTTAACTGCTGAGTAGTATTCCATTGTGTAAAAGTACCACAATTTCTGTATCTATTCCTCAACTGAGGGACATCTGGGTTGTTTCCAGGTTCTGGCTATTACAAATAAAGCAGCC
>CM053742.1:12064649-12120417 GCA_028658305.1 Pachyuromys duprasi | reverse complement strand
CATATCTGAGCGGGGGGTTCTAGGCCATATCCATACATGGTCCTTGGTTGGAGAAACTGTCTCGTAAAAGACCCCTGTGCCCTGCTCAGTTTGGTCTTTGTGGAGCTCTTGTTCTCTCCAAGTCTTACTAACTTCCCCTATTTTCATTATTTTCCCAGCCCTCTGCTGAAGGCTTGGTTGTGAGTCTTAATATCTGTTTTGATAGATTGCTATATCAATTCTTTCAGAGGCACTCTTTGGTATGCTCCTGTCCTATTGCTTGTTTTCTCCTACATTCAATGTTCATCCCATTTGTGAATCTAAACGAGCATTGATCATACCAACCTGGGTCCTCCTTCTTGTATATCTTCCGTAGGTGTAGAGATTTCAACATGACCTTCCTATCCTATAGGTCTATATAAGTGAGTATATACCATATGTTTCTTTCTGCTTTTGGGATACCTCACTCAGGATGATCATTTCCAGGTCCCATCATTTACCTGCAAATTTCATGATTTCCTCCTTTTTAACTGCTGAGTAGTATTCCATTGTGTAAAAGTACCATAATTTCTGTATCCATTCCTCAACTGAGGGACATCTGGGTTGTTTCCAGGTTCTGGCTATTACAAATAAATCAGCTACGAACATAGTTGAGCAAATGTCCTTGTTGTGTACTTGAGCATCTTTTGGATATATGCCTAAGAGTGGTATAGCTGAGTCTTGAGGGATCACTATTCTTAATTGTCTAAGAAAGCGCGAAATTGATTTCCAGAGTGGTTGTACAAGTTTGCATTCCCACCAGCAATGGAGGAGGGTTCCTCTTTCTCCACATCCTCTCCAGCATGCGTTTTATATCTATAGCATGGCAGTTTAAGAGCATGGGAAATAGAGGCCCATCATTTAAGAATTGCGCAATTCCTCAGTCAATGATGAATAACCCCATATATTTAATTTCTTCACTGAAAAAGCCTAAACATCTTGTGCTAAGTTCAAGAGAGCTTTCTGTCCTTTCCTATCCTTACAGACAAGTTGATCTACTTTGCTAAACAGTAGTTTAATTTTAAGAAATATAAACTAAAATGTAATGACAGAAATATCAATGGGTCTTAAAAGTTAATAATTGAACATTATAATAATTCTAGTTAGATCAAGAAAAGAATAGACATTGGTTTATTCTTAATAATACTATAATATATATTTTCTTTTTGTGCTGGATTAGACAATTATTTGAATAGGCCACTAGAAGGGAAAACATATCTTTCAAGCCTCTTAAAATGACTTTTGGAAGTAATTATTTTATATTTTTATTAAAAATACTTTTTCATACAATATATTGTGAATAAAGACACCTAGGGCACCATGGTATATAGTAGTTGTTCACTGAATTCTCTCTTGAGAGGACTGTTCTGGGTCTTTATGACTGGTTATAGATATTTGTAGGCTGTCATTTTGTTCTGTTGACAGTGTCGTTTGCTTTACAGAAGCTATTCAGTTTCTGGAAGACCAGTTTATTAATTGTTGATTTTAGAACCTGAGCTGCTGGTGTTCTTTTCAGAAAGTTGTCTGCTGTAACAATTAGTTCAGGAATTTTCCCCACTTTTTCTTCCAAAAAATTTAGTATGTTTGGCTTTATGTTGAGGTCTTTGATCCACTAGTGTGCAGGGTGATAGACATGGGTCTATTTGCATTTCTTCTTCATGTGGACATCCAGTTAGACTAGCAACATTTTTTGTAGATACTGTTTTCCATTTTATGGTTTTTGCATCTTTGTCAAAAATCAGATGTCCATAGGTGTGTGGGTTTATTTCTGGGTATTCTGTTCAATTCCATTGATTTACCAGTCTGTTCCTACGCCAACACCATGCAGCTTTTATTACTGTTGTTCTATATTACAGCTTGAGATCAGTGATGGAGATACATGCAGGAGTTCTTTTATTGTATAGGATCATTTTAGCTATTCTGAGCTTTTGTTTTTCCATATGAAGTTGAGAATTTTTCTTTCAAGGTCTGTAAAGAATTGTGTTGGTATTTTGATGGGAATTGCATTGAGTCTGTGTATTGCTTTTGGTAGGATGTTAATATGTCATTCTATGTTACTAGGTTAATCCTTCCAAGCTATGAGAATGGGAGATCTTTCCATCTTCTGATGTCTTCTATTTCTTTCTTTAGAGACTTGAATTTTTTATACAAGTCTTTCACTTATTTGGTTAGATTATACCAACATACTTTAAGTTTTTTGTGGCTATTATGAAGGTTGTTGTTTCCCTAATTTCTTTCTTATCCTGTTTGTCTTTTTTATACAAGGAGGGATACTGATTTTTGGAGTTTATTTTGTATCCAAGTACTTTACTGAAGGTGTTCATCAGCTGTCAAAGTTCCCTGGTAGAATTTTTTTAGTTATTCTTGTATACTATCATATCATCAGTGAATAGTGATACTTTGACTTCTTTTCTGATTTGTATCCCCTTGATCCCTTTTGCTTGTCTTATTGTTTGATCTGGGACTTCAAGTACTATATTGAAGAGATACAGAGAGAGTGGGCAGTCTTGCCTAGTAACATGTAAAAGCCACTCAGTGACTGATATAAACAAAATATTATATATCAGAGTGTTATTCAGAAGTGTGTGGGTCATTTAAGAATAAAGTCAGTAGTTTGTGTGGAAGGAGTCTAGTCTGGCAATAACTAGGCAAATTCAAGTTGGAAGCTGAGGCCTCTTTAAGCCTTGTCCTGAGGTGTACATTCTACTTTATGAACATAAATACATCAAACCGTGGCTCTCCTTTACGCACACTCCATCCAAGAGGTGAAAACAACTCTTATATTGAGAAAAAATGTGGGAAATTCATAAGCAATTGCAATTTACTATGATCGACAATTTTTATTTTCTATTTCCTCTTTTTTGTTAAGAGGAGGACATTTTTTTATCAAGAATAAAAATCTCATTTTGTGATGTAGTATCAAAGCACATAAACAGTTTGTTACAAAGGAGCATATTTCTGTATACAAAATACACATAAAATTGTTTTTATATTTATGTTTGAATCTATACATTTGATTTGTACAAAAATAATGTCAGTTAATGAGAATAGGATATTTCTCATATATACTGTACATACACAATATATGTATGATGATATATATTTGTTGTGTGAGAAGAAAGTGCATTGTGGCATTTACATATCCAATACATGTATGTGTATTATATGTGAGAGAGATAAGAGAGAGACAGGATGACCAAGTGAGATGGTGGACTAAAAGTGAAAGGTGTTCTTATTGGTAACAGAATAGGTTCCTTTCTCTTGGATTTGGTAGGCTTGCTAATATTAGGAAGACTGCCCTGTGGCAATGCCATGATGGAATACACTGTGAGCTTATATTTGGATACAAGATGTGATGCCAAATTTATTCAGGGCAGTATTTCGGAGACACATTCTTCTGCTCATGCCCTTCAGTTCTACATTTCTCTGAGGTATCATTAAAAAGAGGGAATAGTTGGGTGAGATATTCAAAGAGCATAGAGTAAGCAGTATGTATTTCCAGGAAATGGTGAGAATTAGCAAGTGTTGCTTGTTTACTATTCTCCTTCTGATCTGGAGCTATTTATTGTTGCAATTCTTGTTTTCTAGGAAAGCTCATCCACTTCAGCACAGAAACTTTCTCCCATTTTTAAAACCCACGTGCATGTGGAATTTAATATAATCTCTGTTCTTAAATTTGCTCTTATTTAAATGTTACAGCTTTTTTTCCCCTGGAACCACTTCACGTCCAACAAGGGAGTCAAGATTCCTTTTTATCAGATATTTCCTCAGAAAGAAATATTTTTGTCTCCACTTTCCACAAATTTATTGAGAAACAGGAACTCATTTATTTATCTTGGAACCTCAAATTCTCTGTAAAATAGCCTCAAATATTTGGTAGACCACATTGCGGTCACTCACATTAGATAATATGATTCAGAATAACTTAGAAGTCTACAATATGACAGTCACAATGGGCTTCTTTTATTTAACATTTTCATTTTAACTGACTAATTTTACTGCAGTGGTTTTATATGTAATACACTGGATCAACAGATTTATTATTTAATATTAAAGCAAATTCACAACAAAACAGATGTTGAAACACAAAGAAATCAAAATTCAAGGAAATAGTTATGTTAACCCTGGTTTGAACATTGCACAATATAACCACACACTGAAATGCCACATGAAATCTCACAAACATGTACATTTTTATTTAATGTGTCAGGTAAGGTTGAGACACATGACCTGTGCCCGATACTTCTCAGACTTTGTCTCTGACGAATCTCTGGCTGAAGCGATCTAAAATAGTCAACAGATCCACTAGTTTCTGAAGTTTAACAACTGTAGGACTGGAATATTTAAATGATGATATTTTCTTTATAGTGTTTTGCCTAATACAGTGTGTGCCCATAAGGCCTTTACCAAATCAAGGGCTGAAACACACACATACACACAGACACAAACACACAACTTAAACTGAGTGTCATATGTCGTACTGCAATTCTGACAGTTGTGGCCTGTCCTCAGAGTCCCTGGTATCATTTGTAAACAACAGACCAAGATATTTTATTTAGTTTCTTTCCAATATTTGTACCCTGGTCTTGATAGTCTAAGTTAATAAATTTCAGTGTGTTCTTTTGTAAATTATTGATTCTTCCACAGAAGATCTTAGGTACATCCAATCTTGCTAGAGAATTGGTCCTTTCCCTGGGAAATAATTAATTCTGTCCAGAAATTTTACAGTACGCCATATTTTGTTTCATCTTTCAATACTGGTAAGACAGTTGTTTTTACCTAGATAAACCTCAAATTGCATGGTTGAGTTACCGAAAAAATTATCTAAGTCTTGTCTTGGTCTTGACTTAGGAGTCATAAGTTCATGTATAAGACAATTTCTGGAAGAGTAGTTAGTAACATTTATGCTTTCATATTTCTTGATTCATGAGAATTTCATGCAGGTATATAATGAAATATGATCGTATCTATCTCTATTTTCCACATCCAACTCTTTTCATTTCTACACAACACACCCTCCCAACTTTATGACATACTTTTGTAAATCATAGAGTCCAGTTAGTGCTGCTACTGTGCAAATGGATGAGGTGCCATGCACTGGAACATTGGGAAACTTACTAGTGTCCACCTCATCAAAAAGAACAATTCTTTTACCTCAGCAATTCTCCACCATCAAAAAGCTTCTTAGTAATGGGTAAGACCTGGAGATCTTAGCCTGGTTTGATCTTGTGTAGCTATCAAGATTTGAAGTGAGGTTATGTCATGGTCAGAAGACAGAATTTTAGAGCACTCTTCTCATTCCTTCAGTTCTTACATTCTTTCTACTACAATGTTCCCTGTACTTTGATGGTAGTGGGGTTCCATTTAGAATACAGGAGATAAAATAGAGGACTAACCAAAAGAAACGGGACGTAAAAAAGGCATATGGAATTCTACTATTTCTATTGCTTCCATCAGTACCATGAACAAAATCAATTTGAGGATGAAATGGTTTATTTTAGCTTATAGCTTGTAGTCCATCATCTAGGGAAGTCAGAACAGGAACTCAAGACAGGGACCCAGGGGGAAGAACTGGTATAATGGCTTTGGAGGAGTGTTACTTACTGTCTTGCTCCTCATGGCTTGTTCAGCCTGCTTTCTTATATACCCCCAGGGCTACCACACCAGGAGTGACACCACTTACAGTGGGCATTGTCCTTCCATATAAGTCATTAATTAAGAAAATATGAATACAAATGAAATATACTGTAAGTTGGTTTGCTTAAAATAATCATGATTTGAGCTGAGAAGATACCTTAGTCATTAAGGTGCTTGCCATGTAAGCATGTAGACATGAGGTTCAATTCTCAGAACCCCTATTTTAAAAAGACATGGTGGTGTATACTTGTAATCCCAGCACAGGGGAGGAGGAAGCATGTGGATACCCAGGCTTGCTGGCCAGACAACCCATCTGAGTTAGAACGACCACAACAAAAAGAAAGCCTGTGCCAAGTGAAAGGTGTTAGAACATGTGGAATCACACCAAAGGCAAACCTTTGGCTTCTATACACTTACATGTACATGTGCATATATACCCACATATATATGTGGACTGATATGAGCACTTATCTTTCCTCCATAAATACTATATATAATGATATTTCATATATTTTATAAATTCATAAAATTATGGAAAATTGTTTTCAAAGGAATGTATGAGGGAGAAATGTCTTGGAAGTGTCAATAAATATGTTGGAAAGGGAACGTAAAATATGCATACATATCTTCCTTCTTGAATATTATATATAATAAGCAGATTTACGTAGTCTCAGATAGAATCTAATTTTACTTTTTTATTATTGGCTTCTCATATATTTTCTGAAATTATCTGCTAAATAAGGAAACATGATTTTTTTTCTTTTTCTTTCCTCTGCCTCTTAGTATGATATAAGGAGTGGGAGGACAGTGAAGATACCTAGATTTAACCAATGGCCTGATCTGTGCCATTTATTTCATACAGGAGGTAAAGACCCATTGGTGATGAAGCCTCTGAGCATTTTTGAAGGAAGATAACCATTTATTTAAAACATTGCCTTAAGATGTCCATGGTGACATCATTAGCATTGCTACTATTATGCTGTACAATTAACAGATAATAACTACCTTTTCTGGTGGTTCAGGGTTGGAAGTAAATGAAGATTAACTATTTATTGGCACACCAGTTTTTTACCCAGTCTTCAGCTTTTGTTTCAATTAGCCTGATTACCTCATATTTCTTGTTATCACTTACTTTCAATATCAAAGCTTCATCTTCATTTCCAGTGAGGCATTAGGTAGTGGGAGAGACAGAAGTGGTTTGCTAAATCCTTAGTTTTAGTTATGATAGAAAGTGAGCAAGCGGATAACATTTTGTTGAAAATTCTGATATTTTTTCCTTCCAACTGAAGTAAACAAGGTATTCTCAAAATAGAACAGTTTTAGGGATATCTCTGAAAGCAAGCACTGCATGCCCAGTGCTATGCTTAGTGACTGAGTGGTCCTGGAACCACAGTTTTTATTTTCTTTTTTTGGAGGAATTTTAGTAGTTAAATGCTTCTTTAAAGGTTAAGGTCACAGCTTACTATTGCCAAGGTTGCTATGAGGTTCCATATTATCCCCTCAGAAAAATCCTCATTCTTTTCCTTGAAACCAGTAGCCACTCTGTAATAAGTTACACAGACAGACTCAATCTGATTCTTGGCAAACTGCCCCCATGTTATTAGCAGATATATTCTTTATAGCTCTTCAAAACCAGGAAGAACTTTTTGTAGTCTGGAACACCCATTCTTTTTTTTCCCCTTCAGTGTCTTCATTTCTATGATTCAGGTTTGTTTCTCATGCATACTTGCCTCATTTATTCACAACTTCATTCAATTTTTCCTCAGTAAATATCTCATCTAAAACACATCAAGTGGCTTCCTGTTCCTTAGTTATCTGAATGACAACTGAGCTTATAACATACAGGGATTCCAGAAAGCTGTTTAAATCTGACACTTGAAGCAAGTACCCTGAAGCTTATTAAATAAAAATTTTCTAAACAAGAAAATATATTAACCTAACATTAAAAAATCTGAATTCTATCTACTGCATTTTGTAAGTAACACAAATATATACATGATTTGTATCCTGTGATCTTTTGAAACTGGGCTTACAAAGACCTTCCAGGTAAAGAGTATTATACAATACCCTCCCACCCCCTTTTCATTTAAGAGATAGAAATGTACAGTACGGTGTAGGATGGGTGAAGGAACCTTTGTGGAGCTTGAGGGAAATAGATTGGTATGTTGATTGAATTGTTCCTTCACTGTGGGGCCATTCTTCTTTCGCCAAAGTTTCAAAAATATAGTAATTATATAGGAATTTGAAGCCCTGTGCCAAAAATACGTGCCAAAATAAAGAGTGCACACATAAAATCCCAAGTGAGCAGGTATACTGTCAAGTGTCCAGCTTTTAATTTGAATGCCAGAGGAAATTATCTGCTTCAGTGATAAGGCAGAATACTTGAAGGTATTAACTAAAAGTGTCCATCAATGACATTATGTAATATGCCATATAAATTGCAGAATGACACATTTGGAAAGAGTTACTGACTCTTGAAAGGTGATGTGGCAGGTGCAAGATGACATAGAAATATAGAATGGATAATAAATAGCTCCTACAGGAAAGCTAGGATCAGAAATAGCTCCTGAACTCTTTTTAGAAAATCCATAGTACAGCTGCTCTGGAGGTCCTGGCATCTTTATCTGACTGCACAGAGAAAGGAAACAGAACTGTCAGCCAGGGTGTGCAGAGCTTTGAGATTTTAGTCTCCTTCATTTTCTTAGGCCTCTAATGATTTGAAATTCTTCTAAGACTTCTGTTCACTTTCAGATCAACTCCATATACCTGTACATGTGCTTACAATTGTCTTCATGGTTAGGTTCATGGCTCTATCTTCTTAAGCCTGGCCTTCCCCAAAGTAGAGATTGTGTGCGAATAACTTACTATGGATTAACAACCATGACCAAGAGGTAAGATTAAAAAGTGGACAAGAATGAAAACACAAAAGATGAATCATCTCAGACAAGGTCCAACAGACAATAGCCTCTGATAGACGCTTTAACAGAAATCTAAAGTGGGAAATAAACCCCATGGCTGTCCTGGTTGAAAACAAAAGTTGAACACTTGTATTTCTTTGTCTCAGTTATTGATTAAATCCTATTTTCAGGTTACACATAAATGTAAAAATGGAATATTTCATATAATCGTTTTTATTCTTATGTGGTCCAAATGAGTTCTAAAAGCTCCCAATCTTTCCATTGCCCAAATCATTGTTTCACTCTCTCTTTAAATCATAAACTAGCTCTTGAAGGGTAGGATTGGACTTATTTCATTCTCCATGCTGTTTCTAACACTAGTAGTCACTGCGAATCCAATAAATAATTGTTAAATATTTAAATAGGTAGATAATAATAATCGTTAATCCCCAAATTTGGACTGATCAAACTTGGATATGAGCAACTCAACTAAAATATTCAATCCACCAATATTCGTTTCATTTAAAATTCATGAAGTCCATTCCTATGTGTTACCTCATTTGGCTCTTTACAGCATTTCCTTGAAGAAAAACAGCCAGAAATTTGTTTGCCATGCTTGTTGTTTAGAAAGAGAAGGAAGTTGTTTTTATGGGTCATAAACTGACATTATGTATCCAGATTTATAAACCCTATGATAGAGAGAAATGTTTGTCATTAAAAACAATGACAGAGACACTTAGTCTCCATCTGAAATATTTATTGAATGTATATTTTAAAACAGCTGTTTGTCTTTCTATTAGAGGTTTAATCTAATCTGCCTCTGAAGCCTCATATTTCTGTGTATTTCTCGAATCTTGAGGAAGTAAAAAATGGTTATGTTGAATGAGTGAATTCTTTATGTACAGACAATTGTTAAGCACATTCCACACATTTGACAGTATGCTGGCATTGCAGTGTGTATGGCAATATATAACATGTGGCATAACCTGAGACCCTACTGTCCTTCCTGGGTTTGGAGACCAGCAGGTTTTATTTCCCATACATAATGCTGAACAAGCATGAACGGCATGGATGTAGTATCTTACTTAACTAAGTACAATTTACTCACTCCAGCAACATTTCTCCTAAGCACCCTAAGTACTTAGAAAATAGAGTCAATATTGCCTGAAAACAGTCATTGTTAATAGTTAATGAGCCTGAATTGTCAAGAAGTTCTGCTGACTCAATATATGGTCTTCTATCTAATGGTGACTGCCCTTGCATGCTTTCAACCAGTGAGCTTTTAAGGCTGAATATAGAAAGGAGAGATTTAAAGTAACAACAAAAATAGAGGGTAAGTGATAGAAAAGGGGTCTGAAAGGAACAGAAAAACTCAGTCTTATTATAGTAGACAGAGTAATTCTTGTATCAGAGTGAAAAGATGTCCTTACTCTGATAATGGTTGGGAGTGGAGGAGAAGGTATTCAGTGGAAGTTCATGTCTAGTGGCTTCTATATCCTTTGTGAATTTGTATCCTGTTATTTTCCACAGATATATGACTTCTACTAGCATAAACTTCTCCTTGATGCACTCACTGTCAACAAAGAATATGAGAACTTTAATGTGTTGATACTTTTCTGCTGTTTTCAGAAAGTGTTTAAAAGTCAGATACAACATAAACAGTTTTTAATACTAAGTTACTCCCAGGTTGTCTTTTTGACCTGGAAGATATCTTCTCTGTGTGTGTGTGTTTTGTTGTTGTTGTTGCTGCTGTTGTTTTGTTGTTGTTGTTTGATTTTAAGGAAGTTTTTAAATAGATTTTTTTAATTTATTACAATTTATTTTCTTTGTATCCCAGCTGTAGTCCCATCCCCTCCCAATACTACCCTCACTCCCTCTTCTCCTTTCATGCCCCTCTCCTGGTCCACTGATAGGGGAGGTCCTCGACTCCTTCCATTTGACACTGGCCTTTCAAGACTGTCTGCATTGTATTCGTCTGTGGTCTGGTAATACTGCCCCACTCCCTGACGGGGAGATAATCAAAGAGCCAGCAACCAAGTTCATGTCAGAGATAACATCTGTTCCCCTTAGTAAGTAACCCACTTGAAAACTGAGATGCCATGGGCTACGTCTGAGCAGGGATTCTAGGTTAGCTCCATGAATGGTCCTTGGTTGGAATATCAGTCTCAGAAAAGACTGATGGCCTAGTTTTTTGTTGTTATTGTTCCGTTGCTCTCCTTATAGAACTCCTATCCCCTCCACGTCTTCCATCTCCCCAATACTTTCATAAAAATCTCTGAGCACTGCCAAAAGTTTGGCTATGAGTCTCAGCACCTGCTTTAATAACCTGCTGGGTGGCTTCTTTCAAAGACCTTCTGAATACTATCATATCATCTGCAAATAGTGATACTTTGACTTCTTCCTTTCTGTTTGAATCCACTTGATCTCCTTTAATTGTCTGGTTGCTCTAGCAAGGACTTCAAGAACTATGTTGAAGAGATAGTAAGAGAGTGGGCAGCCTTGCATTGACCCTGATTTTAGTGGGATTGATTTAATTTTCTCTCCATTTAGTTTGATGTTGGCTATAGGCTTGCAGTATATTGCTTTTACTGTGTTTAGATATGCGCCTTGTATCTCCGATCTCAGTAGGACTTTACACACAGGAGAGTGCTGAATTTTATCAAATGCTTTTCAGCATCTAAGGAGATGACCATGTTATTTCTTTTAGTTTGTTTATATGGTAGATTACATTGATGGATTTCTGTATATTGAATCACCCCTGCATATCTGGGATGAACTCTACTTCATCATACTGGATAATATCTTTGATGTGCTCTTAGATTCAGTTTGCGAGTATTTTTTTGAGTATTTTTGCATAAATGTTCATAAGAGAGATTGGCCTGAAATAATTTTTTCTTTCTTGAGTTCTTGTGGGGTTTAGAAATCAAGGTGACTAGGGCTTTATAGAATGAGTTTGGTAATGTTCCTTCTGTTTCTATTTTGTGGAATAGTTTGAAGAGTATTGGTGTTAGTTCTTCTTTGAAGGTCTTGTTGAATATTGTGCTGATACAATCTGGCACTGACCTTTTCTTTTTTTGGATGTCAAACTTGATCACTGTGTCTATTTCCTTAGGGTATATAGGACTATTTAAATTATTTACCTGGTCTTGAGTCAGCTTTGGTAAGTGGAATCGATCAAGAAAATTGCCCATTTCATTTAGATTTCATTTTCAAATTTTGTGGCACGTAGGATTTTAAAGTAAGACCTAGTGATTGTTTGGATTTCTTCAGAGTCTGTTGTTCTGTCCCCATATTCATTTCTGATTTTCTTGATTTGGATAGTGTCTCTCTGACAGTTAGTTTGACTCAGGGTTTGTCTATCTTACTGATTTTCTCTAAGAACCAGCTCTGGGTTTCATTGATTCTTTGAGTTGTTCTCTTTCTTTCTAGTTTATTAATTTTAGCCCCGAGTTTGATTATTTCCAGCTATCTACTCCTCTTTGGTGTGTCTGCTTCTTTTTTTCCTAGGGCTTTTAGGTGAGCCTTTAAATTGCTCGAATGAGCTGTTTTGAATTTCTTCTTGAAGGCACTTAGTGCTATGAACTTTCCTCTTAACACTGCTTTCATTGTGTCCCGTAAGTTTGGGTATGTTGTGCCTTCATTTTCCTTGAATTAGAGGAAGACTTTCTTTCTCTATTTCTTCCCTGACCCAGCTGTGATTGAGTAGTGAGTGTTCAGTTTCCATGTGTGTGTAGACTTTTTGCTATTCCTGTTATTGTTGAGGTCCAGCTTTAGTCCATGGTGATCAGATAGGATACAATGGATTATTTCAATCTTCATGTATCTATTGAGGCTTGTTTTGTGACCAACTAAATGGTCTATTTTGGAGAAGGTTCTATGAGGTGCTGAGAAGAAGGTAAATTATTTTGTGCTTGGGTGGAATGTTCTGTAGAAGTCTGTTAAATCCATTTGTTTCATCACCTCTGTTAGTGTCTTTGTTTCTTTGTTTAGTTTATGTTTTGTTGACCTGTCCTTTGTTGAAAAGGGGTGTTGAAGTCTGCCACTATTAATCTGTGGGGATCTATGTGTTGCTTAAGTTTTATTAATGTTTCTTTTACAAATGTTGGTGTCCTTGTACTTGGGGCATAGATGTTCAGAATTGTGATGTCTTCTTGGTGGAATTTTCTTTTGATGAACATGAAGTGACCTTCCCCATATATTTTGATTAATTTTGTTGAAAGTCTATTTTATTAAATATTAGAACAGCTACGCCTGTGTGCTTTTTGGGACCATTTTCTTGGAAAACCATCTTCCAGCCTTTTATTCTTAGGTAATGTCTATTTTTGTGACTTAGGTGTGTTTCTTGTATGAAACAGATTGTTGAGTCTTATTTACATATCCATTCTGTTAGTCTGTGTCTTTTTATTGGAGAGTTGAGTCCATTGATATTGACAGAGAGTAATGACCAGTAGCTGTTAAATCCTTATATTTTGATATTGGTTGTGTACTGTGTTTGTGTGCTTGGCTACTTTCAACTTTGCTGTAGTGGGGATATTTATTTCCTGTGTATTCCGAAATGTAGTTAGCTTTTTGGGGTTGTATTTTTCCTTCTAGTATCTTCTGTAAGGCTAAATTTGTGGGGATGCATTGTTTAAATTTGTTCTTATCATTGATTTATCTTGTTTTCTCCATCTCTGATGACTGAGAATTTTGCTGGGTATAGTAGCCTGGGCTGATATCTGTCTTCTCTTAGGGTCTGCAGGATATCGGTACAGGCCCTTCTAGCTTTCATAGTCTCTGTTGAGATGTCAGGTGTGATTCTGATGTTACTTGACCTTTTTCCCTTGTAGCTTTTAGTATTTTTCCTTTGTTCTGTATGCTTACTGTTTTGACTTTTATGTGACAGGAGGAGTTTGTAGGTCTCTTGTATGATTATAGGCCTCTCTTTAAATTGGGGACATTTTCTTCTACGATTTTGTTGAAAATATTTTTTGTGTCTTGGAGGGGGAATCTTCTTTTTCTTCTATTCCTATTATTCTTTTCATGTTGTCTTGGATTTTTTGGATAGTCTGTGTCAGAAACCTTTTAGATTTAACATTGTCATTGATAGATCTTCCACACCTGAGATTCTTTCTTCCATCTCTTGTATTTTGTTGGTCATGCTTACCTCTTTAGTTCTTGTTTTTGTCCCTTCCTTCTTCCTCTCCATGATTTCCTCCATTTGTGTTTTCTTTAATTTTTCCAATTCAGATTTTAAACCATTTTGTTTATTTCCTTCAGCCATTTGACAGTATTTTCCTTTAATTCCTTCACCTGTTTGTTTGAACATTCCTCTATTTCTTTTATTTCTTTAAGTTATTTAATTATTTCCTCTCTGAAGGCCATAAACTGTTTGACTGCAATTCCCCTTACTTCTTTACAAATTTCATATTCCGTTTAACGTTATCTTCCTCTTTTTCTTTATGGATGGCAATAATCTCTTTGAATTTATCTTCCTCTATTTGTTTACACATTTTATTTGTTTACTCTGTTATCCTCTTGAAAAGCATAGATTTAAGGTCATCTTGTTGAATTTTACTTATCATGGGGTTGTTGCTGGTTATAAACATTTATTTTCGATATATCTTTTAGTTAAACAGTGGTTATTCTTAAACCAGCTGTACACCCAAATCACCACACAGAGACTTGGATTTACCTAATTGACCTAGAGCACAATGCTGGGCAATGATTATGTCATCCTAAACCTCTGAACCTGCATAGTGTCTTCCCATTCAGATTTTCCAACCTTGTACTTGTTTTTAATCATATCTTAGATCCAAGTCATCTTTCCTCCTGGGTCCAATTCCTCTCCTGCCAAACTCTGCTCTCCAACTCTCCCACTCACTTCCTTCTCCTCTCTGGACCAGGATGTCCCACCCTGTTCCTTCCATTGCTCAGCATTGTGGCTGGTCATTTTATTGAAAATACTGAGAACATATGGTGGCATGTTTACACAAACTTGAGACAGGTGATACTTAAAATAAATATCACAATGCAATATCCTGATTGAAACCAGATAGTGAAGTTGAGAAATCAGCATTTGAATGAACAAGGGTAAATTGTATACATTCCACAAGAACGTTATACCAACATTTCCCCCTTTAAGTCCAATACAAGGCTCCTTTACTTTCAACACAATAATAATTATAAAGGTTATGAAAACTATTAGGTAAGATTTGCATGTGCAATGTCAAATTAGGACCAGAGACGTGAGAAGGAATAAAATTAGTTACTGGAATAAATAGGAAGAGCATGTTAGCAGCTTAAAAAAAATGACACAGAGAGTTTGCTGCCTAAATAATCACCCATAACTCTCTATAACGCTGGAGCATCATCTTTAGTCTTCTGGCCCAGAATATTTGACAGACATATATGTGAAACAGGAAATATTTAGGACTTGCTTACCCTCTCTTGGTAGAGTTTGGCAGTTGAGTTGTCCTGCATTTAAGCTTGCCCATTTTTTGGCAGAATTCTATCTGTAATGAAACAAGTGCATTTTCTTTTTGCCTAGGTGCTCCTTTGCCCCTTCTAAAGCCATCTCCATATGGAGGTTCTTTGATGCTCATTATTTTCTTTGAGGTTGCTGAGAGATAACCTGTCTCATTGTCAGAGCATCTTTAAAATAGTAACGACATTTTAAAATGCCACATTCTGTACATATCTGTGATTTTTGAAGACTTACCTATCTTTATATAATCATATCTTCCTGTTAACCCTAGGATATATACTCCTGTAAGAAATTAGAAGCGTCAGTCATGACAATATGTTGATTAACTAGCAATTAACTTGCATTACCTAATATTCTAAACAGTTTGTAATAGCAGTTTAAAAGTATTGGAAGTAACCTTGAATTTGCATCAATATACTAGAATTTACCAATGTATTAAAAAGAGACTTATTTTTACATCAATATAGAAAATCCTATACCAGAGTTTAAAATAACTTATTTGAGAATAACAAATAAAGCCTTGAGTATGTGCAACACTCTACCTTTTGTCTAATTATTGATATAAGATATTCCTGTATTTCCCTTTCTTTACAACCCCTTTTCTCCTTATCTAAGAAAGGTAGAGAAAATAACAAGGAAAAGAGAGAAATCCCTGAGTCTAACTTTGTTTTCTCTCTGAATAAGACCATTAATAATTTATAACCATCTCCCAATGACAATAAACACTTGTAGCCAGAGAAAACAATCAAAAACCTACCTAAAGCCCTTAAAGGAAATTGGACATCATTTTCATGATTTTTTTCAGCTGACCTTTTGGACACACAGAAGTCCTGTTAGGAGGCCCAAAGGAAACTGAGAAAAATGGTTAATTAAGCAATCATTAACATTTGTGGTTCAGTCTTTAAATGTTGAGAAATGTCAGGCTTAATAGAAGTCCTTTCTGGAACAGTATAAAATGCTGGACTAGTTGAGATTAGTAGCTTTCTTCAAAGCTCTCTTGGAAGCAGGCCTTGGTGAGAAACAGAAACTGAAGCAGTTGAGGCAGGAACAGCCGGAATGCTGGAACATGCAAGATGCTGGTACAGATGTGTCAACATCTCAACATGCTTGAAGGATGAATTCTGTCAGGTTTGATCTAGCGTCTCTGGTGTTCAGTCCTTTTGTTCTGCAAACATATAATTTCTCAGAAGCATTATACAGTCCTAAAATTATAAATGTGTAAGATTTGCTGAATGAAAGAAAACTGTACACCAATTTATCTATGCCAACTAAGCAAATAGCATAATAAATTTTGAGGATATTGTAGCCAAGTCTTTATTGCCATGTGTTGTTGAAATTCTGGCTGGAGACATTTTATTTCTCAGTCAATTTTAGAGTTGTTCCCATGTGAAAGGACCATTAATTTATGTTACATGTTCTGTTTAGTCATTGATTTCTCTTTTCTTGTTTGTGGCCAAGATCTTCAGGTGGTCTTTCTCTGTCATTTCTGACATTCATCAATCTTGATGGAACCCATAAGTTCTCTTCTCCTGTATGAAAATAAGCAAAACCTCTTCCCCAGTGTAACACATTCCCTGTTCTCCTTTTGGGAATTAGGGCCTTTATTTGCTGCTCTAATTCAGTAGTACTTTCTAAATTCCACTGTGTCGTAGCAGGTGTGCTATTTATCTCAATTAAACATTTTTAAATTGATAAATCATTATTTAATCCATTTGGGGGCAATATTATATTTCCTCTCTGTTTTATTACCATCTTTTTAAAATTACTGTTAGATATTTTCATAAGTCATAATGTCTAAAATATTGTTGAACTCCAATGGATATACATGCTGAAGTACCATCAGGCCCAATTTGCAAGGGCATCTCCAAAATACTCACAATCTCTAACAAATGTGTAACCTTAGGATCATGCTCTCCAGAATTTAAGGCAAAAGTCCACTGGAAATATGAATGTGAATCTATGGCATGGTGCATGTATTTTAGTTCTCCAAACTTTGTAAAATGGAGCATACCAGCCACTCTATGACCTTGTTCCAAAACAACACTAAACAGGATCTGCATTTCTACTTTAAGATATAGACTTTTATGTAGTAACTGAACTTTAAGATTATACATACAAATCCAACCTGCCTAAGTTGGCATATAGGTGAAGACTTTTTTTCTCCAGCATCTCACTGGGCTGCCATTTTGCAATATCTTCAAGCCTCTATGGACTTTTATCATCTGGAACCACCTCTTTTGCTGTTATTGTAAGTACTAGGTTGGAATGCTCTGAAGACTCTCTATTTTGATTCAAAGAGTCCCCCAACCTCTATTCTATGGCCTTTAATTTAGCATCTATTTTTTTAAAATCTCTTCTTTCTCCACGTCTATCTTATCCTGATCTTTCCCAAAGAGGATATGCATACTGAAACCACCAGTGAAAAATTATTTGCATTCAAAGAGAAACAAACTCAAACGGTACCCAGAAGCACTGTGCCATTGTGTCTCCCTCCATTTCCAAAATAGAAAATTATCTTTTAAAATCTCAAAACCTTTCCCTAATGACTTTACTTTCCCAGCTTCCCTTTCAGACCTTACCAGTTCAGATGCTTGAGGCTTCTCCGTCTGTCTCGGGTTCCTGTTTCCAGGGAGAGGTATTTTTTTTTATGCCTCCCTCATTGGGTCCTGACCCCTCACTCACTCTGGGAAGTTAATGTTTGCATTTCAGACTGGCAAGAACCCTTTCTCAAAGGGATTTTGCGTTTTGCCTTGCCCAGCAAAGTCTGGCTTTGAGAAGCTTCCTTGTTAGACAGCCACATTTTTTTTCTCTACCTAAAGAAATTGCCTCTCTGGGGTCTGTATGTATCAATTTTGTTTTTCTACAGTCTGTTGGAGGCTTTGCTCCACTGTAGGGGTCTCGCTAATCAGGAATCTGTACACTCCTAGTTTAAGAACTTCCTTTGCTTTGTTTTTAAGGACAGCACTATAAAAACTGCTCTATAGTTTTACTTTCTATGTAAGTTCTTGCTAATTACTGTACATTCTGCCACACTTTGGTATGCCATTTGTTGTAGAATATTAATATTTACTATTGATTTATCTTTTAGTTAAGCAGCAGTTATTCCTAAACTGGCTGTATACTCAAATAACCACACAGAGACAAGGATTTCCTTAATTAACCAAGAGCACAATGCTGGGCAATGATTATGTCATCTTTAACATCCAAGCCCATATAGTTTCCTCCCATTCGGATTTTCCAACCTTATACTTGCTTTTAGTCATATCTTAGGTCAAAGTCATCTTTCCTACTGGTTCTAAGTCCTCTTCTGCCAAACTCTGCTCTCCAACTCTTTCAGTAGCTTCCTTCTCCTCCCTCCCTCTAGACCAGGATGTCCCATGCTAGTCTCTCCATTGCTCAACACTGTGGCTGGTTGTTTTATTGAAAATACAGAGAACAAATGGTGGCATGTTTTCACAAACTTGAGACAGGTGATCTTTGGAATAAGCATCACAAAGCAATGTCAGGATTGAAACCAGATAATGAGGTAGAGAAAACAGCATTTGAATGAACAAGGGTAAATTGTATTCATTACATAAGAACATTATACCAACATAGGATGCACAGAGATACTTGTTCCTGGAGAACTGGATTCTGGAGTTGCCATATTGTTTTGGCTTTTTGGGGGGGGGGTGCTTTTACATGGGCATCTACCCATCTGGCTGTCTCAGGTTTTTGCTGTTAGTTTCTGGTGCCTGCTGGAATCCTGAGGTGGGAAAAATCCCCTTGGCAGTAAGATGGTTGTTCCTGAAAGAGGCCTCCTCAGCTTTTTGGGTATGGTCACTGAATGGAGGGTGCTTCTCAGGAATTTCCACAGCTTACTTCAGGTGTATGGACCCGAGTGGTAACTGTGGTCTTTGGTATTCAGGGGGGCTCTCCTCTCACCAGGAAAAGTCCTGGAGACAGCTTCCCTGTCACTGGGTTTCTTGTTCTTAATTTAGTGAGCTGCTGCTGCTGCTTTTACACTGTGTTTGATGGGCACAGCCCTCTTGATGATCCAGGGAGTCACCCCGGTTTGGTCACTTTAGCTAGGGAAACAGTTTGCACCTTGGAGCAATGTCTGAGGGCTCATCCTTTGGATACCTGGCTTTTATAGGTCTAAGGTTGGACCTCTGTGTTCCAAAACCTATGGGTAATTAGTAGCAAGTGAGCGCAGCACTCAAGTGTGCAGCAGAAGGCCAGAACCCAGGGACTTTTCTGGGGATTAGCTGGTGTCCTGAAGTCAGACCTGATATTTCCTCCACCTTAGGTTTTTCTCCTGACAGGGGGACCTAGTTTCTGGTGCTTTAGGGTCTACAGTTCTGTCTGGGAAGGTGCGTTGGGTGTGTGTGGGGGGGGTCTCTGGGCTGGTGGCTACCTGCCTGCAGGAATCAGGGACCTTTTTCAGGGACTGTCTAGGTGATCATGGGGTTTTCTCTCTAGTGGAAAACCCAGTCTCTGGTGTTGTGGGACCCACAGTTCAGTCTGGGATAGTGATCAGAGCACACAGGCATGTGGCTCTGGGCTGGCCCCTGAACACCTGCATGGACCCAGGAAGTCTTCTGGAGTTTAGCTGGGTGCCCTGAGAATGGATCTGATTGTTTCCCACACTGTGGGTTTTTTTTCTAATTTTGGAAAAACAATCGCTGGTTGTTTTAGGGCCCAGAGTTGGTCTGTTGGTCGCTGTGCAGTCACTGCTGTCCTGCTCATCTGACACAGTGTCCTCTTGGTGCAGCCATTTTGGATCCTAATTTGTGTGTGTGTTTTTAATGTGTTAAGTATGAATACCAAGAAGATGAAGCATAAAGTAGGATGCATAATTCTCAGACAAAAATGGAAAGGAAAAAAGGTATTCAGTATTCAAGCTATCCACTAAACTGGATTATTTGATGTTTCTCATGTAACTGATCCATGTATTTCACATAATTTCCATTGAAGAGCCTGAAATATATAACAGGAACATTTTTAGCTTATAGTAATTGGATTGTTACTATGAGTTAAGCTTCTAATGCATTGCATATTAATTCATTTGGTTCTCCCAACAACCTTGTAGAAAAGTACATGTATGTTACCATTATCTACACAGGTTAGGAAGCAGAATGTAAAGCTTATGTGATAGTTCATTATGTTAATTTATTTTTCTCTTTGCTGTGACGACATACCTAACAAAAGCATCTTATGGGAGAAACTGTTAAGTTTGGCTCACGGGATGAGTGAGGCAATATGGTCCATTATGGCATCTGTGATGGTTTTAGTAAGAACGTCTTTGAGGTATAAAATCCCCATTCCAGTTGGCTTTCCCTCCCTCATGATTGTTGTCTCCAACATGTAAGCTCTCAGCCACTGCTCCAGGGTCATTGCAGACTGCATGCTGCCATGCTTTTGAAACTATAAGCAGTCCCCAAATAAGCTCTTCTTCTATAAATTGTGTTTGTCACAGAAATAGAAAAGATAGCAGAAAAGGTATGGCAATTGGAGAGTGTTAGTTGTTCATATTCCATCGTTAGTCAAGGAGCAGAGAGACATGAAGGCTGGTGTGCAGCTTTTTTCCTAAATTGTTATTCAGTTCAGAGCTCCAGCCCATGCCATGGTTTACCTACATTTGGGAAGGATATTCCCACCTCACTTAACGTGGCCCAGGCAATCATTAACAAGCACATACGAGTTATGTATCCTAGGTGGTTGATTCTAAGTCTAGTAAGTTGGCAATAGAGATTAACTACCAAACTCATTGTCATACATCAAATAAGAGGACAAAAATGGCTTTTGATTATATGTCATCTCTTTTATTGCCATTAGTAGATTTGTGATGCTACACTGACTTCATGAATGAGCCTTGTATTTATTACTTAATTACACAGCCATTTTAGGAGGTTGTGAATCAGCAGGCCTGCAAAGAGATATGGAGTGTCTTGCCTCAGGATCTCCAACATTACATCCTGAGATTTGAGTATATTAATAATCCTTTGTAAATGTTTGATGAATAATTAAGTGAACAAGTAACACTGATTTATTTCCAAATACCCAACAGCTTTCTATTTGGGAAGGATTAAAACTAGTTTGTATGTTGATAGGTAGTGATGTCAAAAAGCAGTGAGTGGTTGAGGAATGGAGACAGAATACAGATGCTGATGCCTTCCTCAAGTATATGTAAATGCTGTGTACACATATAATTTACTGTATATACATCAAAAATTCTAAGAATAGCATTTGCAATCTTTTGCTTCATCTTTTAGAGCAAATTATGCTTAAACATTCTTATAAGGCAAGAAGCATGTTTTTCAATCTGGCATTTTTATCTAGTCTTTTGGTTTATTTCACAGCAGATATAACAATGTGGGCCCTGAGAATTTTTCCACTTATTTATTTATTTATTTATTTATTTAATCCTGATTGCAGCCCCCTCCCTCCTCTTTTTTCAGTACTGCCACTATGTTGCCCCTACCCCATTCCCCCTCTTCTTTTCAAAAAAGGGAAAGCCCCTCATGTGTAATAACCTATCCTGCCACATCAAGTAGTAGCAGGGTGAAACACATCCTCTCCCACTGAGGCCAGACAAGGGAGCCTAGTTAAGAGAAAGGGGTTCAAGGGCAGGCAACAGAGTCAGAGACACACCCTACTCCAATTGTTAGGGGATCCACTAAAGACCAAGCTGCACATTTGCTACATATACAGGGCTAGGTCCAGTGCATGAATGCTGTGTGGTGGTGGTTCAATCCCTGTGAGCCCCCATAGGCCCAGTTTAGTTGACTATGTAGGTCTTCCTGTAGTGTCGTTGCCCCCTCCAGTTGTCTCAGTTCTTTCTCCCATTCTTCTACGAACTCATTGAGCTCCTTTAATGTTTGGATTTAGAACTCTGCATCTGTTTCCATTAGCTGCTATATGAAGCCTCTCAGAAAAGAGTTATGGTAGGCTCCTGTCTGTAAGCATAGCATAATATCATTAAATAGTGTCAGGGGTTGGCTCTCTTCCATTGGGTGGGTCTCAAGAAGGGCCAGTCATTGATTTGCCACTTTCTCAATCTCTTCTCTACCTTTATACCTACACTTCTTGTAGGCAAGACAAATTTTTGGTCAAAGGTTTTATGAGTAGATTGGTGTCCCCATTCAACCCCACTCCAGTGGGAGTCCTCCTTGACTACAGGAGGTGGCAACTTCAAGCCCCATTTTCCCCCATTGCTAGAAGTCTCAGCTAGGGTCACCCCCATAGACTCCTAGGAGCCTCCCCTATTCCAGAGATGTCCCCCACACTGATACCACCAGATTGGTCTTCAAAGTAGTTGTATAAGTTTGTACTCCTATCAGCAAATGAAGAAGGTCCCCCTTGCTCCATATCCTTGCCAACATGTGTTATAACTTGAGGTTTTTATTAATATTTTAATGGATTTTAATATTATTTTTGAAAACATCTTCAATGCTCTCCTTGACATGTTAGATTTTTAAAAATTTATTTTTGATTACAGTTTAGTCACTTTGTATCCAAGCTGTAGCCCACTCCCTCGTCTCCTCCCACTCCTATCTTCCCTCCATCTTCTCCCCGCAAGCACCCCTCCCCACCAGTTTGTCACTTGACTTTTTGATATTAGCCATTCTGACATATGTAAGATGGAATTTCAGAGTCGTTTTGATTTGCATTTCCTTGATGACTAAGGTTGTTGAACATTTCTTTAAGTGCTTTTCAGCCATGAGAAAGTCCTCTTTTGGGAATTTTATTTAGCTTGCTACACCATTTTTAATTAGATTATTTGTGGTTTTTTTTGTTGTTTAATTTCTTGAGCTCTGCATATATTTTGGATATTAGCCTTCTGTTGGATGTAGGGTCGGGGAAGATCTTTTCCCATTCTGTGGGCTGCTGTTTTGTTTCATTGACAGTGTCCTGAGGCTTGTAAAAGTTTTTCAGTTTCACGAGGTCCCATTTATTGTTTATCTTAATGCCTGAACTGCTGGTGTTCTGTTCAGGAAGTTGTTTTCTGTACCAGTGCGTTCAAGACTATTCTTCACTTTCTCTTATATTAGATTTAGTTTATCTGGTCTTGTGTTGATGTTTTTGATCCACATGAACTTGAGCTTTGTGCAGGGTGATAGATATGGATCTATTTTCATTCTTCTACAAGCAGATATCCAGTTAGAATGGCACCATTTGTTGAAGATGCTTTCTTTGTTGTATGGTTTTGACTTCATTGACAAAAATCAAGTGTCTGTAGGTGTAGGTTTATTTCTGGGTTTTTGAGTCAATTCCATTTATCTTTCTGTCTGTTTTTATGCCAATACCATCTGGGGGTTATTACTATTGCTCTGCCGTACCTCTTGAAATCAGGGTGTTTATACCTCCAGAAGTTCTTTTATTGTATTGGATTGTTTCAGTTATCCCAATTTTTTTCCATATGAAGTTGAAAATTGCTCTCTCCAGATCTTTAAAAAACCGTGTAGGAATTTTGCTTTATGTCACAGTACAGTTAACTGCATGGGCCTTGGGAATATTTTAATCTCATAGCTTCAATCATCATGACATGTGAGAGGAAGTTCAGGTAAGGTAGAAAGTTCGTAGTTTTATTGTCTTTTTATTGCTTTATAGAATACTTTATAACAGGCATATATTCCAGACTTTCTTGGTGAACAGGGAAAGAGTAGTTCTGGGAAATGATTGCTGGAGTCTCATTTTGCCAGGACCAGCAATGTTGTGCTTGAAAATTTACTTGATCTTCTGTTAAGTAGAGGAATCTCTTTCTGCTTGTTCTACAATGTTGAATGAACCTTGTTGAAAAATGTATATTGACTACAAAATATTTGGGAGAGACATTTAATGATTACAAATTTCTAGAAGCAGTGACAGAAACTCTGGGTCCTTGTAGAAATGCATAACTTTCCTTATCCTTCATGAGCAAACAAAGAAATAGACACAAAGCAACTATGAGCAATAAAAGCCCTTGTCATTAGAATTGTGCAACTACATATGGAGTTATATTATGGATATTAGGCATTCTGAGTAAGTGGAAATATCAATAGGTTAAGTAAAAATAAGAGGTAGAAAATTATTTGGGCTATGTGTGGGATTACAGATGTCAGACAACATGATAGCTGTTGTCTTAGTTACTTTTCTATTGCTATGATTTAAAAATTACCTTGAACAAAATCAACTTGAGGAAGGAAGGGTTTACTTTGTCCCACAGTTCAATATTGTATTCCCTTGTGGTAGGGATGTGCACACCAGTGGCAGCTTGAGAAAGCTGATAACATTGCACCTACAGTCAAGAAACCCATGCTCAGCTTGCTTTTTCTTTTCTCAGTTCAGGCTCCCATATTAGGGAATGGTTCTACCCATAGTAGGTGTGCCTTCCCATACCAATAACCTAATCAAAATAATTCCCCAAGGTATATGCCTAGACCCCTGCCTCACAGGTCATTCTAGATCTCAACAAGTTGACAATTGAGGTTAAGCAACTCAGCTGTGTTCTGTGTGTGCTTGCATTTATTCTTGGAAAATTTGGTAATTTCAGTTACTAAGCCCTTGTTTCTAGATCCAGAAACTGATCTTAAGAATTGTAAGGACTAGTACAGTAGAGCAACTAGTCAACCTCAGGCAGTCTGATGCTGAAATATCCATATTCAATCATTTATACATTTGTTTATAGTGGCCTAGACAAGCTACTAATGGCTGATATTTGTAAGTACACAAGTACATGTTGACTAAAGATGAATGTTTGATGAAGCATGTACCAGCCTAGGCTCATCTCCCAAAAGAAGAATTTAATAGGAAATTTATTTACTTTGGACACGGCAGACATTCTACCTTTATCACCTGAGGGGTTGGGGAATTGGCCATGTCTTACCAAAGGACATTCACTTCTTCTGATACAATATGCAACCTATATGTATATGTATACCATATTGTTCATTTGGCAAAATATCCAAGCTTTCATGCTTTCTAAGATGATGTTTCTGGTTGTTATCATGAGCCCACAATACTTACATATCTAATGAGAAAATGGAGTTCCTCCGTTTCAAGTGTAAATCAAGTCTGATGAATGATATGTTACTTGTCTTCTTTACATTTGATGGGAAGGGGTTTTTTGTTGTTGTTTTGGCTTAGTGCTGAGGATCACATCATATTGTGTTGGAGATAAAATATATCATATTAGAGCTTAGATTCTTTGTCACTTTAAGTATCTCTAATTATGCAAAATTAATTTGATGGAGAAATTAGATAAAGAAAATAATGCATATCTAGACTTCAATTACTGGTTACATTTGGAAATAAATCTTTTTCCTTTTTCCCCACATATAAAGAGCTATGCTAATCTCCTGGAAGGAATATATACTCTCCTTTCCCCTTTTCACCACAAATTCACTGATTCCTTTAATCAGTTTCTTTCAGAGAGCATTCTTATTATCATATTATTTTTTAATCTGATTCATGCCAGTGAATGTAGGTGTTGTTTGTTTTAGTATTTTCAAAACCATATAGGATACAGTTTTAGTATTTCATCCATGTCTCTAATCTCTTATTATATTACTGTACAATTTGACTTTTGAAAGGTAACAGCTACATTCTTTACTTGAGGCAGTGAGTCCCAACCTTCCTAATGCTATGACCCTGTAATAAAGTTCCTCATGTGTGGTTACCCCCAACCTTAAAAGTATTTTCTTTGCTACTTCATAACTTTAATTTTGCTGTGGTTATGAATCTTAATGTATATATTTTGGGAGATAGGGTTTTGTCAAATGGTCAGGACCCACAACTTGAAAATGGCTTCTGTGGAGCTTTCTGTGACCTGAGCCAGCTTCTCCTATCCTTGTGCTAGACAAGAAGTAAAGATGAATTAGTGACTTTGGAGAGACCACTCACTCACATCAATGTGAACTGATGTAAAACACCCAAACTCCCTTTTCCTTGGGAAGAATAGTATAGGAGTATGTCTTCAATGGCTTCTAGAGTTGACCATGCACACACACACACACACACACACACACACACACACACATACACAAATGGCTTCATTTGCGTACAGTGGAAAATTAACACATTAAGTCATCTTTCCTTGTCTGCCTGCCTTCTCTACTCAGTATCACATATTCATTTCCTATCCAGGTTACTATTTAAATTCATAATAAACTATTTTTACCTCAATCATTGACATGAGAAAAATTGATCATTCTAAACATACAACTCCAGTAAATGCCCTTTTAATTAGACCAAATTACAGAGAAGCATGGTGCAACACAAGTTAGGACCTGGAAGTGCTATGGTTCCTAATTGCTGGGGCCCCATTAGTCAAATGTGAGCACTTGTAAACATGAAGAGCACTGTGATTTCAAAGCAGCAGTCCTAGTTGTTAGGAGAGAAGAGTACATGTCAGGAATTCTGGCTTCTATTTTTAGATCTCCCCATGACACAGAAAACCTGTTTCCCAACAGTTTAGTGGTGACCTTCTCACACTCAGAGAAATGGTGCATGATGCCTAAGGAGAAAACAGGTTTCCATTTGTAGAAGTCACAGAGGAATAGAGGAAGGAAATCAGAGCTTAGATCTCATTCATTGGCAGACATGGTGCTTTATGATTTCTTTTGACAGCTAAATAGAAAGTGGTATGTTGCCTAGCACAGCTCAAATGTTCATGAACAGAATTTAGGTCTTCAAGCTTCCAAAGCCTGGCTCTGAGCCTTAGCATTCTAAAGAGTGATGGTCACTGTTTTGAAAATTTTACATTAAAAGGCAAATTTTCAATCTTCTTGAAATTTGCTGCTGTGTTCTTTTGATACCTTAGGAATCCTGTTCTTTTCTGAAGGGAAACAAAGGAAGATCTGATCTCGGGAGAGGGGAGGTGGAGTGAGGAACTGGGAGGAGTGGAGAGGGGAAACTGTAGTCAGGTTGTAATATATGAGAGAAGAATAAAATAAAGTAAAACCATGACTCTCCTACAGATATAAAATCAATACATGTTAAAAGTATTTAATTTGTTAATCAATTAGGAATCTAAAGAGACAGCATAGCCATTTTAAGAGAAATGTCGAAGAATATACACAGACCAAGAATAGTAAAATCAATGGGGAAAGAAAGGCAAGACCAACCTCTCCCACAGTAGGAAGAGAATTTACATGTCCAAAAGATAGTGTGCATTACTGCCAGTTATGTGTTTACACAGTTGTAAAGTAGATAGCATGGAATCAGAATCAGATAATACCAAAGAATAAGTTGCACAGAAAATGCATTGTTGTTCATTGAAGGGAATTTTTTCCTTGACATTCATGATTGTTAGATTTAATTATATGAAACCCACAAGGAGCGATCAAGTATTTTTCTACACTTTACACTCCTTAAAATTACAGGTCTTTCCCTGAACACCGTGAATAGAGGTAAGGGAAATGAAAATGCAGAGTAGAAAAACCAACTGATTTTCAAATAAAGGGAAAAGTTCATGATAGATAGGCACATTCAGGATGGTATGACTACAGCAAGAGAAAATCTAAAAGTTTATGAGGAAGTTTTTTTCTGTGATAAGAAAAGGGAAAGGAAAAGAAATAGCTAGCTTTTTTATTGTGGGGTAGATCAAGAAAGGGTTTGTGTGTGTGTGTGTGTGTGTGTAGCCCTTGATATTTTGCTCAGTAGACCAAGCTGGCCTCAAACTTAAAGATCTGTTTGTCTTTGCCTCCCAGGTGCTGGGATTAAAGGTCTGTGCCACCATGCCCAGCTCATGCACATGTTCATGTTCACTTCTCCCAGCAAAACTGAGAATTCAGTAAAGAAATTCATCTTTTAAAACGAGAGTCCAGAGTAATGAAGTAGCCTCCAAATTACATAAGTCCAACAAATAGTGTATTTGAGAACCAGAGTATTAAACCCAGATTTTATGACTTGTATGACTTTTAAATGCTATTCCATGGTGTACTGTTCGAAAGGACAAGAATCATGAAGAGTTTTAATCCCCACCTCAAACAGAGAAGCTCAACACAGGCTTCAAAGCAGCTTAGTTTCATATTTCCTATTAGTGATTCTCATGCTTTGTCATAATTCCTTCATTCTGTTGAGTGCTTTGGATAGACAACATAGAATTCCCCTATAATCTCATAGGCTAAGATATCACAATTGATTTAAGTGAATTACTTCTATAGAGGAAGGCTAGATATTAAACTTAGGAAATGTCACTTATACTAAGCACTCACTATATCACTAAACTACTAGGATTATATTTCCAAAGAAATATTCTTTGAAGGTGAAAAGGTAAGTATGGCTCTTGCTTTTTTTCACAAAAAGGCCCTTACTTTTGGTCAATATCACATTATCGAGTGGCTACTATGTGATCAAAACTATATCGAATAACCAGGGGAGCATACCAGTGAGTCAGACGCAAGCCATGACCTCTATAGAGCATACTACAAAAACTTAGACAAATATTTTTAAAAATTAGAGAATAACACAGCATGTAAAGGGATACAGGGTTTTGGAAATTCCAAGAAAGATGATATTCATGCCTAATAATAATTAAAAAAAACACTAAGAAAGTGTCATCAGATTTCAAAGAATGAGAGCAGAAAACAAAAGCAAATGTGTACATGTACAAGGACCATATCCATGAATTATTATGATAACCCAAAGGACAGCATAATTTATTCTTTACAAACTATTAATACCAAACACCTATTTTTAATTTGTTAAGACCTGACAAGTTGATGAACTTGTTATTCATTTTGCATAGTAAAAGAGGATTCAATTAACAAGTGAAAGCTGTATTCTGTTTATTCTCAGGTCCCCTTATTTCTATACTAATTTCAAATGACATTTAATTTTTTTCTAAGGGCAAATGTATCTTTTTTGGTTATCTAAAGCAATCCCACGACATAAGAAGCTTTATGATTTCTAGCACTTCTCTGTCAGCTGACATTTTATTATGACATAAATAGAAATATATGCATCTCTATAAATTACTTTAAACCTAAAGGCCCCATTGAGCTTCTATGATCTTAAAAACAAGAAATGGACTTTGTACAACATATTTCTCTAAATATTTGCTAACATTAATACCCACTTTATGCTCACTATGATCTTACAACAAACAAAATGGCAACAATTTACTTGTATGAGAAACATCCCTGGGACGTGCTTTTGTTTGGAGAATGTTTTTTTTGTTGTTGTTTCAGTTGAAACTTCAAAGAGATTGATTCAAGATATTTTCCACGAATTGTTTTTAACTCATCATAATTGCTTGGATTTTTCATATTTAGGACCACAATACACCAACTAATTATAAATAAGAACTAGATGATCAAATATAATGACATATAATGGACACTCAATAACTACTTGATGTTATGAGAGACTAGAGATGTCTAAGAATAAAATACATCAATTTCAACAAATGTCTGCCAATTTAATTTACAATTTACTTTCATAATGAAAAAGCACAAAGTGTGAGGATTTTTATAACACTGCCTTGTTTTTTTAAATAGTTCCTTTTATTGAAAATAATTGTCTCATACCCTGGGTAAGATGCTCAATCCTCATTCAGAAAGGTAAATGGGATGGACTTCAGAAGAGGGAGAAAACAGGGAACAGGTCAGGAGTCTACCACATAGGGCCTCTGAAAGACTCTACCCTGTAGGGTAGTAAAGCAATGCTGAGACTCATAATCAAACTTTGGGCAGAGTGCAGGGAATCTAATGAGAGAAGGGGAAGATAGGTAGACCTGGAGAAGACAGGAGCTCTACATGGAGAACAACAGAACCAAAAAATCTGGACCCAGTGGTCTTTTCTGAGACATACTCCAACCAAGGACCATTCATGGAGATAACCTAGAACCCCTGCACAGATGTAGCCCATGGCAGCTCAGTCTCCAAGTGGGCTCCTAGTAAGGGCCTGTCTCTGATATGAACTCAGTGACTAGCTCTTTGATCACCTCCCCCTGTTGGGAGGGTCATCCTTAACCAGGCCACAGAGGAAGACAATGCAGCCAGTCCTGAAGAGACCTGATAAGATAGGGTCAGATGGAAGGGAAGAAGTACCTCTTTATCAGTGGACTTAGGAGGGGGCTTGGAAAGAGGAGAAGGAGTGACAGTGGGATTGGGAGGGGTTGAGAGAAGGGGCTACAGCTGGAATACAAACTGAATAAATTATAACAAAGAAATAAATAATGCAAAAATGTGTTCACTCTGAAGTTAGTTATGGTTGTTCATGCTTGCAACTGAATTCAGAGACAGGATTATAGGCTATTGCAGTTACTTTGACCCTATATAAAGTCTAAATAATGTTACGACTCAAAATGAAAACAGAGACAGTGATCTTCCAACAGGAAATGATGCATCCCATTGCATTCTTACTCTTAATGCCATTGCGAAACCCACAAGATACATTGATAACAGTTAGCCAATGTTTTCAAATTCTCTGAGATTCAAGAAATATATTTTCATATCGCTCTATATTCTATAATTCTGTACAGGATGAATTGATAACTGATAGCCATCAGTGGTAAGAAAGTACAGATGCCACCATTTCATTTTTGGTATAAAAAGATAATTAATGAGGTAATTTATTATACTTCATGGAATATTTTTTTCATTTCTATCAATATAACTGGTCCCTAAATTAGTTGTTTAGTAACTAATCAGGATATAGGAATCAATAAGTTACTAGCTCCTTTACCTCTTAATAATATGTCCTTCATGAAAGTATGGATAGAGTAGTCAATGGTATATAGTTAATTCCTGGTGAAATTTCAATTAAGTTAGTTATGATTGCTTAGATTATTTCTAAAATATCATGATGATATTTGCAATTTTACTTTCTGTCAATTTAAGTGCTTTAAATCTCTCCTCACCAAGTGATTGTCACTATGATAAGCCATTCCCCTTTGCAGTCTTACTGTCTTCTAAAACTTTGTTTTCCTTGAGCATCAACACATCACAAAACATAAGAAATAGTACCTACTTGTGCCAGAGTTCTGATTTTTAATTCTACATCTTTTTAATTCATCTTTGTTATAGTTTTTCTTTATCTCTTTTGCCAATATCAATGATTAGTCTGTTAGATAAAAATCTTATGCCAAAGGAAATTTAACTTATATATGCAGCAGCCACATATATTTTTAGCATTCCATTTCCATACAAGGGACTTACACCAAAGCAATTGTGATACTTGAAGACATGTTAAATTATTTATAAGAAATGAAACACAAAATAAAAATGCCATAGTTGTCTATTTGTGACAAGAGAGAAAAACATGACATTTTTTTCTTGGAATTCAAAGATTGTTCTGTTCTTGCAAGTAACCTTCCACCTAAAATTGATTTTGAAAATACCTGGGACAAAGCTAACCGCTAATGACTAATTGTTTTGTTGTCATACAAGGTTCCTTCTTAATACTTACTGTTAAATAAACTACAGCATAGACATTTTAAAATTATATAATGCTTCTTGGTAGCTTAGAAAGCTCTGATGAATTCAAACATACATTATATTATACATATAAATAAGATTATTTTAAGGTAACTATGAATACTACAGGAATATTTAAAGAGAACATGATATATATTTATAAAAGGGTTATTTCATCAAGATAATATATCAGTTCCAAAGCATGCAACTATATATCTGAATATTAATTTTTCTTTGAACAAATACTCTTTAATTTTTTTCATTTTAATTCATGTGTGTTTGTCTTTGTGGGTTGTACATGTGATCGCAGTACTCACAGAAGAGAGTGCTATATCTCTTGGAGCTGAGGTTACATGAAGCTGTGAGCTGCCTAATGTGGCTGCTAGAACCCAAATTCAGGTCCTCTGCAAGAGCATCTGTTACCTAGCTCTCTAACTCCTCTATAAATATTCTTAATCACAGCATTTACCACCATTGAACTGATTCTATTCAACACCCTCTTTCAAATAACATTAATCTCAAACCTATCATTACCCCAAAAGTAAACAAAACAGAATGATTAAATTAAGGTCTTTACTTCATGTTTTATATATTGACTGGCTCAATCCCTCTATTGTTAACATTAATTTATGTGTAAAACACATAAGCAGGTTGATTTTTAATAACATGCATATGAATTCCAGAATATATGAAACATACATTGATATATTTTATGGAAGAAACAAACATTTCTACAACCTAACACTGAAATATTTCAATGCATAAATTTTCATTATAGAAAATGGCACACAGAGAGAGATCAGTGAGGAAATAGAGGACATTTTTTCGAACCATCTCAATAAAACATATATACAAAACACTCTATCAATATTAGCAGAATATATTTTTTTCTCAAGTACACTTCCAGTATTTTTCAGAGATTTAAAACCTCTCTCAATAATTTTTTGATGTTTGAAATCATTAAAAGTATCTTTTCCAACCATGGTGGGTAGGACTACCAAAGAACTGCAAATTTCACAAGGTTTTGTAAATGAGCACATTCTTTTTAATTTTTATTTATTTTTATTAATTATAATTTATTCACTTTGTATCCCAGCCTCAGCCTCCCTCCCTCTTCTTCCATGCCCCTTCCCCAAGTCCACTGATAGGGGAGGTCCTCCTTCCCTTCCATCTGACCCTAGACTATAAGGTCTCATCAGGATTGGCTACATTGTCTTCCTCTGTGGCCTGGTTAAGGATGACCCCCCCCTATCAGGGGGCAGTAATCAACCACTGATTACCTCCCCCTGATCAGAGCCAGCCACTGATCTTTAAAAATATCTCCTCTTTCTATAGAGCTAACACTGACTCCACTTAATTCAGATTTTTATAACTTGAATATTTTCCAGTTTTTCCTTTGTCACCCTAGCTTAATGTTTTTAAAGATTAGAAACATGCTATATAGTTAGGTGAAATTTTAAAATAGCTAGAATATATTACCTACTGGACTCAAGGTTAACCAGAAATTCTTAATAGACATATAACAAACTGAAACACTCCCCCATACACGCCAGGAAGTAACAGCCTAGCTAGATCCCAGGGGAGGACATTGCAGCCAGCCCTGAGGAGACAAGATGATCTGAAGTCAGATGGAAAGGGAGGAGATCCTCCCCTGTCAATGGATTTGGAGGGGGTGGGGAGGAGATGAGGGAGGGATGGGGAGAGTGGGAGGGAATGAGGGAGGGGGCTATGCCTGGGATGCAAAGTACCTAACCTGTGATTGATATAAAAATAAATAAATTACATTAAAAAAATGGAATGCAGACCCAGAGACTCAGGCTCTGAGAATGGAAGAAAATCGCTCATTTGACAGAACACCAAATAGTGCACTTAATTGCTGACCTAAGAACAAAATTGTCTGACATTTTATTACCTTCTGGCTTGTGATCTCTCTCTCTCCCTCTCTCCCTCTCTCTCTCTCTCTCTCTCTCTCTCTCTCTCTCTCTCTCTCTCTCTCTCTCTCTCTCAATAATGTCGAACAGACACACTTTGCCATGAAATAATATCACCAATTTAGCCTCTATTAAAATTTCCCAGTCAGCCTTAACTTAAATATACTACCAAAATTATGTGGTAAAATAGTCACTTAATCTCATGTCTTGGCTTAAATATTTTGAATAGCTAAGCACTTGATATTGTCAGGACTATAAATAAAAATTTGTGTTTTATTTGACAGTGTTAAAATGTTACAGTATCTGTCAAAAAACATCAAATAATTAGATCTTACTGTTGAACTGGATATGATAAAACATAAACATCATTTTTAAATAAAAAAGCATTCTGTATGTGTTTAAAAAAAGTCACATCATTAGGAAGTTTGAGAATCACTTGTCTAGATAAACTAGTAAGCAAGAATGAAGGCCAAGTAAGCAGAATGAATTCCTTCTCCCATATCCTTTTATCAGGGTTGCTATCAGAAGATACCACCTACATGTAGTGTGGGTCTTCCACATCAATTAATACATTCAAGAAAATTCCTCACAGACATGCTCACAGGTCCATCACAGGACATCACTGAGATTCTCTTCCCAGGGGATTCTAGGTTGTGTCAAGTTGACATTTACAATTAACCATGACAGTTGTCTACTTTTATACTTCTCTCTTCTTAGTGAAATGCCAGACAGAATAGTACCTAGCCTCTGAGGGATGGCACACAGTGCTCACTGGTACAGAGTGAGGTTTATTGTTTTAGTTCTTACTACACATATATGTTAATCCCTTCATTTTAGAAGAGCTCATTTTGCCAAGGATTTTCTTTCCAAGTTTCTATGTGTAAAGGGGAATCCACTTCAAAGGAAATGCTCAGGACTGAACAGGTGAGATGCTAATTATCAAGAAATATCAAGTATTTACTAGAGGAGTTTTTTTTAAAGCCTCTTATGAGGATTAAGGCAAACAAGGTATGTGTAATTTTTCATGCATGTAGGTACATGTGCATGTGCGTGCCTGTGAAGCCTGAGGACAAAGGCTGAGCTTGGATTTTGTTCCTCAAATACCATCCACTTTTGGTGAAATAGTGCCTCTTCATGGCACGCAACTCACAAAGTAGGCAGAGCTAGCTGGCCAGGGATTTCCAGGGTTTTGCTTATATCCATTTTCTTGATGCTAAGGTTACAAACATGTGGCAGTACAACTGGCTTTTTAAAATATGGTTTCCGGGGATTGAACTTACAGGACTTACAGGAAAGCACTTTACCTAATAAGGTATGTCCCCAGTCCTCTAAACTTGATGATGTTTATGTGCTTAGGGTAAGATATCCTAAAAAGTATTTTAGATTCCAGGAATACACCCACACTGTCAGTTAGCAGGCAAAACAAATAATAATATGGCAAAACACTCTGAATATTTCCAAGACAACTGGTAAAATGGAAAAATAGATAATTTATAACACTTTGACAACAAAGATTTGAAGTTTCAAGTTTCTCTTTAAAATGTTATAATAGTATAAAGTGCGTTTGATGAGTATTTTGAAATGGCTTTATCATTTTTTTAATTCCTATCCTCCCATAATTTATTTTCTCTTTTGATTCATAAAAAATTGATGAAATTTATCTCAGTTAATCTGAAATGAGCATTTCTTTGTGGAAAGAGAAAAAAAAAGCAAACACATACAAAGCCTCATGACTTGCGTCTATGTTGTCAAACTTATTTCTTACTAGCAGAAAATAAATTTGTAATAGAATTATATAGCCAAGAAAGAGAAAGAGTTAATTTTTTCCTACCATCCTTTGAGGCCTTGTGCCAAACTCCTTCATTCAGAGATCACCAGCTAGTTAGGTACAGAGCCAAATAGGGTGTTGCCTGTACTCATCTGATGAGAATTTGTCAAGTAAAGAGAATGCATTTTTGTAGAGAAAAACACTGACTGTGCTGCAACAGGGTTTTCCTAACTCAGAAAGCATTGGGAGAAATATCTATGGAGGCAATGAACGTAGTCCCTAGAAAAACATAGAACAGGGAGTCAACACACAGTGATTTACCTGTTGGAAATTGGCACAATGAAAAGAAGGCTAATCCTACAGTCTAATCCTACATCTCTGGAAAGAAGAGTAAATCTTATTTTGATCAAAGTATGCTGAAAATGTACTTTGATTCACACCAAATTTACTCTGTCAGCAGTGTAAATGTTAAGTGACATTTTTGCCTATGTTTATATCTCAATATAAGTTGATTTATTTTGTTTTGTATTTTTGTATACTGGTTTATTCACCAAGAGTCAGAGTGTATCTTGAAGAAAAGTAGTCAATTCAGAGGCATTATAAGAATCAAAATAACACCATAATTTAAAGAGATAAGATCCAGATCCATCTGGAATTCCCAGTTCAACTCTATACTGATCCCATAACTCAGATTATTTCATTACCATTGGCAATGCGTAAAACATTGACAATTTAAAGATTTAAGAAATGCAGTCAACCAAATGGCTTTTGCGACATAAACTTATGATGACAAATTCAAATAAATAATCTTAGCATATATTTTCCAAAATCAAAACTCTTTGGAGGTATGTTACCATTGCTTAATTGCATTATTCAAAATACTAGTCAGAATCTATCATGTATTTCCTGATAATTTTTTTTGCAGTCTCATCATCATTTTTATTTTGTTTACATCTCTAACCACGTATATTTATGGAGCTGGAATGTTGCTTCAATGTCTATTGCAATATTTTTATTGCATTCTGCAGGTCCTCCAGTAAACGTTACTTGCAATATTTTTATCAACAGTTTTGGATCAGTCACAGAAACCACCATGGTAAGTGCTACAGTGCCACTGGCAAGAGAAAAACGTGACTCAAATATGCCATGAACACAACCTGTCAAATTTTCTATTGTTCAACTTACAGGGCTTCCTGTAAATGTTACCTGCAACATATTTATCAACAGCTTTGGGTCAATAGCAGAAACTACAATGGTGAGTGGGACTGAGCATTGAAGCCATCGTGTGAAGGAATGGGATATGTGATCACAGCATTATTGCATATTTATGTAACATTTACTGAGTGTCAATCTCTAATGTCAACATACTCTAAAAACAGATATTTACATGCCTCCATTTCAGAAAGTCGTTTGTCAAGGAGTTCCATTTTAAACCCAATGATTATTTACCTATTACCCGAGAGCAATTTTGTCAACATATAATTTTCATTAGATTTGGTAGAATGAGCATCAATAAACATGGTGTGATTTCAGAAGTATTAAAATATGTACATTTTCAATGTTTCATAAGTATGAATTTTTTAAAGTTTGACATATGATGGTTATTGCCAGTCTTTTACTTATGAAAGATGGGACATCATCAAGACTGTCTGTTGTACATTTATATTACAAAAGGGAGAGATTCAGAAGAGCACAGATGTATATACCCATGGTCATATATGCACATATAATTGTCTTTGTAATAGAAAATAATATCAATCTCACAGTAATTACACAAAAATTAACAGTTTTGAAAACATAAACCTAATAAAATACTCTTTAAAGATTGTGGTGCAAACATCTTTCACATATTTGAAGTAGATTCAGGTACTATATGATATGTTAAAATGGCTTATCAGTGAAATGGCCTTGTTTCCAGTGGTACAGACTATTAGACCATTAGTCAGACCCCATTAGCTCTAGATTACAGTATGGAGATTACATTTGGGGTAAAAAATTTCCTTGGTACCATATGGCTTATTTAAAGTTCTTAGTCAGTTGTTTGCTTCTAGTTTATCTACTTATTTAATCATAGAGCCATGTTATTGGATGAGACTAAGTATTACAGTAGCTGAATCCTACAAAATCTCAAGAGGTGAAAATGAACTTATATCATTGAGAAGCGGAAAATGTTTTAGTGCATTTTCTCCTTTAGGCTTCTAAGATCATGTACTTTGTGTTGTTTTTGAAAGTAGGAAAATTAATTTACCTTTACTAGTCAGCTTTATTTGCAAAAAGTAAAATATAATTTTATCTAATACCCATTTTAATATTACTCTGAAGGAACATTGTGTTGAAATAAGTTTTTGCAGGATGTGCAGTACATTCAGAGTTTATGCAAATAAGTTAGTTTTGATAGACTCAGAAGAAACACTAAACACGAAAAGAATGACCCAACTCTAGGCTTGACACTCAGTTTGTGTCTCTTCTTATTTTGCCTTTACATTTAAAAAAGGCACGTTTCCAGTAGCCCACCATCACCAGCTTTACACGATGGCATTCAATGACCGTATTTGCACGACCTAATGCTGATTGCATTAATTATACTCCTAAGTTGCTTTGATTAATTCTCCTCATTGCATTTTACTCTCAATCAAAAACATAAATATGCACCTTTTCAGTGTTCATTAATACAAGAAGGTAAACGTTCAAGGAGATGAAAACAAAAACTATGAATACCCAATTCCCTCAATCTTTAAGACTTATGGAGCTGTTTAGTAAATGGGCTGCTTAGGTGCTTCCTGGCTACTAAGTGTCCTTTGTCAGGTTTCCTACGAAAGAAGGAAACTATTGCTCAAAGGTATGTTGAAAGCCTGTCTATCTGCTGTGTAAGATAGATCAAATTGCATGTTTAGAAGAGTGTTGCATAGTGTGCTTCTTTTATTTCACTTCTTAGCTTTCGATGCAATGACAAGCTTCTTTTTGTTTTGAAAGATACACACATATATCATTTTCATATGGCTTTGATATGAAACTTAAAAAATTTACAAAAATACTTATCATGTTTATATCCAAGAAAAAATTCTCATGTCATGTTGGGTATGGATTGGCAAATGCTTCCTGCAAAGGGACAGACAGTAAGTACTTTAGACCTTGGGAGCCAGATAGTCTCTTTCATGCCTACTCACACTTGCTCTTTGGCCATGGAAACAGCCATACTAATAGTGATCTAATGGATATGAGTTAACTCCAGTAAAACTTTACTTGCAAAAATAGACTAGGTCAAATTTGTCAGCCCCGGATTTAAGACATTAGTATTTAAATGAATACTATTTCATTAAGAGTGTCAGAATTGCTGTATTGTAAAAATGTCCTGCCTTCCAAGAACACTGCATCTTTGCCTGGGTGCTTACATAATGCAACTTGTCTAAATTTGTACTCACAGGACAGCATATTGTTGTTACCTTTAGGAATAAATAAGTTTTATGGATCACCATAATTATGTTACTCAATAATAAGTATATTTGTTCATTAAAGAGGCGTATGGATTTGTTGGTATTTGATCTTGTACTACGATTATTCAGCAAATATAATTTGACCCTTCGCTATAATTACTCAGTAGATATAATTTGTATGGTCTTCAAGATTTAGCAGATTAGAAAGAGAAATATTGTGAGACAGGTTATACTCTGTTTTTGAAACATCAGTTTATCTCACCTTGATCTTTTTTTTCCTCCCCCTTCCCTTTATTTGCTGGTGTCCATTGAATTTACAGGATAAGGAATATATTTACCACCCTTTTTCTTAATGTTGAGTCAGAAATAGAAAATATCAGCAACAAAAGTAACAGCTAATGGTATTTAATACCAGCTATATACCACTCTCCCAAAGACTGGGGCATCAGAAAGTGGAGATGAGGAGCTTTCCTCCCAGCTTCACATGGATGCCTGGAGAGATGGCAGAGGATTCTGTGTGAGCTAGTTATGGAGGTACCTATATTCTACCCATGCCCCGACAGTACATTTTGCATCTTGGCATATTTAACAGATGCAAGGGATAGTTAAATGAACATGAATGTATTTGCCAGTTTCTGCTTCATTACAATGAATTGCTCTGCAACTGATAAGAAATTACATTTCGGAGGAACTCAGAGAAGGTGAACAGAAGCTTTTATGAATGCCTGTTGTTCTATAACCACTGAAAGAGCATAAGAGTTTCATTTAATGCAATCACTGAGTGAGCACATCACAAGAAAATGCTAAATGACAGGCCACAGTATATTATTGTGTTTATTATTTCTTACATCTTAAGGAATAACCAATACATTTCCATAAACTTTATATTTTGTTAAGGTGATACATGAGATAAACTTGCTCCCTAAATTAACTGTGAAATACTAAAGTCCACATTCATTATGAAGACATCAGAATTTAAAATGCAAGCTTGCTCATTAAAACTAACATAATTTTGAGATGATAAAAGTGTTTTTCCAGTGTGGAAAGGTTTGAAAACCAAACTTTGACAGAAGCATCATTGGGAATTAAGGAAACACATTGTCATCTTTGTTATATTTATAATTAGATTGAAAACTACACACACATCAAGCAGTAAGAGGTAATGATGAGGTTTGATATGTGCATTTATGAGATAAATTGCACGTCTTTATGTACAAATGCAGAGCTATGTGCAGTAGTGCAAAATAATTCAGCTTAAGGAAACAATGGTTATGAAGTAGGCATTGCTTTAGAAGTTATCAGAAAAAGAAACTTGAAATTTCTAAATTTGACATTAAAGTCTATTATAGAATATAGGTACTCACATTACGAGTGTTAAGACCATAATGAAGAGTATAAAATTTATATATGTATTTTGTTTATAAAATGAAATATATGCCCATATATAAAATAAATGTATCTATTGCTTTTACAATGCTCAGAGAGTCAATAATATAGAAACATTTTGGTACAAGAAAATATGTCATTTATTTAGACTAGAATTTGTCATTAGAGGATGCTGGCAATGTAAGAGACTATAGTCTGCATTTAAACACCTTTCTCAATATTTACTTTCCCTTTAATGTTTTATTGAGCCTGGAAACAAAATAAAAGTCAAAGAAAAACTAAAGAATCATATAACTACTCTCTTATGATTTGTTATTATTAAATTATGACTTATTTGTAAATAAACAGAAACGTTATGTTAATATATTACATGTGCCGAATATTTAACATACATTAAAAATTATAGTGAACTTGAAGATTTACACAGGCATGGATACAAAAACTTTTCTTCGGCTATCTATTTTCTCTATATCGTTGGGTGCCCTGTCTACTTTTAAATAATTTTAAGGGTTGTTATCTATCTTAGAATAGTGTATCTCATCATAAACAAAATTATGGATAAATATTAATGAGTTTACATCCAAGAAAATATCTACTTATAATAAAAATGGTCTGGCATATATTTTATTTCATATATATTATTGGATACAAATATATTTCCTTTCTACTTATTCTAGGGTCAGATAGAAAGTTAGGAGGTCCTCCCATATCAGGGGACTAGGGAAAGGGCACAGGGGGAGAAAAAGGAGGTTGGGTGGGAGTAGTAGGAGATGAAGTAGGGTGCTACAATGGGGATAAAAAGTGAAAAAATTGTAATCAATAAATAAATATTTTAAAAATAAGTAAATAATTAAGTCAATAAAATTCTAACATTACAAGTAAATTCTTTATAATTTTCTTGTCATAAAATTCAAAATATAAAACCCGGAAACACTGGGGAACTTTCACGGGAATTTGGGTATATAAATACATGTTGAGATATTTTTCTTAAAAATCCATCACTTTAATATAGCTTGTCACTCATTTAATATCACCTAGGGTAGGTTAATAAGCAAGTTTAAATTATTTTCAGGGGCTCAGGAGGATAGCAAGGATACTACCTTTGTGACTTTGTTGTTCACTGATTTCTAGCTTGCCTGCTCAGAGCATTTTGAACCCTAAAACACTTCCTACTGACAGGGTTGCTGTTCTTTCAATTATCTGATATTTAACCCTGTCACTTTTATGTCTAGATGTATCCACTTCCTGGAATTAGAGTATCTCCAGTTTTGGCTAGTGAAGGAGAGTTTCTTATTCCCTATTTACAACTGAAACAAGCATAGACGCTCCCCAACCCTCCAAAATTCTTATTTTCACTCTAGGAAACTAGAATGATTCTCACTCTAGGAAACTAGAGGAAAACGGCCACCATAAACTGGAAAGGCCTCATTTCTTTCCTTGGGAAATCTTAAGAGCATCTCACATATACCAACACAAATATGACAACTGTGTTGCGTTTTTAATTGTCTCTTCTTTAATTTTCACAAATCACGATTTCTTACTTGCTATTCAAACAAATCCCTAATGGTTTAGTAACACCCATTCATAGAAAAACACTGAACTCTTGATAATCTTTTTCTTACCACAGTTCTCTGGACTCTTTGGACAATTCCAAAAATGATTAAAAAGAATGTTAAGATCCTACCATTCACTTCTTCACTCACTGGGACAGCCAGTAAGCTAACAGATTGTGGTACATGTTTAACTAAGCCACAAAATGGCACCCACTCTGATTTGAGGATGGGTGTATAAAAATTCAAAATAAATGACCTGCTAAGCCTTTCGAAGTTAGAATGTTCATGATATATAATGAATAAACTTACCTAATTACTTCTAGTGATGCAGGCTTTCCAAAAGATCTGGGGTTTGAACAATGATTTGCAATAGTTAGGAAATATTTGATTTTAGCCTGTTCCAGCCTGTATTAGGCACCCTTCCCAAGAACTATGACCTTCAAAATGTTCTGATATTGGTTGCCAGAAGTCTACAACTTAAAAACTACCACAGAAATTTTAATGGGTTAGTTATATCGTCATTTCTAAAACTTTTTTTTTCTTTTAACCACCAAAGAATTATTCAAAATACGCTTTTAGTGTTTTCCATGGTATCTGTCAAATTGAACAATCCTATCTATTTGGTTAGGAATAGGGGTACTGTGAGATTTTAGGAACCTAAATTAGAAAGTTTTCAAATAAACGAAGACAGACTAATCAACACTTAAGAAAATAAATAATCAAAAACATCTAGATGCCAAGGATGTGGAGATGAAGCTAATAGGGGTTACATGAAAAGCAAGAGAAGAAAAGAACAAATGAAGATGTCTATCATTCTTAATAACTACAAGTGTCAAGAGAGATTATCTCTGAAATAACAGTCCTGGTGAACCAGGGACTCCCAATGATGCCTCAGTCAGAGACTAGATCATCAAGTTAACCAGTGCTTACATGAACCTAAAAGTCAGAATACAAGCCCCCAGGAAAGTAGTTATAGTCTCAAGATGATTCATTAGCATCAGAAGAAAATGCCTGGATCAAGTGAGAATGACAAGACTTTACCCGAGGCTCTCACTCTGGTGAAAACCTTTGCCAGAAAGTTTTCATATTGGAAAAACATAAACAACTTTTATTTTAGTGAAGAATCAAGGTGTCTACAGTAGACATAACACACTGAAAGGATTCAATGAAATTTTCAAGAGTTCTGAAAATAATTAGTTGTGAAGAAGTCATTTTAGCATATGAAGTACCTTAATGTTTTTAAAATTTAAAGAATATTTGTCTATTATAAAATGATTTTTATAAGATTTTCACTCTCAAATTGCAGGGTGGGTTTTCTTCTATACAGAGCATCTAAGCAAAAATGTTTAGAAATCATGTCATTTCTGATTTAGAAAATGAATCGGGCTTAATTGGTAATCTGCCATGACAGACTGACTTCTGTACTCATCATTGCCTTTTTCTACAAAAAAGATCATCTTGAATTAGTATTATTTCAAATAAAAAGTAACAATTCAAGCATAAAAAATATCAAGGAAGTCAACCTATTTAATTGGTATTCTGGCTTGGTTGAATCTTTTTCCTTCTTTCCCTCCCAAATTCTGGTAGAAATGGGTGTTTTATTTTGAATAATGTATACAGAAACTTTTTGACCAGACAAAAAGACTGTATCAAACCATAAAGAAGGGAAGAGAGAAATTAAATAGATTTCCTAATCCGGGGTGGGCAATAAGTGGCTCTTTTATATAATATTTCTGTAGGACTATCGAGTGAACATTTTTCTGAGACAACAGTGGAATGATTCAAGGCTGGCATACAGTGAGTACCCGGATGATTCATTGGATTTGGATCCATCTATGTTGGATTCTATTTGGAAACCAGATTTGTTCTTTGCCAATGAGAAAGGCGCCAATTTCCATGATGTCACCACTGACAACAAGTTGCTGCGGATTTCCAAAAATGGCAAAGTGCTCTACAGTATCAGGTAAGCTGGTGTTGGTTATATCTCTTCATTTCTCCAACCTATAGATGCCTGATTCTTCATTACAGGATACATATAAATATATGACTTTGTGGTTTCTTGTTTATTATTTGAATCTTAAAGTGGATGGAACATATCAGAAGGTTTCATGGTCTTACAACAAAAATTTATCCAGTAGTTTTACAGACAGGAGATGGTATTGTAAAAACACCTAAGAAAATATATTAAATAAATTACAGGATCTTCAGTCTAATTACCATGGACAATAGTATGTGAATTCCCATTTCAATAATTCTTTCACTGAGCCTTTTACAAAAAATGTCAATGAATCAGCTTGGTCAACAACAGTATACTCTTAACTAAGTGGAGACTTTATCCCAGCCTCATGTGTGCTTCTTAATAAACATGAATCTGAGACCTTAATCTCTTAAACTTTATTGGGCTTGAATTTGAGGCAGAAATTTTCTCAGATTACTGTTTTTCTGAGACATGATCTCCAGACCCATGCTGGTCTACAGCTCCATATGTAGGAGAATATGACACTGAACTTCTCCTGCCTCTGATTTCTGGGTGCTATGGTTACAGGCATAAGCTGCCAATCTCAGTGGGAGGAAGGCCGGAGATTGAAGTCAAAGCTTCAATCCATGCTACGCAAACACTCTACAGACTGAACTAATCCCTAGGTTCTCATTTTAACTATTAAATTTAAATATGTCCTGCAGAACCTTTATCTCTCTTGGCTCAGAAAATTGTCCTGTTATCCTTAATACTAATAACTATCCCTCTGTGGTTGTACAAGGTTCTTATTTTTTCTCTATCCTATATTTCAATTATTGCCATACATGAGTTAAGTGTTAGAACATGTTTTTTTTTTTTAATCATACAGACTTAGAAGCAAACTCAAGACTTGACATTTACCAAGTTCCACATTGCAACTACTTGCATTATGAGAAATTGATCAGGATATCCATCTGTGAATATTCTTGTGGAAATTATGGATGTAGATGTTAGAAAATATTTTCTTTAAAGGGCTAGATTGCAGTCATTTCAAGTGTTCATGCTTTGATTCCTCTATAACAAGCACCAATAGGTATCGTTTAGTTTAAAACCAAACCAAACCAAACAAAACAAAACAAAAAACGGCAAATGAAAAATTCAATAGTGCAGAGTAATGTTGGTACAGTACACCCCATTTGTTGGTTATGGTTAGTCAGGACTTGACAGAGACAATATAAAACTATTTTCCATGAAGTTCATGCTTGATAAATAAAACCTGAATTATAATCAATGTTCTTAAAAAGTAAGGATTCTGCAGCCACAATTTGCCTCTTTTGAAGGATTAACACAACGTACCGGATAAGAGAGACTTAGTATAGTGAGTAAGTGCTGGCATTTCAAGGGTTCTTTATAAAATATCTCATCACTCTCTTGTTTTGTTAACATCCCCCTAACATGGACAACTAGTATTCTTGTAAATATGATTCACAAGTTAGCAGACTCGCCACCATTTAAGAAGCTGTTATTTAATTTAGTTCTTTACTATTTATTTAATTCATATACCTAGTAATTCCACAGCTTGTTTCAGGTTAGCTGTCCACTGTGGAATGCAGGAGGCTGCTCATTTAGCAGATGTAAGAGTGCCATTGCTTTCCTAAAGAATCAGACAAATTCCTTAAAAGCCCACTAATTGTTAAAGAAACAATATTCTGCATGATATTCTATTTGTCTAGTGTATGATGCAATGTTGGGTATGGCCTAAGTTGATGTGACCTGATAGGTTGGGACATATATAGAGCATGATGCTCAAAAGGAGAGTTATAAAAAGAAACAGAGTGTATCAGCTGCTTCAGCTAGTTTTTTGGGCCTAGGGTGGTATTTATTCTAGTAAATACCTAGCATTGTACACTGTGGAAATAAAATCAGGTTGTTGTCATTTCTTTCTGTGTTGCAAAGATTTCTCTGCTTTCTATTAGTGAAGGGTATATGTTTCCCAGACAGAGATGTAGAAGCCATTGTGATACATTTGGTTCTGAATTGTGACACATTAGTCCTTGCTTAGATTCTTAGGGGTTTGTCCTTTGGCAAGTTAGGAATAGACTCTGAAATCTGGGAGAAAAAAATGGTGACAGGGAACTCAAGATGCCACATTCAAGAAACACAAGTCACTGACAAATTTGAACTGCAAAAGTCTAATATTTTCCTAAAAGAGTTTTCAATAAGTTAGACAATACCTTCCATATAAAATATCCAGGCTGAACAAGTGATCTTTGACCTAAAACTGCTCTATTTTAATTAGGCATGTTGTCATATAACCAATTAAAAAATAGGAAGCAAAAAAAGAAAAAGAAAAGTAATAACTTTATAAATTGTTTTCTCAAAATGTGTTTAAAATTTGGGAGTCAGTGCCTGAAGTTTCAAGGGGGATTAGACTAAATAATTTGGTGAACAAGCAGTTATTGATATTAATATATTCCCTATTCCCATTAGATGACTTATTTCATATTGGAAGTAAGCAGGCTATAGTTGCTGAAAGTTTCCTGATGTTGTATTACAAAGGACTTTTCTAGAACAGTAAACTTTATGATGCAAATATCGTAGAAATCCATTGGCCTAAATTTTATATGAAGCAGTAAAGAGGTTGGCCTTGGTTTCTGTGGAGAGTAGTGAGAACAAAGATAAAGGATTTCTCAAAGAAGAAATAGGTAATGCTAAAGAAGGATTGGGAAAGACACAAACAAGGAGTACTGCAAGTACTAAAGATGAGCACATGGACTGTCTCCATTGTGCACAGTTAAATAATTACTGAAACATTTGGTCTCTATCTAAAATATAATGCTTGGTGTTGAGGTATGCTTTCTATATTTTCTGAACCAATAGCAACTGTTAATAATATTTCATCTGGAAAAGATTCCATGTTTTTATTAATTTGGTAAAAGGATACATGGAATTAAATTCTCATAGAAGTCGAAGTCCAAAGCTTTGAAGTCAAAATAAAACACAAGGAGAAATATAGAATCCATTGTTTCATTACAAACAGGATCACAATTCCCAATATCTTGTTTATCTACTTCCCAAACAGCAAGAGCCTAAAAGAAGTAGTAGTGAATTAGAAATCCATAAGTAGACTAGCAATTGGTAACCCCTGATTCCAAGGTTTCAGACACTATGACGACACAAACAAGTATTTTCTTTCTTTTTTTATTTATTTATTTTTATCTCAATCACAGGTTCTGTTGCTTGTTTTCTCCTCCACTCAATGTCCATCCCATTTGTTCATTCAAACAAGCATTGATCATACCAATCTAGGTCCTCCTTCTTGTTTATCCTCTCTAGGTGTGTAGATTTCAGCTTGAACTTCCTATCCTATAGGTTTATATAAATGAGTATATACCATATGTTTCTTTCTGCTTCAAGTATTTTCAATGGGAAGCAATTGTCTTAGAAATCTCTAACCAAGGATGTATGACACAACTTTTGTTGATAAAAAAAAAAATGTGTAAAAACCACTTTTGTCCAAAGCTCCTCAGATTGTTTAAAAGCAATTTCTGGTCTAGTTCCATTCTTTTGCTATGATAAATGTCTTGAAGAAAAGCAACTTAGGAGATAAAAGTGTTTATTTAGCCTTCTAAATTCAGGTTGTAGTACATCATATACGGTAAGTCAAGGCAGGAGATTCAGACAGCTACTACGATCACTTTCCTAGTCAAGAACACAGAGAAATTAATGCATACATGTTTACTTGTTTGCTTGCTTTTGCTGAGTTTCCCTACTCTTACATAGTTCAGGATCCCCTTCTCATTAATAGAACTGCCAAGATGGACTGGGTCTCTCTGCATCAATTAAATTAATACAACCACATGCAGGTATGTCCACAGGGTAACCCAACATAGACATTCTGTCGATGAGACTCTTCCCAGGTTATGCTAGGTTGTGTCAAGTTGACTTTAAATGTTAGCCACCACAACTTCACTAATATATTTTATCATACTCCAACTTTTGAAAACATGTGGTTGATTTGCCAAATCAAGGAGAAGCAAGATTTGTTTCATAAGTCTACTGTCTTGTTCTTGGTAGTTGTTTTCTTCTTTTCTCTGTGTGTGTAACTCATCAATATTTATTATTATTCCTAAATGGAAGATGGTAAATACTTCGAGTAAGGTAAGGAATGTCAAGTTTCTACCTCCAGAAGCATTTAATAAATACAGTTACAGCATTGGTTATGAAAATCCACATGTGTTTTTTTATGGTGATGGATATTGTTTATTTATTGAGAGCTTACTCTGCCTGCCTAAAGTTCACAGTTTTTTTTCTAGCTTTTTTAAAAAAATTATTAATTACAGTTTATTCACTTTGTATTCCCCCCCCCCGTACCTCTCTCCCTCCTCCCTTCCCAATCCTACTCTCTCTTTTCCCCACCCGTGTCCCTCTCCAAGTCCACTGATAAGGGAGGTCCTTCTCCCCTTCCCTCTGATCCTGGTCTGTCAGGACTCATCAGGAGTGGCTGCATTGTCTTCTGTGGCCTGGCAAGGCTGCTCCCCCATCAGGGGGAGGTGATCAAAGAGCAGGCCAATGAGTTTCTGTCAGAGATCATTCCTGTCCCTATTACTATGGAACCCACTTGGATATTGAACTGCCATAGGCTACTTCTCTGCAGGGGTTTCAGGCCATCTCCATGAGTGGTCCTTGGCTGGAGTATCAGTTTCAGAAAAAAAACCTGTGCCCAGAGCTTTTGGATCTGTTGCTGTCGTTGTGGAGCTCCTGTCCTCTCCAGGTCTTACTATCTGCCACTTCTTTCATAAGATTCCCTGCACTCTACCCAAAGTTTAGCTATGAGTCTCAGCATCTGCCTGGATACCCTGCAGGGTAGAGTCATTCAGAGGCCCACTGTGGTAGGCTCCTGTCCTGTTCTTTTAAATTAGATCACTCCCTTTGTCCTACTTTCATTCTGTTGCTGTGATAAAAAAAAAAAAACTGGGAACTCAAGCACCTTGTGTAGGAAAGAGTTTGTTTGCTGTATGCTTTTATATCACTGTCCATCACAGAGAAGTCAGTGCAGGAACTCCAATTAGGGATTTATGCAAAATCCATGGAAGATTTGCATTTCTCTAATGACTAGGGACATTGAGCATTTCTTTAAGTATTACTCTGCCACTTGACATTCCTTTGTTGGGAATTCTCTTTTTAGCTCTGTACTACATTTTTTAATTGTTATTACTTGGTTTGTTGGCATTTAACTTCCTCAGTTCTTTATGTATTCGGGATATTAGCCCTCTGTCAGATGTAGTTTTGGTGAAGATCGTTTCCCAGTCTGTAGGCTACTGCTTTGTTCCAATGACAGTGTCCTTTGCCTTACAGAAGCTTTTCAGTTTCATGAGGTCCCATTTATTTATTGTTTTTTTTTCTTTTTAATTTTTAAGAATTTATTATGATTTATTCACTTTGTATCCCAGCTGTAGCACCCTCACTCCTCCCCTCCCAGTCTCACCCTCCCATCCTCTTTTTCATGCCTCTTCCCCAGTCCATTGATAGAGGAGGTCCTTCTCCCCTTCCAACTGACCGTAGTCTGTCAGTTCTCATCAGGATGGTCTGCTTTATCTTTCTCTGTGGCCTGGTAAGGCTGCCCCCTCCCCTTCAGGAGAAAGTGATCAAAGAGCCAACTACTGAGTTCATGTCAGACACAGCCCCTCTTCCCCTTACTAGACCCCACTTGGAGACTGAGGTGCCATGGGCTACATCTGTGCAGGGGTTTCTAGGCCATCTCCATGAATGGTCCTTGGTTAGAATATCAGTCTCAGAAAAGATCCCTGAGCAGAACCTGGATTTTCAATCAAACACTTAGAGCCTGTGCTGTTGGTGTTCCATTCAGAAAGGTGTCTCCTGTGCCAGTGAGGTCAAGGCTCTTCCCCAAGGTTTCCCCAAGGTTTCCCCAAGGCTCTTTCTTCTAACAGGTTTAGTGTGTCTATATTTATGTTGAGGTCTTTGATTTGCTAGGACTTTAACTTTGTACAGGGTGATAAATATGGGTTTATTTTCATTTTTCCTGTTGTAGACATCCAGTTAGACCAGCACTATTTGTTGAAGATGCTGTCTTTTTTCCATTGTATGATTTTGGCTTTTTTTTTTTGTCAAAAATTAAGTTTCCATAGGTTTATTTCTGGGTATTCAATTCGATTACATTGATCCACTGGTCTGTTTCTATGACAGAACCCTACCATTTTTATTACTGTTGCTCTATAGTACAGCTTGAGATCTGGGATGGAGATAGAAAGACCTGGAGGGGACAAAAACTCCACAAGGAGAACACAGAGCCAAAATACCTGGGCCCAGGTGGGTCTGTAGAGACCCATATTCCAATTAAGTACCATGCATGAAGAGGACCTAGACTCCCTGTTTAAAAGAAGCTCTTTGGCTGCTCTGCTTCCAAGTGGGTTAGCTAGTAAGGAGTACAGGTGTTATCTCTGACATGAATTCGGTGACAGGTTCTCTGATCGTTTCACCCAGGTCACAAAGGAAGATGATACAGCCAGCCTTGATGAGACCTGATAAGCTAGAGTCAGATAGAAGAGGAGGAAGTCCTCCCTTGTTAAGGAACTAGGGAAAGGACACAGAAGAAGAAGGAAGGAGGGTGGGACTGGTAGGAGCTGCAGTGGATATACAAATTGAATAAATTATAATAAATAAATACATAAATTAAATTAAATTACAAAAAAAGAACCATGGGTGAACGCTCCTTTCTGGCAAGCTCTCTGACTCTGACTTTCTCCTAAAAGGCCAAGAACTGTTTTGTTGTCTGGTTCTGAAGGATGGGTACCTCAGCCATCAGAGTCATCCAGCAATGGCTGTTTAATACCAGAGAGACCTAGAAGTTGGGTGATTTTTCTATCTAAGAGGCTGGATGCCTTAGCAGTCCCAATCTGGTCCCAAAGTCTTAGAGGGTTCCTGAAGAGTCAGTGATTTTCTGTCTGTGTTGGAAGCCCAGAAAATCTTTTTCTAATATCAGTGAAGGACTCAGAAGCAGTAGCAACAGGGTAAATTAACTCAGTGGCAAGAGAAAAAGCCAAGTGGGGAAAGATTAAATAATTTTCTTTCTGTTATGCCTTTTAAAATATCTGGAATACCAGCAGAAGAGGAGACCCACATTTTCAGTGGATCTTCCCATGTCAACTAAGGCAACTAAGACAATTCCTCCATTGAGATTCCATGTTCAGATTATTTTAATATTAGTAGCAAGTTGACATTTAAAACCATCTGTCACACTCTCTCAAACCATCAATAATTATAGAATTGTTTCTGCACAAAACATCCCCATATCACCAAAGCTTCTGCTTTCCTCACCTTCAACCATTTGCATGAGCTAAAATCTACCTTTTTATGGCACTGGAGATAAAATATCTGTAAAGCCTTTTTGATTTAGTTCCCAGTTATAGATGTTGATGATTCAGTCTCCTACCTTACCCATAGTGATGGAGTTGTAAAAGAAAATCCATGAGTACTGACATTCCTTGTCCCTCTACTAATACACTGCAGATACCACTGAGAGTAAGTAGAGTGTAGGTTTCTATACAGACACCCAACTGTGCCCCCTAAACAATCCTGTCTGATGACCAATTCTATTCACACATAAAAGACCAACTTTTCCCACTTTGCCTTCCATTCTTGACTCATACTGGGGCCTGATGCAAGAGCTTAAAAGGATTCTGACTTTTGTTGCAGGATGATTTTTAACAGAATAAGATAAAAGAACATTCTTTATTTAGATACCAGAACTGGAAATAAAATGTACACTGAACTGAGACTTACCGAAATGTTTCCATGATGATGCTATGGTCATTTTAGTCAGTTTTGGTGAGCCCCGCAAAACACATATTTGTTAGTTATGAAAAGCTGTAATCATTTTTCTATATGCACAGCTAGACCATGTTTCTCTTTGTATCTTATAATCCAGGAAAACTATATCCTCATATTGTAATTCTGTCTTCAAATATCCAATAGTTTTGTGAGTTGATTTAATTCAGTAATTAATGACTTTAGCCTAAGCACTTACACCAGAATGAAACAGTAAATCAGGGATGCGCTGTGAAATGCCATGGAAACCACATGAGTTCATTCTTAGTAGAGACAAGCAAGATTATGAGAGTGGGAAGAACTGGCATGAACTATACTGGTAGATTGAGCAGCAGCTGAGCCAAGTGGTATGGAGAGGGTAGTTTTGGAGAAGGTCCTTCAAAATGGAGCAGATGGGGATAAAATTATGAAGTCATTGAATGTATGTTATAGGCATAAAATTTTCATATGTTCTGGAAAGTTCTATTGAGTTGCAGTCTGAGTTCATAAATACAATATACAACATGTAGTATGAAACTCAGTTAGGACAATTGTATGCACAGTTGAAGGAAAAGAAGAAATTGTTCAGAAACATATATGGAAGCTTAATAACTACTTGTCTTTAGCTTCATCCAGCCGGACTCCCAATAGAAAGATTTACCTGCATTTGGAAGAAACTTTCCACTGCATTAACATTCATCAGTTTGCTCTTCAGGTAATGATGTAGAAACAAAATAACAAGAAGGTATCTTGGGAAAACATAAGAGTCACACTTCCTTCCTTCATTTAATCTGTCCTCTATGATTGGAAAACAGGTCTCTCCAGCCTCCCCACATCATCATCATGACTCAGTTTTCTCTCCAAAATGGGACTTAACCAAAAGAGCAGACACAATTCAGAGTTCCTTCTAACACTGTAACAACATTTCTCTTCTTCCCCAAACACAAACTCTGTCCTGCTGAATTAAAATGTTTTCCCATGTTCTGCACAGCTTGAGAAGAGAAACTTTATTCTTTCAAGGCACCTGCTTCAAACTGCATTTAGAAATTGGAACCCTTCTCTTCCAAAGTAAATATTTACTATAGAAATGATAAATCTGATTTAAAAGCAGAAAATGGAGGATCGAAATTCCTGTGGTTTAGTAGGTGGCCTTTAAAATGTTCAATGATAGAACTATCACAAATGTTGAGCAATTTCACAATCATATTAGCTCCAAACATTAGCCTCTGAATCAAGGAACAGAAGAAACTGTAGGTCATTTTGAGAATGCTAAGACTTACACAGTTTTAGGCAATTATACTGAGATGACTGACTAGTTCCGCAACTGGCTACAGATTCACCTACATATCTAGCCAATTACTCTTTCAAGATATATAAATTACTTTGGTTTATTCTCCCAGACTATATTCTAGACCAGTAATTTTCAATATTTCTTTCATAAGGTTCTTTATATTGTGGTGACACCCAACCATAAAATTATTTTCATTGCTAGTTCATAACTGTAATTTTTCTACTGTTATGAACTGTAATATAAATAGTTTTGGAGATAGTAGTTTGCCAAAGGGGTCACAACCCACAGGTGAAGAACTATTGCTGTAGAAGAAATACATTGCACTTTAAAAAGGGAAAGTTTTGCACATTGGCAAAGCTTGATAATCTGTCTGCAAGGTACACCACGTTTGAAACATTTAAAACTACAAACAAATATCTGTACTATAGAAGGTGTGATGGTGATCATTGGACAGTAATTAAAAGACAGGTAATTAGGTACATAGATAATTACGTATGTTTCTATACTTCTGGGGCATAGCTATTAATAATAACTGAGTTACTTCAAAAAACAATAAAACAACAACAAAAGGTGTCTCATTTCAGTAGAGGTATTGAGCAGTCAGACGAAAGATACAAAGCAGAAAGTAAACTAGGCCACAAATGATAAAATGTTATGAAAATAGATGTCAATTCTGAGAGACAGGAAGATTTGGAATCAGATACAATATTACTAAGTGACTATAAGAAGTTATTTAACATTTAGCAGAACTGTAGAATTTTTCAGTTGCCCATTCATACTAAATGTACAATGAATTTTTTAAAGGATAAAAAAAGTGAGAGACCATTCTACCTGCCACCCACCCTAAATTATAAATGTACACATTTTCTAATCAGTATCTAGGACATCCAGATTCCGCTCCCTTTCCACACTTAGTACAAATCAGATACTTTCTTTGTCCTCTGTTTTCTATTTTGGGGGAAGCAAAACCTAAAAATGGAAGTGATAATTGCATCTATTTTCAAGTAATAATTAGGCTGGTTCTTGATACCCCACTTTAGCTTTTATTTAAAAGTAAACTTAGTTCACACCCAAGAGAAGTAGAAGGTTGGAAATTATGAAACTTGGGGCTGAAATGAATAAATTAGAAACAAATGAGACAATTTTAATAATCATTGAAACCAACAAGATAGACAAACCCTTAGTGAAACTAAAAAGCAGAGAGAAACTATCCAAATCAGCAAAATCAGAAACAAAAAAGGGGGGGATAACAACAGATAGTTAGGAAATTCAAAGAATCTTTGGGTCTTACTTCAAAATCCAATGTGCCATAAAATTTGAAAATCTAAATGAAATTGACAATTTTTTGATAGATTTCATTTACCAAAGGAAAACCAAGAAAAGATAAATGGATTAAAAACTCCTATATCCCCCAATGAAATAGAAGCAGTCATCAAAAGTCTCCCTGCCAAAGAAAGCTCAGGGCCAGATGGTTTTGGCACAGAATTCTACCAGACCTTCAAAGAAGAGCTGACACCAATACTCTTCAAACTGTTCCACAAAATAAAAAAAAAGGAACATTAACAAACTCATTCTGTGAAACCACAGGAAACTTGATACCTAAACCACACAAAGACCCAACAGAAAAAGGAAGCTTCAGACCGATCTCTCTTAGGAACATTGGTGCAAAAATAACAAAATTCTCACAAACCGAATCCAGTAACACATAAAAGATATCAGCCACCATAACCAAATAAGCTTCACCAAGGCATGCAGGGGCAGTGTAATATATAGAAATCCATCATGTAATCCACCACATAAACAAACAGAAGGGAAATAAAAACACATGATCATCTCCTTAGATTCTGAAAAAGCATTTGACATAATCAAACAACCATTCTCGTTGAAAGTTTTGGGGAGATCATGGATACAAGGCACATACCTAAACATAGTAAAGAAAATTTATAGGAAGCCTATAGCCAGCATCAAACTAAATGGAGATAAATTTAAATCAATCCCGCTGATATCAGGGAAAAGCAAGACTGCACACTCTCTCCATGTCTCTTCAATATAGTACTTGAAGTCCTAGCTAGAGCAATAGGAAAATTAAAGGAGATAAAGGGAATACAAATTAGAAAGGAAGACGTCAAAGTATCACTATTCTCAAATGATATGATAGTATACATGAGTGACTCCAAAAATTCTACCAGAGAAATTGTTCAGTGCATAAATACCTTCAGCAAGGTGGCTGGATAAAAAATTAACTCAAAAAAAATCAGTAGCCTTCCTGTATACAAAAGACAAAAGGGCTGAGAATGAAATTATGAAAAAAAAACGCACTTTACAATAGCCAAAAAAAAAACATAAAGTACCTTCATGTGGCCCTAACCAAGCAAGTGAAAGACCTGCATGACAAAAACTTCAAGTCTGTGAAGAAAGAAATTGAAAAAGATACCAGAAGACAGAAAGATCTCCTATGCTCATGAATCCGTACGATTAACATAGTGAAAATGGCCATCCTACCAAAAGCAATCTACAGATTCAATGCAATTCCCATCAAAATACCAACCTAATTCTTTACAGAACTTGAAAGAATAATTCTCAGTTTCATATGGAAAGACAAAAAATTCAGAATTGCTAAAACAATCCTGTGCAGTAACAGATTTTCTGTAGGTATTTCCATCCCTGATCTCAAGCTGTACTATATAGCAACAGTAATAAAAATTGCATGGTACTGGTGTAGAAAAAGAATGGTGGATCAATGGAATTGAATAGAAGTCCCAGAAACAAATTCACATACATATGGATTCTTGATTTTTGACAAAAAATACAATACAATACAGTGCAATGGAACAAACATAACAAGTTCAACAAATGGTACTGTTTTAACTCTATGTCTACAGGTAGAGAAATGCAAATAGATCCATATTTATCACCCTGCTCAAAACTAAAGTGCAAGTTGATCAAACACCTCAACATTAAACCAGACACACTAAATCAGTTAGAAGAAAAAGTGAGAAAGATCCTTCAACTCATTGGCACAGGAGAAAACTTCCTGAACAGAACACCAACAACACAGGCTCTAAGATCAACGATCAATAAAAGGGACCTCATAAAACTGAAACGCTTCTGTAAAGCAATGGACACTGTAGTCAGAAAAAAACGACAGCCTACAGATTAGGAAATAATCTTCAGCAACCCTATATATGGTAGAGGGATAATATCCAGAATACACAATAACT
>CM053742.1:12050541-12064149 GCA_028658305.1 Pachyuromys duprasi | reverse complement strand
GACTTGGAGGGGGCGGGGAGGAGGGAGATGAGGGAGGGAGTGGGAGGGTGGGAGGGAATGAGGGAGGAGGCTATGCCTGGGATGCAAAGTACCTAACCTGTGATTGATATAAAAATAAATAAATTAATAAAAAAAAGAAATACTTCCACTGACAATGTTCTAAACATTTTGAGCATGAAAGCCCTGCAGGCTGACAACAGGCTGGGTGAATTATTTTCTTTCGAACCCACAGGAAAATAGCAGGTTGAATTGATTGGAATACTGTGAGATATCAGGTAGACTTATTATCCAGCACAGGTTAAAGAGTTACTTTCCTTTATCTCATGTTGTGATTATAACAGAACAATTTGAAGCTACTCCCAACAGTCTTCAATCGTCATGTGTGACTATAGTCCAGAACTGCAGAAATGAAAGCACAGTTAACTAGGGAATAGGTGTGATGGCCTAGGCCTTCAGGTACCTCTGACAGGTCAATAACTCTCTCTTTGGACAGGGATGCAAAGGAATTGTCTTTAGATTATTAGCTGCCGTGCTCCAGTTTCTACAGAAGTATATTTGCCCCTTAGTTTTCAGCCATCTGGGCCAACTAAGGCCAGATGGACCATTTTAAGCAGCTGCCAAACTCAGGAAAAGTTTAGAATTTAAAACAAAAGAAACCATAGTCTTGCCTTGCATTGTTTTATTTTATTCTCCATCAGAATGCTTCTAACTAGAGACTACAGTTAGAGCAGTTGAAGGCATTAAGACCCTGTCTCAAAAAAAAAAAAAAAGAAAGAAAGAAAGAAAAGAAAAAAAACTTGGTTGTAAGAATTTTCTCCCTATATACAAGTCCTTGGCACATATGTTGGTTGTAACCTTGGTCTTCTGACAAGTCTTGGAAAACGGACAGTGCTCAATGAAGAAACTTTACACATTGGTTACACATTGGGCCTGGCTTTCTCCTGGTTATTTTAGGATGCCTGGGGGCATTACTTGGTGAAACATTCACCAATTATTTTAGTCACCAAGGTGACAGCACCAGAGAATTGGTAATATCACATGTCAGTAGACTGTAAATAAATAAATAAGTCAAACTACAACTCCATGAAATAGATTTCATCTAGCCCAGCTGACACTAGATCAAAGTATACATTCATCCATGCAACTAGACAGGTGACTGTTATTTAAAACCACTAAATATTTAGAAAGCTTGTTGCAGAGTCAGAGTTAACTCACACAGCTATTGATGAAGTTGGATACAGAGGGCTATAGCTTTTAAAGATCCTTGACCTAGTTTGCAACTTCTTAGAAGGGGCAGAAAAACACTTGAACTAAATTTCTTTGAAAAATCAATGAAGATTTTCTTTGTAAACATATTGCCCATCACCACTCTGTTTTCAAGGAGAATAACCCATACTAACTTCAATGTTATAGAACAAGTCTGGAATAGTTTAATATATAGTATGTTTTTCTAATTTTCAAAAAAAACCCCTCTTATTACTTATCCAATATAAATTCTTCTATCATACAATACATCCTGATTACAGTTTCCACTCCCTCCACTCTACCCAGCTCCCCACTAATTCCTCTCTTACCCAGAACCACTCCCTTTCCATTTCTTCTTCAAATCACTCTTAAAATTCTCCCTCTTTCTGGTAACTTAGTGAGGAGCTTTGGTAAAGTTTCTTCATAGTTTTCCAAAAGAAGCTCCAATTAGGCAATTCTTAAACACCTACCTCTCCTTATGAAATGTCTGTCACTCTCCAAAAAGCAGCAGGTGTTGCTAATAAGCAGAGCAATTTTTGAGCCCTCAGTAGCAACTGAGAGACTTTGCTTTTTAGTACATCTCTTTATAAGTATTTCACTGAGAGAATCGTGCTGGGGTACAGGTACTGTAATGTATTCATTTATCTAAAAGGCATTCTAATTATAAACTAAAAGAGGTGTGGGTAATATATATTATGACAAAAATATTAGCAAGCCATCAGCTGATGAATTAATTTTATGTTGTTGTGTAAAAACTTCAGAAGTTGAAATACTCATTTATCAGACCATAGTTCAGTAGTCTGGATGTTAGTATTGCATGGTATGGTTGTGCTGTCTGCTCATGATTTTACAAGGCTAAAACAGAAAAATTGTGATTAGCATTTCTCTGTTGAATGTCCTTCTATAGATCCCCATCTCATGCAGAGAAAAATCAGTGTCCTTGTAATGGTGAGCAAGGGCATCCGTAATTTTTCCCTTATTGTCTCTTGCTCTGACCTCTCATTAACCTACCTCCTTGCTCACTGTTCCAGCCACACTGGCCTGCTTGTTATTTCCTGGTGATTATACTTCCTGCTGTCTCTGAGCCATTACAATAGCCTCTTATGCCTTTAATAATCCTTTTTACTTGCCCAGTTTGTTTGGATGTAAGCTAATACTTACATTCTGATTAAGGCATTCATAAACCTTTTTATATATACTTTCTACTGTAATTCTGATCTAAGGTATAGATGCATACTCTTTCAAAGTAATTCAAATAACGGAAAATTAGTAGTAGTATTAATAATAGAATCTCCCCATCTCTCTTTCTCTTTGTGTGTGTGTGAGTGTGTATGTGTGTGTGTGTGTGTAGGTAGGTATATACAGAACTCCAATCTATACAGGAAAAAAATACCTGTAATATTAAAACAGTGTGTAGTTTGCTATATGTTTCCAGCAAATGAAAAACCAAGATTGAAACACTTGTCAAGACTAAATACTGTAAAAGGAAGACTTAAAATTTTCAGTCACATCCCACTATACACAACATGCTAACTACAAATAGAAATTCTTTACTGCAAAATCAGTTCTTTGCTTTGCTCCAACTAAATCTTTGGGAATGTGCATATTACATTCACTGTATATTGTATGCAGCTCACATCTTTATTAATGATTTTGATGAAGAGACACTGTTAACCAGGTTGCAATTTCTCTTTCATATAAAGAATACCTTATAAGTTTCCTGAGATTCGCACTACAAGTTCTCACTTGTTGACAAAAATGTTCATTATCAGGGTTTCTGAGTAAACCCCGCTGCTTTTTATTTTCTCCACTGCAACCCTCAAAACCACCATTTCCAACAATTCACAACACCTGTCATTCTGTTGCATCCCATCAGGTATAAGATATTATCTGTTACTTAGTGGTAATTAACATGCCGAAGGAAAGGAAACTGGTAAATCATCAAGGAAATGGTTAACCCGACTATGACCTATTCATACAATGAAATGCAAGATGGGGTGAACCGTAGTTACAAATAACAAAAAATGATTATCTCATAACTAATATTAAAGTTACCAAGAAGGAAAGGAAAGCATTATGCAACTTTGTGCTTTATTTTTAAGCAGGAAAATTAATCTATATTGCTTAAGTCATAATTATTCTGATCTCAGAGTGGCTAGGTTAATTTATATTCCCAATAACAGTGCGTGAGAATTCCTTTTCCCTAAGCATCCTACCTAATGTGTTTTTTTTTCTTTTAGATTTTTCTTGGTGATGGCCATTCAGACTAGGACATGGGAGTCTTAATCTGAATTTCCCCAATATATGCAGATATTTAACACTTTGTATAAATTTATCAACCATTTGTGCTTCTTCTTTTGCAAAACGTTGAATTTACTCACCTGGATTGTTACTTCAAATTTAAAAAACAGGTCTTTTTATATTTTCATCATTTGTTCTTCTGATGAGAATGACTTCAGATATTAATGACTTTTTGTTTTCATATGAAATTCAAGATTGTTTTGCTAGTTATGTGAAAAATGTTACTAGCATATTGATGTGGGCTGTATTAAGTTTTCATATTAGTTTTCATAATACAGACATTTACAGACATTTCGCACTGTTAATTCTGCAAATCCATAAGCATAAGAGGGATTTCTAGCCTTAGTGTCTTCAAATTCTTTCCTCTGTGTTCTCACTGTAGCATTCTTTCATATTCTTGTTTAGGTTTATTTCATGCATTTTTTGAGTTTTTGTTGTGAGGTTAAAGTTTTATTTTTAGTTTTTGTTCCTTTTATATTTCAGTTTATTTACTTTATGTCTAAAGGGTCCCCCCTCCTTCCTCTCCTCTCCTTCCCCTTTCCCCTCCTTTCCCTCTTTCTTTGCCACCACTCCCCATAAATGGGGAGCTCCCATTTACCCATATCAAACCTCCCCAGCACATAAAATCACATCAGGACTGGGAATATCCTCATCCTCTGTGGCCAGGCAAGGCATCCCTGCCAGGGAAGAGTGATCCAAAAATCAAGCAATAGAATCCATATTAGAAATGGCCCACTCCCCACCTCCACATTCACCAGGAGACTCACATGATGACCAAACTGACCACCAGCCACAAATGTGCAGGTGGCCTAGGTCCAGACCATGCATGCTCTTTAATTGATGTCTCAATCTCCATGCCCTCCCCCCCCCCCATGATCCTGGGTTAGTTGTCTCTGTTGGTCTGCTTGTGAGGTTTCTGTCCCTTCCAAGTCCTTCCATCTTTCACCCAACACCTCTGCAGGACCCCCAGAGCTCCACCCCATGCTTGGCTGCAAGTCTCAGTATCTGTCTGGATCCTCTACTGGCTGGATAATCCCAGAGGACAGTCATGTTAGATTCCTGTCCTCAAGAATAGCAGAGGGTCATTAATAATGTCAGGGGCTGGCTCTCTACTATGGGGTGGGTCTCAGGTTGGGCCAATTACTGGTTAGACATTCCCCCAATCTTTGTTCCCTCTTTATCCCTGCACTTCTTGTAGGAGGGGTAATTTTTGGAACAAAGGTGTTTTTGGTGGGTTGTTGTTCCCCTCCTTCCACCAGTCCTGCCTGGTTAAGTGGTGGTCACTTTAGTCTTCATACCCCGCACCCTGTTAGGAGTCTCAGCTACAGTCACACCCATATCTTCCCAGAAGCCTACTCTGCTGCAGGCCTCCAGCTTGACAAAGATTTGACCTGCCTCAGTTTCCCTTCTTTTTCCCAGCCCTCTCACCTCCCACCACTGTTCTCCATACATCTGATCCCCATCCTTGTTTCTCTCCCCATTCCATCGCCTGCTTAGTTCCCTCTCTTCATCCAATTCTGCTGTCTATTCTATTTCCCTTTCTGTGTGACATTCCGGCACTCTCCCTTGGGCTATCACTCTACTTAGCTTATTTGGGTCTGTGGATTGTAGTATAGTTATCCTGTGCTATAGGTTTATACCCACCTATAAGTGAGTACATATAATGTGCATCTTTCTGGGTCTGGGTTACCTCATTCAGGATGATCTTTCCTAGTTCCATCTGTTTGCCTGCAAATTTCATGATTTCTTTGTTTTTAGTAGCGGAGTTTTATTACACTTTGTAAATGTTCCACAATTTCTGTATCCATTATTCAATTGAGGGACATCTGGGTTGTTTCCACTTTCTGGCAATTATGAATAAAGCCGATATGAACATAGTTGAGCTAATATCCTTGTTGTTCGGTGGCATATCTTTTAGGTATATGCCCAGGATATATACCTGGGTATAGCTGGGTCTTGAGGTAGAACTATTCCCAATTTTCTGAGAAAGTGCCAGTTTGATTTCAAGAGAGGTTGTAAGAGTTTTCACTCCCACCAGCAATGGAGGAGGGTTCCCTTTCTCCACACCCTCTCCAGCATGTGTTGTCACTTGAGTTTTTGATCTTAGCCATTCTGACTGCTATAAGATGGAATCATAGAGTCATTTTTATTTGCATTCTCTGATGGCTAAGGACACTGATAATTTCTTAAATTGCTTCTCAGCCATTTGAGATTCTGCTGTTGTAAATTCTCAGTTTAACTCTGTGCTGCAATTTTTATTTGGATTATTTAATCTGATGACATTTAATTTCTTAAATTCTTTGTATATTTTGGATATATTAGCCCTCTGTCTGGCATAGCGTTGATGAAAAGCTTTTCCCAATCTGTAGGCTGCTGGTTTGTTTTATTGAGAAGGCCTTTGACTTATAGAAATTTCTCAGTTTCATGGAATCCCATTTATTAATTTTTGATCTCAGAGCCTGTGCTTTTGGTGTTCTGTTCTGGAAGGTATCTCCTATGCCAATGAGTTCCAGACTTTTCTCCACTTTGTCTTGTAACAGATTTAGAGTCTCTTCTTTTATGTCAAGGTCTACAATCCACTTGTCCTTGAGTTTTGTGCAGGGTGATAAATACGAGTCTCTCTGCATTTTTTGTTTTTTACATGCAGATATGTAGGTAAGACCAGCACCATTTTTTGAAGATGTTTTCTTTTTTTCTGTTTAATGGTTTTGACTTCTTTATCAAAATTCAGGTGCCTGTATGAGTGTGGGTTTGTTTCTGGGTCTTCAGTTTTGCTCTGTTGATCAAGGTGTCTGTTATATGCCAATAGCACCCAGTTTTTATTACTATTCTTCTTTAGTATAGCTTGAAATCAGAGATGGTGATACTGCCAGAAGTTCTTTATTTTACAGAATTGTTTTGGCTATCCTGAGTGTTTTATTTTTCCATTTGAAGTTAATGGTGGCTCTTTCCAGGTCTGTATAGAATTGTGTTGGAATTTTGATGAGAATTGTGTTGAATATGTAGATGGTTTTTGGTAGAATGGCCATTTTTACTATGTTAATTCTACCAATCCATGAGCATGTGAGCTCTATCTTATAATACCTTCTTCCATTTCTTTCTTCAAAGACTTGAAGTTCTTGTCATACACATCTTTCACTTGCTTGGTTAAAATTACACCAAGATATTTTATATTATTTGTTGCTATTGTGAACGGTGTTGTTTCCCCAATTTCCTTCTCAGCCTAACTGTTGCTTGTATAAAAGAGGGCTACTGACTTTTTGAGTTAATCTTGTATCCAGAAACTTTTTGTTTATCAGCAGTAGGAGTTTTCTAGTAGAATCTTAGGGATCATTTATGCATACTATCATATCATCTGCCAAGCGGTACTTTGACTTCTTCTCTCCCAGTTTGTATTCCCTTGATCTCCTTTGATTCTCTTATTGCTTGAGCTAGAACTTCAAGAACTACATTGAAGAGACATGGTGAGAGTGGGCATCCTTGTATTGTGCCTGATTTTAGTGTGAATGCTTTATGTTTCTCTCTCTTTACCTGATGTTGCCTATTGCCTGCTGTATATCGCCTTTTTTGTGTTAGGAATGTGCCCTGTATCCCTGACCTCTCTAAGACTTTAAACATAAACAGGTATCGGATTTTGTCAAAGGATATTTTACTATCTAACGACATGATCATGTGTGTTTTTTTCTTTGAATTTGTTTATATGGTGGATTATATTCATGGATTTTCATAAGTTGAACCATCCTTGCATTTCTGGGATGAAGCCTACTTGATCATGGTGGATAATATTTTTGATGTGTTCCTATATTTGGTTTGCAAGTATTTTATTGAGTATTTTAACCTCAATGTTCATAAGAGAGATTGATCTGAAGTTCTCTTTGTTGTTGTGTCTTTATGTCATTTAAATATTGGGTGACTTTGGCCTCATAGAATGAGGTTGACAGTGGTCCTTCTGTTTCTGTTTTGTAGAATAGTTTGAGGAGTAGTGGTATTAGCTCTTCTTTGAAAATCTGTGCTAAAACCATCTAGGCCATGGCTCTCTTTGGTTGGGAGGTTTTAGATGACTACTTTTATTTCCTTAGGGATTATAGTCTTTTAAAAATTGTTATCTTGATCTTGATTTAACTTTGGTAACTGGTACCTATCAAAAAACAATCCATTTCATTTAGATGTTCCAGTTGTGTGGGGTACAGGTTTTTGAAGTATGATCTAATAATTATTTGCATTTCCTCAGTGCCTGTTGTTATATCCCCCTTTTCATTTCTGATTTTATTAATTTGGATACTCTAGTTCTGTCTTTTAGTTAGTTTGGCTAAGGGTTTGTCTATCTTGTTCAATTTCTCCTAAAAAAAAAAGATAGATCTAGGTTTTGTTGAGTCTCTATATTGTTCTCTTTGTTTCTAGGTTATGAATTTCAGCCCTGAGTTTTATTATTTCTGGCCATTGAATCCTCCTGGGTTTTGCTTCCTTTTTTTTCTAAAGCATTCAGGTGAGCTGTTAAGTTGCTAGTATGAGCTCTCTCCACTTTCTGAAGGCACCTCAGGCAGTTTCCTCTTAGCACTGCTTTCATTGTGTCCCATAAGTTTGGGTATGTTGCACCTTCATTTTTATTGAATTCTAGAAAGTCTTTAGTTTCTTTCTCTAATTCTTCCCTGACCCAGTGGTCATTAAGTAGAGAGTTCTTCAGTTTCCACAAGTTTGTAGGCTTTCTATTGTTTCTGTTCTTGTTGAAGTCTAGCTTTAATCCATGGTGGTCTGATAGAATACAAGGTGTTATTGCAATTTTCTTGTATTTGTTGAGGCTCACTTTGTGTCCGAGGATGTGGCCAATTTTGGAGACAGTTCGATGAGCTGCTGAGAAGAATGTTCATTTTGTGTGTGTGTGACTGTGTGTGTGTGTGTGTGCGTTTGGATGGAATGTTCCGTAGATATCAGTTAAGTCCAATTTACTCATAAGGTCAGTTAGTTTCATTATTTCTCTGTTTATTTTCCATCTCAATTATCTGTCCATTGGTGAGATAGGTATGTTAAAGTCTCCTACTAGTAATGTGTGGTGTTCAATATGTGATTTAAGCTTTAGTAAATTGTTGTTGTTATTGTTACATATGTGTGTGCCCCTGCATTTGTTGCATTGTTGTTTAGAATTTACACATCATCTCAGCCATTTTTTCCTCTGATGAGTATGAAGTGCCCTTCCCAATCTCTTTTGATTAATTTTGGTTGAAGTTTATTTTATTAGCTATTAGAATAGCTACTCCATCTTGCTGTTTTTGTCCATTTGCTTGGAAAACCTTTTTTCAGCCCTTTATTCTGAGTTAATATTTATCATTATTGCTGAGGTTTGTTTCTTGTATGCAGTAGAAGGATGGGTCCTGTTTATGCATCCATTCTGATAGCCTGTGCCTTTTTATTGGGGAGTTGAGTCCATTAATGTTGAGAGATATTATTGACCAGTTTTCTTGAAAATATTTTCTAGTCCTTGGAGTTTGGAGTCTTCTCCTTCTTCATTTGTTCCTATTATTTTTAAGTTTGGTCTTTTCATATTGTTCCAGATTTCTTAGATGTTTTGTGTCACGAACTTTTTAGATCTAACATAATTCCTGTTGCTTTGATATTGGTGCTGGTAGAGTGTGTGTGCTTCCTTTCTTTTGGTTTTGTGGCTGTGAGGTTATTTGTTTCCTGTGTTTTCCTAGGTGTCATTAGCCTACTTGGGTTAGAATTTTCTTTCTAGTATCTTTTGTAGGCATGGGTTTGTGACTAGGTACTGTTTAAAGTTGGTTTTGTCATAGAATATCTTGATTCTCCATCTATGGTGATTGAAAGTTTTGCTGGGTGTAGTAGTATGGGTTGACATCTGTACTCTCTTAGTGTCTGCATGACATCTGCCTAGGCCCTTCTGACATTCATAGTCTCTGTTGAGAAGTCAGGTATAATTCTGATGTATTTCCCTTTATATGCGACTTGATCTTTTTCTGGTACATTTTTTAATATTCTTTCTTTGTTCTGTACATTTACTATTTTGATTTTTACATGAGGGTTTTCTCTTCTGGTCTAATCTACTTAGTGTTATGTAGGCTTATATGTACGTTTATAGACACTTCTTTATGTTGGTGAAGTTTTATTTGATGATGTTGTAGAAAATATTTCTGGGCCTTGGAATTTGGGGTCTTCTTCATCTATTCCTAATATTCTTAGGTTTGTTTGTTTTTTTTTTTATATTGTTCCAGATTTCTTAGATCTTTTGTGTCAGGAACATTTTAGATATAACATTTTCTTTGACTGATGTACCGATTTCTTCAGTTGTATCTTCTATACCTGAGATTCTCTCTGCAACATCTTGTATTCTGTTATTAATGCTTTTGTCTGTAATTCTTGTTCTCTTCCCTAGGTTTTCCATCTCCAGGGTTGCCTCAGATTGTGTTTTCTTTATTGTTTCTATTTCCATTTTTAGGTCCTATACAGTTTTATTCATTTCTTTCTCTTGTGTGGTTGTATCTTATTGTTGTTGTTGTTTTGTTTTGTATTCCTTTAGGGGATTTATTCAATTCATTGACGTATTTGGTTGTATTCTCCTGCATTTTTGAATAATTTGATTTTCTTCTTTCAAGGCCTCTATAATTTTCATAACCTCAGATTTAAGACTGTTTTCTTGTACCTCTGACTGGATAATACCTTCAGGGTTGTGGTAGGATATATGGAGCTTTGTGGTGTCTTATTTCCCTGGGATTGTTGCTGGTGTTCTTACACTGACCTCTAGTCCTTTGCTTGACTCTGTTATTAGCAGGCCTGTTTGTCTCTGTTGGTAACAGTCTCTGGGGTTGTATGTAGAGCTCCTGGTTCCAGACAGCCACAGTCCTCTAGTTTTCCTGCAGTCCCATGATCTGATCCTTGCTGGTCTTTGGGGCCTCAGATCATGGTGAGTCCAAGGAAATGGCCCAGTCCTGGGACCTGGGCTGTGGAAGGTGCAGCAGACGTGGAGTGGAGAGGGTCTTGCCACTTTTGGTGCCAGGCTGTGCCAGGCCTGTAGATGGGGAGGGAGCTCTTACCTGCTCCCTGATCCATGCTGGTTTCCAGGGCCACAGACTGGGGTGGGTCCCAGGAAATAGCACAGGCTGGTGCATTTTTATGTTTTGAAGCTGTTATGAATAAGTTCTTTTTTCCTAGTTTCTCAAAAATTTCATTGTCATTTTAAAGAAAAGCTACTGATTTCATATAATGCATTGAGTTTCTAAAAATTATTTCTTTTATTTTTAAGGTTATAATTAACTCATTTGCTCTCTCCCTTTCCTCCCCTCAAACCCTCCCATATACTTCTCCTTGCTGTATTTAAAATTCATATTCTCTTTTTAATTAATTGTTGTTTATTAAGGCATATGTGTGTGTTTGTTCATACATATTTCTAAATACAGCCTGCTCACTCTGTACATTGTTACTTGGATGTGTTTTTAGTGCTTACCAGTTAGTCTTAGATGAACAGTTGGCATTCTCTTCCTTGGGGAAGACTATTTCTGCCACTCTCACATTCCTTACTTACCTGTAGTTTCTTTCTAGGATTAAGGTCTCATGAGCTTTCCCCTCATTCATTATGTTATGTCAGTTGTTGTTATCTGTGTTCAGTTCACATTTGGGCAATCACGTTGGTGAGACTTTATGGGTTTAGCCTCTGTCATTCCTAGGAGAGACAATCTCACACAATACTCCCTGGCCCTTTGGTTCTTACAATGTTTCTACCACCTCTTAGGCAGTGATCCCTGAGCCATAGGTGCAGGAGTTGTTTTGTCTCTTGGAACTGAGCTCTGTAATTCTTCATTATGATTCTTACGTTTTTCTGTAATAGTCTCCATATATTGCAAGAGAAATTTCCTTTATGTAGGATGAAGACTACAATTCTCTGTGGGAATATGAAAAAGTAGTGTAGTTAGAAATTATGCTGATTTAATAAATTGGTGGTTGTATGTTCTTTTTTGAGGTCTGTGACTTCACTCTCATTAAGCAATTTGCTAGGGTTTCAGTATGAGTCAGGGTTTTATTCCTATTGAGTGAGCCCTAAGTTTGATTAGAAAGCAGCTAATTACCCCCCAAATATGAGCAGTACTATTGCATCTTTATGGTTGTTGTGTCGTGCTGGTCTTCATTGTGGTTCATAGGCACCAAAACCGAGTAGGACTTTTGGTTGCTTCTTTTGCTTGAAAGCTTGCATAGTACCTTCTGATTCTATGGAAGCAAGCTAGTCCTCAGAGAGGATGCTTTCAAGTTACATCTAAGGTCCTCTAGATCTTGTGTCTGAAGTGTATTGTGTCTCTGAGAGGCAGCCAAGGGCCACAGCAATAGTCCATGTTGCTTTGGAAGTCACTTAGACTCCCCTGATAAATAATGTGAATGGGAATTTCTCATATCTGGTATTAGGTTTTTTGTTAGGTGGCCTATGGCTGTTTGGGGGAGCATTGTCAGCCCAAGTAATATGACTACATTTAACCTGTATGTTTATATGCTTACAAAAAGACTTTTATTTTAAGTAAATAAGCAATAATATGGTTCCTTGTGGCTTTTGCAGATATCCCTAGTATGGTTTTACTCTTTTCCCTTCCACTCTTGTATTGACTTCCCTTACTCTCCCACAATTAAACCCCCTCCCCATTATAGCAGTTTACCCCTTCAAATTTAATACCATCAAGATCAATTTATGACTCCCAAATAGTTTTGGATGTGCTGTCTTCCACTAGATCATGATTGATTTACTAGGGTCTGAACTCTTAAAAAACACTCTCTTGATTCTATCAGCTAACAGTTATTAATAGTTTCATGGCTAGGAGTGGGATTTTGTCTAACTCCCAAATGCATCCTCGAATTTGGTTTGGCATTGACTTGCACAGGATTTGTATATGCTGTCACAACTACTGTGAGTTCATATGTGCAGCTTCCCTGCCATGTCAGGAAACACTGTTTTCTTGTAAGTCATCCACTAACTCTGGCCTTTACAGCCTATCTTCCTTCTCCTCTACAATTAGCCTTAGAAGCTGGGTGTGTAGCATATATGTCCTGTTTTGTTCAGAATATTCTGCAGTCTCTTATTCTTCACAACTTGGCCAATTGTGTGTGGGTCTCTCTACTAATCACTATCTTCAGAAAATATCAGCTTCTAAGATCAGGGGTGAGAGGTGGCAATGATTTATGGGTGTAATGATAAGTTATAAAGAGTAATTTTAATACTCATCATTTGGCAGAGCCTATGATAGTCCTAGCCATAGGTTCTTGGCCCAATAATGGTGACAGCTACAGGTTTTCTTATGGAGTGGTAGTTAAATACAATCTGAAGGAGGTTGGTTACTCTCATGATGTTTGTGCCACTATTATACTTAGTAAGTATGTCTTTCCAGGCCAATCATTAAAGCAGCTCTCAAAATTCATAACATTATTGATGATTGCTTTTTTCTTCCAGTAGTTTGCACAGCACTCTGAGCATTGTGAAAGCTAGACACCAGGGATGAAGCTTTTAAATGAGTTTGAATTTGTGTTGGAATAGTAAATATAGGAAATTGTAAAGTTAGACAGCATAGCTTGAGTACAGATAGGACATAGAAGTAACACAAAAACCTTTCTCATTGTGAAGATATAATAGAATTGGACATTTTATTCTCTTGTCTTATCTATATTTGTCTCATAATTAAAACTCTTTGGAGTACTCAATTTAACATTTTATGAATGACAAATAGTTCTTTCTGCTAATTTTCCCTTTCATTTCAGTTATTTTTCTTACTTCCATGATCTTTGTTAGCTAAATACTCGATAGACACTCCCCAAAAATACACAGAGCAAATTTCCATTTTATTATCCTCATATATAACTATAGTTATATATTATCCTCATATGTAACTATATATATATACTATATATATAACTATATATCCTCATATATATATATATATCCTCATATATATATTATCCTCATATATAACTATAGTTATATATTATCCTCATATATAACTATATATATATAATATATATAACTATATATATATATATAACTATATATATATATAACTATAGTTTCTGTCAAACCAAGAC
>CM053742.1:12035541-12045541 GCA_028658305.1 Pachyuromys duprasi | reverse complement strand
TCTAAGAAAAGTACGAGATTGGTTGTACAAGGTTATATTACCACCAGCAATGAAGGAGGGTGTCACTTTCTCCACATCCTCTCCAACATGTGTTGTCATTTCAGTTTTTGATCTAAACCACTCTGATGGGTGTAAAGTGAAATTTCAGGGACATTTTAATTTGCATCTCCACGTTGAAAATTTCTTTAAGTGTCTCTCTGCAGTTCGATATTCTTTTATTGAAAATTCTCTGTTTAGCTCTGTACAATTTTTAAGTAGAATACTTAGTTTGTTGGTGTTTAACTTCTTCAGTTTTTATGTATTCTGAATATTAGCGCTCTGTCAGACATTGGGTTGGTGAAGATCCTTTCCCAATTGGTAAGCTGTCATTTTGTTCTGAAAATAGTGTCTTTTGTTTTACAGTTTCATTAGGTCCCATTTATTGATTGTTGATCTAAGAGCCTGTGCTATTGGTGTTCTGTTCAGGAAATTGTCTCCTGTGCAAATGAGTTCAAGGCTCTTCCACACTTTTTCTTCAAACAGGTTTAGTGTGTCTGTTTTTATGTTTAAGTATTTGATCCACTTGGACTTTAGTTTTGTGAAGGGTGATAAATATGGGTCTATTTGCATTTTTCTACATGTAGACATGTAGTTAGATCAACATGAATTGTACAGGAGGATATCTTTTTCCTATGTATTGTTTTGGCTTCTTTGTCAAAAATCAAGTATCCATAACTATGGGGGTTATTTCTGGGTCTTTGATTCAATTCCATTGTTCCTCCATTCTGTTTCAATGACAGTACCATGGAGTTTTTATTACTGTTGCTCTACAGTACAGCTTGAGATCAGGGATGGAGATAACGCCAGATGATCTGTTATTGCACAGGATTTATTTATCCATTGTTTTAGCAGCTCTTGGATTTTTGTTTTTCCATATCAAATTGAGAATTAGCCTTTCAAGTTCTGAAAAGCATTGTGTTGGTATTTGGATGGGAATAGCATTTAATCTATAGATTGCTTTTGGTAGGATGGCCATTTTCACTTTGTTAATTTTACCGATTCATGAGCATAGGAGATTTCTCCATCTTCTGACAACTTCTAAAATTTTGTTCCTCAGAGACTTGAAGTTTTTTTTTTTTATATACAGGTCATTCACATGCTTGGTTATTGTCACACCAAGGTACTTTATGTTTATTCATGACTACTGTGAAGGGTATTGTTTCCATAATTTCTTCTTCAGCACTTTTGTCTTTTGTATGCAGGAGGACTACTGTTTTATTTGTTTTGCTTTTGTTTCATTTTGTTTTGTCTTTTAGTTAATTTTGTATCCAGCCACTTTGCTGAAGGTATTTATCATCTGAAGAAGTTCTTCGGTAGAATTTTTGGTGTCACTCATGTAGAGTAACAGACCATCTGCGAGATGTGATATTTTGACTTCTTCCTTTACAATGTATATTCCCTTGATCTCCTTTAGTTGTCTTATTGCTATAGGTAGGACTTCAAATACGAGCTACTGAGATAGAGGGTGGCTTTACCTTGTCCCTGATTTCAGTGTGATTGATTTAAGTTTCTCTTCATTTAGTTTGTTGTTGGCTATAGGCTTTTTGTAAATTGCCCTTACTGTGTTTAGGAATGCACCTTATATCCCTGATTTCTACAAAACTTTAAACATAATGGGTATAGGATTTTGTCAAATGCTTTTTCAGCATATAAGGAGATGATCGTGTAGTTCCCCCCCCCCTTCTTTTTGTTTATGTGGTGGATTACAGTGATGGATTTCTGTATATAAACCAAAGATCATCCTGAGTTAGATATCGCAGAAGCAGAAAGACACATAGGGTATATACTCCCTTATAAGTGGATATTAGACATATAATATACGCTAAACATACTAAAATCTGTACACCTAAAGAACCTAAGCTAGAAGGAGCACCCTAAGTAAGATGATTAATCCTCACCCAGAAAAGCAAATGCGATGGACATTGGAAGAGAGAGAAAACAGGTAATGGGACAGGAGCTTACCACAGGGAGCCTCTGAAAGATTCTATCCAACAGGATATAAAAGCAGATGCTGAAGCTCATAGCCAAATTTTGGGCAGAGTTCAGGAATCTTATGAATGAAAGAGGAGATAGAAAGACCTGGAAGGGAGAGGAGCTCTACAACAAGAGCAACAGAACCCAAAAATCTGGATCCAGGGGTCTTTTCTGAGACTGATTCTCCAACCAAGGTGTATGCATGGAAATTACCTAGAACCCCTGTACAGATGTAGCCCGTGGTAGCTCAGTCTCCAAGTAGATTCCCTAATAATGGGAATAGGGACTATCTATGACATGATCTCAGTGGCTGGGTCTTTGATCACCTACCCCTGAAGGGGTAAGTAGCCTTCCCAGGCCACAGAGGAGGACACTGCAGCCAGGCCTGATGAGACCTAATAAGCTAGGGTCAGAGGGAAGGGGAGGAGTACCTCCCCTATCAGTGCACTCTGGGAGGGACATGCCGAAAGAAGAGGGAGGGAGGGTAGGATTGGAACCTGAAGAGGGAAGAGGCTACAGCTGGGATCCAAAGTGAATAAACTGTAATTAAAAATATAAATCAATTAAAATATCAAAAAGCCACACCTATATACCTGGAATGAAGCCGACTTGGTTATGATGGATGATATGTTTTATGTGTACTTTGTTTCACTTTGTGAGTATTTTACTGAGTGTTTTTGTATCAATGTTCATAAGAGAGATAGGTCTAAAATTCTTAATTTTGTTGGGTCTTTCTGTGGTGTATGTATCAAAGTTACTGTGGCCACATAGAATGAGTTTGGTAATGTTCATTCTCTTTCTATTTTGTGGAATAGTTTGAAGAATGTTGGTGTTAGCTTTTCTTTGAAGGTCTGGTAGAATTCTGAGCTGAAACTGTCTGGCCCTGGGCTCTTTTTTTTCAGGGAGACTTTTACTGACCAATCCTATTTCCTTGGGGGATATAGGACTGTTTATTCTATTCACATGAACTTGGTTTAATTTTGATAAATGGAATCTATCAAGAAAATTTTCCATTTTCTTTAGATTTTCAAATTTTATGGTATATAGGCTTTTTGAAGTAAGACCTAATGATTCTTTGAATTTCCTCAGTGTCTGTTACTATGTCCTCCTTTTTTGTTTCAGATTTTTCTGATTTGGATAAGTTCTCACTACCTTTTAGTTAGTTTCTTTAAAGGTTTGCCTATCTTGTTGATTTTCTCAAAGAACCAGCTCTTGGTTTCATTGATTCTTTGAATTCTTTTCTTTGTTTCTAATTTATTGATTTCAGCCCTGAGTTTGATTATTTCCAACCTTCTACTCCTCTTGGGTGTGTCTTTTCCTTTTTTCTAGGGCTTTCAGATGTGCTATTAAGTTGCTTCTATTAGATATCCAAAATTTCTTTCTGAAGGCACTTAGTGCTATGAACATTCCTCTTAGCACTGCTGTCATTTTGTCCCATAAGTTTGGGTAAGTTGTACCTTCATTTTCATTGAATTCCAGGAAGTCTCTAATTCTTTTCTTTATTTCATTTCTTCCCTGATCCAGTTGTCTTTGAGTAGAGAGTTTTTCAGTTTCCATGCATATATGGGCTTTTTATTATTTCTGTTGTTGTTGAGGTCTAGTTTTAGGCCATGGTTTTCTGATAGGATACAATGGATTATTTCAAGCTTCTTGTATCTTTGGAGGCTTGATTTGTGTCTGACTTTATGGTCAGTTATGTTGAAGGTTCTGTGGGGTTCTAAGGAGAAGGTATATTCTTTTGAGTTTGGGTGAATAGAGATCTATAGAGATCTATTTGGTCCATTTGATTTAGGGCCTATGTGTTTTATATCCCTATTTAGTTTCTGTCTAGATAATCTGTCCCTTGGTGAGAGTAGAATGTTGAAAGAGTGTTGAAGTCTCCCAATATTAAGGTGTTGGGATCGATATGTGATATGAGCTTTAATTACGTTTAATTTACGAATGATGGTGCTCTTGCATTTGGAGCACAGATGTTCAGGACTGTGATGTCCGCATGGTGGATTTTTTTCTTTGATGAGAATGAAGTGCCCCTTCTCATTTTTTGATTAATTTTTGTTGAAAGTCTATTTTACTAGATATTAGGATAGCTACTCCAGCTTGTTTTCTGGGTCCATTTGCTTGAAAAACATTTTTCCAGCTGTTTGCTCTGAGGTACTGTCTGTCAGTGTTGAAAAGGTGTGTTTCTTGAATGCAGCAGACTGTTGGATTCTGTTTCTGCAAACATTCTGTTAGTCTGTGTTTTTATTGGAGAGTTGAATCCATTGATGTTGATAGATAATAGTGACCAATGAATGATAGTTCCTTTTATTGTGGAGTTGGTGATGACAGAATGTTTGTGTGTTTGTTTTCTTTTGATTTTTTTTTTGAGGTTATATGTGTCCTGTGTTTTCTTGGCTGTAGTTGATTTTGTTAGATTGAATTTTCCTTTTACTATCTTCTGTAGGGCTGGTTTGCTGTTCAGGTATTGTTTAAGTTTAGTTTTGTCACAGAATATTTTGTTTTCTCTATCTATGTTGATTGAAAATTTTCCTGGGTATATTTGTCTGGGTTGACATCTGTGGTCTCATAGAGGCTGCCCAAGCCATTCTGGCTTTCATAGTTTCTGTTGAGAAGTATGGTGTGGTTCTGATAGGTCTATCTCTGTATGTTACTTGGCCTTTTTCACTTGCTGCTTTTAATATTTTTCTTTGTTCTGTGGATTTAATGTTTTGACTATTATGTGATCTGAGGAGTTTATTTTATTGTCTAGTCTATTCATTGTTGTGTAAGCCTCTTGTATATTTATGGACATTTCTTTAAGTTGGAAATTTTTTCTTGAAAATATTTTCGAGATCTTGGATCCTGGAGTCTTCTTTTTTGTCTATTAATCTTAGATTTGTCTTTTCATGGCATCCTTGATTTCTTAGATGTTTTGTGTTTGGGACTTTTCTGATTTTATTTTTTTCTTTGAGAGATGTATGATTTTCTGCAATTGTGTCTTCACAGCCTGAGATTTTCTCTTTCATCTCTTGTATTCTGTTGGTAATGTTTACTTTTGTGGTTCCTGATCTTTTCTCTGTGGTCTTCAATCACAGGGTTTTCTCTGTGTGTTTTCTTTATTGATTCTAATTCTATTTCCATGCATTGCACCATTTCCTTCATTTGTTTGAATGTGGATTCCTGTCTTTCCATATGGCATCTATTTTTTTTATTCATTCCCTCTTTATGTGCCTGTGGTTGTGTCTATTTCTTTTAGACATTGGTTCTTTTCCTCTTTATGTGCCTGTAATAATTTGGTAAGCAGTGCTTTAAAATCATTTTCCTGTATTTTTGATGAATTAAACTATCCATTTATTTTAGGGGTTGCTGGCAAAGCCATGTTGTCCTGATTTTTGTTGGATATTTTTTTATGCATATCTCTAGCCATCTGATGGTCAGTAGCCTTTGCTGTTTGTTCCTGGAGCCTGCACTGCAGATTGGGCCCATCTCTTTCTGGAATCTAGAGTATTCTTCAGGAAGATGAGAAAGGTCCACAGGTTTGAGAGTGGGTGTTGGCGTTTGAGGTGCAGAAAAAGGAGGAAAGATGCAAATATAAGTGTACAAGTACAGGAGTGAGTATAGAGGTACGCCTGCCTGGAAGGGAGGAGTGTGAGGGAGAAGGGCAAGTGCAGGTTATAATACAGGCACCTTTTGCTGTGTTTGCTATTTTCAGGTGCAGTAAGTATGCACAGGTGCCCTGAATGGCTCAGTGGCCCACAGGCCTGTCTAGGTATTGTGTTCCAAGTGTTCAGATCTGCCTGAGATTCACCATCTCGGTTCCAGGGATTGTGTGCCTGGACTCCACTGGGAGAACCACAGTATGGGGGTTTCTATGTTGAGAATGCTGTCTCAAGGATCCCTTTTTCCCACAGCAGGGGTCTGGGTAGGAGGGATCTGATGTCTGGCTGTTAGCATAGAGGGATCCTTATCTGGGGCTCTGTATGCACTCTCTTACATAAGCACTCACTATCAGGTGTGTGTTCAAAGAGTGGAGGGCCCTTGAACTCACTCACAGGTATAAGTGGTAGTCTCAGAGAGCCCACAGTTTTCTCCTCTCAGATTTGAGTCCACTTTTGGCTGTTAGCATAAAGAGGTTCCCTGTAGCTGGGGTAATGCTCTCTCCACTACTGTGCCCCCTGATGCAAAGCAAAGGTGCAGTAGATAGTTTGACACTCTCAGACCCTGAAGATATCCATGGAGGAGGTGGAGGGAGCACTAGATCCAATCTATCCTAGCTCATGAGTTATCCCCTCTAGCCCAGGAAGCCTCAAAGTTGATGTTATGGCTTCAGCCACCTATCCACTCACCAGTTTTGGAGTTTTGGATCTTCTGCCCTTCAGAAAAGGCTCACACTGGTCACTGCCAACTTGGAGAGCTCTCCTAGAATATTTTTAAATTATATTATTTGACAGAAATGTTGGAATAATAAAAATAAATCTTATAACATATGTGAAATATTCATAGTAAAAAGTTGTCAAATGATGACTTCTCCAGATCACGTTTCATAAAAGAACTTCACATATTTACTGATTCAATCTGTCTCCTTAACAGGAAGACTACTTTTAACTGCTTCCTGGACAAAGCACAACTTTCTCTTTACATCATTATTAAAAGTAACAGCCAACACACAGGAAGTAGAGACATATTTTAAGTGACTATAAATTTTATTTTGTTTCGAATTCAAATGTATCTTACAAAGTAAGAACCTCCCGTATGGTATTCACACATGGTTTCTCTTGACATTCCATACCCTCCTTCCATTATTTGCTTTCCTTCAGCTTGTGTGTTGGTGGTAAGAAAAGAAACACTTTCTTGAAATGTCTAATGCCTCACTGAGAGATAAGGGATACATAGTAAATATGCTTAGGGAAGAAATTGGACAATTCCTTGCTATGTTTCTCAGGAAGGTACCTAGCATTATGTATTAATCTCATAAGTCAAATATTCACTCAGGATATGCATTGTTTGCACCATGTAGAAGGGATATTGCATACATGAAAAGAGCCAGCATGTCTATTTTTATAACATAGAATACATTTTCTAGAGAACGTTCTTCATTTCCTTTTTTACTGCAGAAATATTTACATGTATAAATTAAAATGCACAAATACCTTAAACATTGCATACAATCCATATGTGCACATTGTAGATCAAGATACAGAGCATTTCCAGTACCCTCCTAAAGTTCTATTTCCCATTCAAATAAATACCTCCTTTTAGAGGTACCCATATTTTTTTAAATTTGAATTTATTTACCTATTCTTCAATTAGCTTAAGTAGCATCTTACATCATGTGTTCTTTTATGGTGGGCTATTTTCAGGAAACTTCATCTTCTGAGATGGAGTGTGTATATTTATGTACTTACTGCTATCTTTCCTTTACTTGTCCATTCTCCTCTTCATGATCTACCTCAATTCCAGGTTGTAGGCTATTCTGCCTTGTATCCTCTGTCAAAAGTTGGCATGTAATTTTAATGGAAATATGCACTTATTCCCCTTGAGAATTATCTATAAATGAAATTGTTGTGTCACAGACTATGAATATGCTTACTTTCAGTGTATGCTGAAAGTGTTCTCAAGTAGTCCAAGCAATTTCCTCTATCTCAGCATATACCAGAACTCCTAATAGTCCACATCTATGCCAACACTCATTACTGTCACTTTTGACTTTCTGTTGTATTATTCAGATTATTTTTAGTAGCTTATCATAGTTTTACCTAGCATATCATGCTGAGAAAACATCTTTTTTGTGTATGTAATATCCATTTGGTTAGCTTTTAAGAAATGTTTGTTCTGTGTTTGTGTTCATTATTTTATTATGAAAGCATGACTCTATTTGAACTCTTATACCCAAGTACTCTATTGGGTTCTACATGATTTACATAAAACAGTCTAATGACCTTTGTCATGGGTAATGCTTTGTGTCTTTTTAGAAGTTATTTATGGTAACTTTAAAGCAATAATTTACCCTCTTACTCATATATACCCAGTGGTCAGTCCCCAAGAAAGGGGATGGGTGTTGTCTCTGATATGGTCTCTGTATCATGCCTTTCAATCACTTCATTCTGACATGGCTGCCTTGCTAGGACACTGTGAAAGAGGAAGTACACAGTCCTGATGAGAATGGATGTGCTAGGGTGCATTTGCCAGAGGGGTGTCTCCCTTTTTCTGGGGGGCAGAGAAGAAGTATAGGTAGATAAGGGAGAAAGGGAGAGGAGAGACTAGGAGAAGTGGGTGGGGACTACAATTGAGATGTAAAGAGAATAACTAAATTTAAAAAATGAAAAAAAGACTCATTTCTTCCCATTTCAATTTCCATACCATAAGTTTTCTTTCCTACAGATTTTATCATAGGTGTGATCAATTTCCACACCATTTAAAGATTCAGATAAAGTACATGATATACATGTATGAAAATGCCATAATGAAACCTATTATTTTGTATGCTAATTTGCCTGAGTTTGAGCTATGTGGCATTACTATGAAGATACTACTAATGCTTTGACACTATAGAAAAAGATCATAACATGACTTACTAGTAATATTGTACTGATCACTGGAACTATAGAAAGTGTTTGTGCATGATGCACCATTTAGAGCAAACCACCAGAGAATATTGGCTATTGATACCATTCTCAAGGTATATCAGGTTTTTATTATGTCTGCTTAATCAAGTTTAGAACATTACCCAACAAATTTGTAAATAATTGACCTTTTGATGTATTGATTAGCCTATTGACTGTACAATAACTGTGAGTCAAAGCCTAAATCTCTAGTCCTGGCTGTGTGAAATGAACACTAAAATGATTGCTGAATCCTCTTGGAAATGTTCTTTCAGATCCATTTGGTTTTGAGGATCCAGAATACATAAAATGATTCTGTTTGGGTAGTAGTTAGGAGGGCTCAGACACATTATACATATTCATAACTAGCAAACTTCATTCTGGTTCTGGATAGGAACTAAAAAAAAAGGGAGAAAAAGAAAGTAGTTTCTTTCCAAACAGTCTTGAACACAAGAAGATTTTAATAGTATAGGAACTTAGGTTCGATTGAGAATCTATATGCAAAAACTACAGAATATTCCTTAAAGTTTTGAGAGGCAAAGTAAAGGCTAGAAAAAGTAAGTCCAAAGTGGTTGTGGAGAAAATCACCTAAAATAATCTCCATTCTGCCAGTAACTTATACGAAACTATGAACCTTTTCTCTCATTAGGCCCATGTTCCTGGGCCAGGTGCCTGACAGTTCTTCTGCTAATGAGAATCTGCTCTTCCTACTATGGAAAAAAAATATGTGTTCATCTCTATCCCATTGCATGTGCCAGTTACATGTCAAAAACAATTTTTCAGAAGATAGCACTTTAAGTCACAGCCAGGGAGAATCATTCAGTGTTCTAACTTCTTGTCCAGTAGATACAAGGAGGCCAGGGAAGATTCCCAACTGCCTGTCCTTCTTCTGCTGACTTGCTAGACTTAGAAAGGAATCATATATATATCCTTTATCACAAAATATTATTAAGATATTGGCTTCCTTAAATTGTTTATGTAGGAATGTGTGATTTGCATTTAGCCATAATTTTTACCAAAGTGCATCCATTCAATGGAAAATAGACAGCATCTTCAACAAATGGTGCTGGACCAACTGGGTGTCTATATGCAGAAAAATGAAAATAGATCCATATTTATCACCCTGCACAAAACTAATGTCCAAGTGGATCAAAGACCTCAACACAACACAGGACACATTAAATCAGCTAAAAGAAAAAGTGGGAAAGACCCTAGAACTCATCGGCACAGGAGACTACTTCCTGAACAGAATACCAACAGCACAGGCTCTAAGAGCAACAATCAATAAATGGGACCTCATGAAACTGAAAAGCTTCTGTAAAGCAAAATACACTGTCATCAAAACAAAACAAAATGACAGCCCACAGACTGGGGAAGGATCACAGACTGGGGAAGGATCTTCACCA
>CM053742.1:11954911-12029725 GCA_028658305.1 Pachyuromys duprasi | reverse complement strand
AGACTTATAGGATAGGAAGGTCAACCTGAAATCTACACACCTAGAGAGGATATACAGGAAGGAGGACCCAGGTTGGTATGATCAATGCTTGTTTGGATGAACAAATGTGATGGACACTGAGTGAAGGAGAAAACAAACAACAGGACAGGAGCATGCCAAGGAGGACCTCTGGGGGAGTCAATGTAGCGATGTATCAGAGCAGATATTAAGAGTCGCGATCAAGACTTTGGCAGAGGGAAAGAAGTAATGATAGATCTGGGGGATGTTGGTGAGTCTTGGGGAGAACAAGAGCTCCACAAAGACCAAACTGAGCAGGGCATAGGGGTCTTGTATGAGACAGTTTCTACAATCAAGGACCATGTGTGGATGTGGCCTGGAACCCCCGCTCAGATGGGGCCCATGATAGCTCATTGTCGGACTGAAGACCCTAGGGAGGGAAACAGGGACTGTTTCAGTCATGATCTTGATGGCTGACTCTTTGACCCTCCCCCATACAAGCTGGGGAGTGACAGACTGGCTAGATCTCAGGGGAGGACATTGCAGCCAGCCCTGAGGAGACAGGATGAGCTGGGTTTGGATGGAAGGGGAGGAGGTCCTCCCCTGTTGGTGGACTTGGAGGGGGCGGGGAGGAGGGAGATGAGGGAGGGAGTGGGAGGGTGGGAGGGAATGAGGGAGGAGGCTACGCCTGGGATGCAAAGTACCTGTGGTTGATATAAAAATAAATAAATTAAAAAAAAAACAAAAAAAATAGTTTTGCTCTCCAACCTGACTTTTCTGTTGTACCATTAACAATCTTTCTCTCAAATAACTGAAGACAATTGAACAGCACTATGGAAGGTCAGGATGAAATCATTGTGGAGATGAATTATAAAAACTTAAGAAAGAAAAATAGCCAATTTAATGGTTTATTGACTATATAAAATCCTTTTTAAATGTAATATACACACATATATCACATTAAACACGTATTTACTATAAATATATATGTATATATTTGATGTGTTTTAATATAAAAGCTAAGTCTGCATATAGATATGTATCATATTAACACTATAGATATAGATTTTTACATATAATTTTATTTAATATTTAATACACTGATCTATATTAAAATACAATTTACAGCTGATGAATTGAAACATATATATGCATGAATTATATAGATATAGGTTACATAGGTAGCCTGTAAATGGCATAGACCAAATAAGAAATTAGAAGTTTTAGAGTCCAAAGCCATGTACTCATAGCTATGATTTAGGTTCCATTAATTTCTTTAGTTGGCACAAAGTGTTATATTGACTAGCATACCTGTTCCTTAATTACTGTTTCTGAATTTCCTGGGCAATTAATTTAATCTTTTGATTTAATTAGCTCATTCCATCAATGGCCGAAACAGGGACTCTGGCTCATCTTGTCAGTCCATTGCATAATTTTATAAACTGAGACAAAAAAAGTTCTGTGACTTGCACTCTTTAGAAAGGGAGTATGGAAAGAATGGAATTTAAATTCAGAAAATCTTGCTTCAAAGACCCTGCTTTTAACTGCAGCCTCTCCTTGTATACCAGTTAGCTTGTTTAAAACCTTTTCATTAAGAATTAGAGCAGGTCTGTTGTTTGGTGTTCCTGCCTAGACAAATCAACTCTTGTCTCACCAAGAGGATGAGACCCCAAGAAATAATTAATCCTGACTAAGGGATGGAATCCTGGCCTCACTAAGACAAGGTGTTCAGCTACGCTGGGATAACACACCTTTAAGTGGAAATTTCAAACTAAATAACCGTGCTGCAGGCTGAGACGTGCCAAGAGAGGAGACAGTTGCCGTCTGTGCTGGTTAGTGTGTGTCAGCTTGCCGCAAACTAGACTCACCTGGGAAGAGTGAACCTCAGCTGAGGGACTGTCTCCATCAGACTGGCCTGTAGGCGTGTCTGTGGCTCATTTTTTTTTATTGCAAATTGATGGGGGTGGGCCTAGTCCACTGTGGGTAATGGCATCCCCAGGCAAGTGGTTCTGGGTTGTATCTAAGGAAGCAGGCTGAGCAGGCCAGCAAGCAGCACTCCTCATGGTCTCAGCCTCAGTTCTTGCCTTGGGTTCCTGCTTTGGCTTCATCTTCTTCTTCTTTTTTTAATGGACTGTGACCAATAAGCCAAATAAATCCTTTCTCCCCCCCCCAAAAAAAAGAATTAGAGCAGGTTAATTTAATATAGCGGGCAAGACTGAGTGTTAGATGAGTATAAAAAGGCTTAAGAGAGGTACAACAGGAAGGATGTACAACAGGAAAAGTGAGGATGGTATAACACAGAAAGGTTTTGCAAAGATGGAGAGGTTCATTATCAGGGGAGAGTAGGCATCATACAGCTTTGTCTAGGTGGGCATGGTCCCTTAATGATGTTGAAGATACTAAGTAATTGTTTACTCTTCATTTTTACTTTTCCTTCCTGTCATCTTTGTCCCAGGACTAAGCAAAAAAACATAACAAACACCTATGTGCCAGGGTTTTGCATGTGCAAAAACCTGAGTAAATCAAGCAAAATAGGTCGTTGTTCACTTTTGCATTATCTGAACAGAACCTGACATGATGAAGCATGAACAGATGTTGGACATTGTACAAAAGGATTCAAAAGCATCTAATTGAACTCTAAGCAAAAGGCAAAAAGGATGAGGAGGATCAAGGAGGAAGATGAGAGAGACACTTCAGGAATTGTTTTGGGTACAGGCAGACTTGAAAGTGAAAGATCATTTTTATAGATCATTTTCAAAAATACACCTGATCCAGAAAGTTCTGCTCAAACACATTTGTCTTCTTCTGTGGGGTGTAGATGGATGGAATCCAAGTAAAGCTGACTAGAGTACTTTACATTTGCACAACATGTTATTTTGCCAATGGCTTTACTATCCATTGTATTATTAAATTTGATTTTACCATGCATTTTATTATGAAATATACAGAGCTTTCAAAGGCAGACAAGATTAGATCTCCTTTCCAAAAGAAGCAATAAATGGCCCAAGTAGTACTTATGGTACCAGTTAGTGCCACAGCTTAAAACTTTCAAAACTCTCAGCCTGAAAACACATGATGTTAAACAGGGCAGTTTGACTGGAGGGGAAACAGAAGCAATGGGAATCTACTAATAAAGATCATGCCAAGTCAGGAAAAGGAATGAGGAGAAAAATGTTGGAAACCTAATGATAGACATCATTGTTTGACTTATGGTAAAGGGAAGTTTGTGGCTTTGTATGTGAAGGAGTACTCATGTCTATAAAATCATTTTTAATTGAAAATAGATTTTTTTTCTGTCATTCAATGCAACCTGACTACAGTTTCCTTTCCCTCAACACCTCCCAGCTTCTCTCTACCTCTCCACTTCCATGGATCCACTCCCTCTCCATTTACCTTCTGAAAGGAACAGTACTCCAAGAGATAACAACAAAACAAGATACAGCAAGACAAGGCAAAAGTCTTCACAGAGACTGGTAAAGGCAATCCAATAGGAGAAAAATGTTCCAAAAGCAGTCAAACGTATTCTCCCACTGTTAGGAGTTCCACAAAACACCAAGCTAACAGCCATAACATATAAGCAGAGGACCTGGTGTAGAACCCTGCAAGTTGCTGCTTTAGTCTCTTTGAGCCCACAGGAGTTCTAATCAATTGATTCAGTGGGTCATGTTCTCCTGGTGCCCTTCATACCTTCAAATACCTACAATCTTTCCTCCTCCCCCTTTTCATTATGTTCCCTCCAAGGGGAGAGACCTACCTGGTGGAGACCTCCAAGTTAGATTCTCTCTTTCTGGCTGTGGTCTCTGAACCAGCTACTATCTGCTGCTAGAGGAAGCCTCTAAAATGAAAACTAGATGAGGCACCATCTATGAGTATATCAGAATATCATTAGGAAAAATTTCATTGATTTTTTTTCAACCAGCAGTGTTTATTTCTACCTTAGGTCTCTAGGCTATCCATTCTCTGGTTCCTGGTCATTCAGGCAGTGTAGAGTGTGAATTACCTCTCCTACCATGGGCCTCAAGTTAAATCACATGTTGGTTGGCCACTCTGATTTTTTAATGTAGTCATTTAGTTATATTTTTATCTAATCAGACCTCTTGCAATATCTCCAGTAGGTTTTGTGATATATTTTTTTGTTCTCATTCAGTTACTTCCAGGATTTTTAAAATTTTCATTCCTGATTTCTTCTTGACATATTCATCACTCATTAATGCATTGTTTAATATCCATGAGTTTATGTATTGGCTAGAGATTTGTTTGCTGTCCATTTTAAGTTTTATTGCACTGTGATCAGATAGTAAACTAATGATTCTAATTATTTTGAATTTGTAAAGATTTATTTTGTGTACGTGATTGTGGTCTACTTTAGAAAAGCTCCCATGTACTTCTGGGTACAATGTGTATTCTTTGGAGTTTGGATAGAATATTCTGTAGATATCTGTTAAGTCCATGTCACATATGATGACAATTAAATCTGATATTTTCAGGTTTTGTATTGATGTCTTGTTTATTGGAGAAAGCAGTATATTCAAATAACCTGTTTTTACTGGATTGATTTTAACTGATATCTGTAATTCTAGTAGTAAAAGTTTTATGAAGTGGGTGTCCCAGATTTTGGTTTCTATATGTTTAGGATAGTGGTGTTTTCTTTGTTAATTAATTCCTTGATTATAATGAAGTATCCCTTTTTATCTCTTCTCCTTAGATTTAGTTTTAAGTCTGTTTTGTCAAATATTAGCATAGCAATGCTTACTTGTAACCTGTTCCCATTTGATTGGAGTACTTTTGTTCATCCCTCTGCCTATCATAAAAGCTAGAACTTTTTTCTTTGTAGATGACATAGAGATGGATTGTGTTTCTTAATCCAGTCAACCTCTGTATTTTAAGTAGAGGATCAAGACAATTAATGTTTAAAGTTATTATTGAAAGGTTTTGTTAATTGAAGTCTTGATGTTCTTGATTTCTGTTGTTGTTGTGTTCTCTGTAGTACTTTGTGCTTTAATAATTATAGCTTCTTTTTTCTTTTTTTCCTCCAGAATTTTGGCTCTACTTATTCCTCTCTTTGGCTCAATGTGTTGCTTCCTATATTTCTGTTATGCCTGGTCTGTTGGATATAAAAATTTTAGGGTGTTTATATAATGGAAAGTTTTGCTTTCTTCTTAAACTATGGCAGATAGTTTTTGCTGCGTACATTAATTTAGATTGGCCATTTTGGTCTTTTAGGATATGCACTAGTCCAAGCTCATCTCGCTTTCAAAATTTTTATTGAGAAATCAGCAGTTATTTTGATAGTTTTTAAATGAGATTTTTGTGAGAATCCAGTGGTTACCAAGGCAACAAATTATATAGAGAAGGAATGGATATTTTATATAGAACTTTAATAATTAAGAAAAATATTATATATATGTATTTCTGACTGCAACAGCTAATGCAACATTTACAAACTTAAATGCAACAAAATTACTTATAAGAAAAGTTAATGGTAATTAATAGTTATAAGCAGAATAAAGAAACTTTTCACACTTATATCAAATATAAAATTCCTCTATGACCTAGTGCCATCTTACATACAAAGAACTTTTACCACAGAATTCAGGTCAACAGTTACAAGACACCTACGTTTAGAGGTTGCCCTGTGACAGTGATGAACATACTATACAAAACCTGAGAATACTACTGTGATATAAGAAAGCAGACCATATGGTTCTCAGTCAGGGAACTTTTCAGGAGTTGGGACATTCTAGGGTAGCCGGGGTCCTGCTAAGCAGACTGTGTCATAGGAACTTTATAGAATATGGCTAAGAGGAAGTCCTTCACTAACTGGTTGTAGGAAAAAATAGGCAGCTACAGAGTTAGAAGGTGCAAAGAAGTAGGTCCAGGTGGGTCCTCATCTACTTTGACTTGAGTTTTTGGGGGTTAGCTTCTCCTTCCATATTATTATCTTTGAAGTTAGTGGTGACTGGTACTATTCCATGATCACAATATATGTATTGTCCTTATATGTGATTTTGTTTTTCCTCTTGTAGTTTTAGATGCATTTTCTTTCTTTTTTACATTTAACTATGATGTGCAATGAAAATTTTCGTTTCTGATCTGAGCTATTTGGTGTTATGTGTGCTTTTTGTAACTGAATGTGTATCTTTCCTTAATTTAGGATCATTTTCTTTTATAATCTTGTTGCATATCTGGACTATGCTATTAAATTTAGATTTGTCACCCTCATCTATGTCTACATTTCAAATGTTTGATCCTTTTGTGGCATCCTTCATTTCTGACATGCTCCTTTCCTGTGTTGTTCAATTTTTTCCATATTCTTTGTTTATTTTGTCTACATCCTCTACTTTATCTTTAAGTCTCATTAGTCTGTCTTCTGTTTGATCCATTATAATTTTAAGACTTTTCCTTGAGTTTTCTAGATAGACTATTATTGGGTTTCTCCAGTCTATATTCATTTTAGCTCAAGACCTCTTCATTGCTTCTATTTCCTTATTAAATTCCACCTTCAAATCCTGGATTGTCTTTATCATTTTTACTACCCTTGTGTTTGAGCAACACTCATGAGTTTATTGTCTTTAAATTAATTCTCTTTAAGTACATTTAGCAAGTCCTTGAAGGTATTGATGAAGTTTATGTTTTTCTTGTAAATTCTGTGATCTGAAGTTTATCTACATAATTCTCATATGTGAATATTTCTAAGGGACTAGTAGGTTTGGGGGGAGATATTACCTTGATATCTTATGTTGATTTTATTTTTGTGATAAGATCTGTGCATGTGGACTTCTGTTTGTTCTAGGTCTGATATAGATAAAGCAGGTTGAAGCACAATGTGTACACTGGTTTGGTCCTATAGGTTGTATATATGAGTTAGGTTCAATTAAGTCAAGCAGAGAAAGAGGGCTGGTCTGGTATGGAGGATGTACATCTTGGCCCAACTCTGGAGCTTGAAGGTGAATCTGGATGTTGAGGCATGTGTATGGAAGGGGATAATAAGTCAAACTCACTCAGCTGCACACTAACACAGGATATGCAAGATCTGGCTAGGAAGAGAGATTGGAATATGACACATGAGAGATCTCTAGGTTGTAGGTGGGCAGGTCTCTGCCAGCCAGAGCCTGAATTTTGGGAGCTGTGCAAGCATGGGTGGTCACACTAAACTATTAACTGGATGTAGGACCTGAATTAGATTTGGGGAGGTTTAGGAAAGTGCAGCCAGTAGGGAAAACTATTCAGTGGATTTACCAGAATCAACCCTGCTGAAAGATCTGCAGGATCTGGCTGGGCATGGAAATTGTTGTCCTTAATATTAAATAATTTCTCATATCTACCTAATTTAACGACAAGTATATTCTTGACAAATTTTTTATCAGGGATATATGCATTTCTAATGAGTTCTCTAAAAACTGTTATGACTGAAAATTTTGAGCAGAAATAAAAAGTAAATATTTGAGAGTTGACCTTCAATTAGCTTCATTGACAACTATGGAATGATTTTTAAATGCAACAATTAAGCCAAAGCAACACAAAAGCTTATTGATTCATATCAACTAGTATACCTAGTTCAGGTGATATTATATTGCATATATTAAAACATACCAAGAGTGTTTTAGTTTCTAATTTTTTATAGAAGCACTGTGATAATCACCTTTAAGAACAAATAAAACATTGGAGTAAGGGAACCAAAATCTATGGACATAGTAATTACCATGGAGAAATCTTTGATTAAATATTATTGTGTATAATAGATGATAATTTGGAAAGCTTTCTCAAACTGCTTTAATCACCTTTGTCTCCATTAAGCTGCAAAGTTAATTAAATAGGCAAAGCAACTTAAAACAAGAAAATTGATTTTCTACATAGAACACTCTCAACAGAGTAACAGACATAAGAAAAAGATCAGTTTTTCTTCATGATGTGAAAATTAAGCTGTATTCAGAAAAAAAAAATCCCTCTTCTCTCATTTTCGGCTGTTCCTTTGTTCTTTGATGACAAGTTATTCAAGTTAATATGGCATAAAAAGGAGAATGCATCAGAAGGTTTCTTGTACTTTTCACCTTCAGGAAGGTTTTGTCTCATTAGCATGAGTTTGCAACTGGAGTTTTCAGCATTTTACCTAATGAAGCCAGTGAGCTGAAGCATAGTGAGTGGATCCCAGCTACTTTCTACCCATCAAGGAAATCCTATAAGAAGCTATTTAACATAGTCTCAAAGTAGAAAATGTAATCTTATATTGATCATCATTGTATTTGCATTATACAGATACCATATCTTTATCTTAATTTTTAAAATAATCTCCCTATTTAATACAGTGCCTAAAAACATACAAGACTCTCATTTCATGTATATCTTAACAGAGAAATTAGATGTCACCCTACTATTCTTATTTGTAAACCTGAAGATAGCTTACACACAACATCCTAGGCTTGATCTGTTTGGCATATCTCATTTTTTTTAAAGATTCCATCAAATTCCACTTATCATCTTAAATAAGTAAAGGATAAAACCGTACTATGGCTCCTTAACTGACACTCAAAGACAAGTCTTTTGTGAATTTTGACACTCAATATTATGTTCATTGATGGGAATTAGAAAAGGAAATTATTTTTCCTCTCACAGTTTATTATCTATATAATGATATTTGTAAAGATCTATTCATGTTAATCGTAATCTCTGAGATAAATTTGCACAAACATGATTATATTTTATTAGTCTGCTGATTCTGAATAACATCAAAGCATCTACAACTTATGAAAATAGTATTTATTTACTAATAAATTTCAATCAGGAGCACTGACATAACTCCAGAAAAGCCATTACTTTCCTACACTGATTAAAGACAAATGTACTGTCATTATATATAATGGATTGACTTATTAGAGATTTAACAGTTTCACTGTATCATAAATACACTTGTATGTATATATTCCATAATAAAACAATATGTATTTAATCTTAATATCCTGAAGAATTAACTGTTTTGTATTGGATATTTTGTAGCCTTTCAAATTTTCTATATTATGTCATATAAAACCCTAATATGATGGCATTCAGAGATGAGGATTTTAAAAGATGATTAAGTTGAACTAAAGGTGGGAAGAGTGGAACCTTATGATGAGATGAAGTCAGTGCCCTTTAAGAGATGACATGAAAGAGCTTATATATGTTGTTTCTCTCCAACCTCATGTAAGCACATGATAAGATTGCCTATTCAGAACAGAGGCCTCATCACACATCTTTTGTGACCATACATTTACGTAATGACCTAACAATGACCTAAGCAAAAAAGGCACTGCCATATCAGGGGCTGAAATCCTTGGAATTCTATAGTATTCACAGTGGAGCAAAGTGAAAGATATTTAGCTAAAAACAAATAATCCAGTTGTAATAGCTGGGACTATATGAACGTGGGAAATTCTCTAAAGAGAGAAATGGGAGTTTACTTGAGTAAAAACATAGATTATTGAAGATTTATTCTATAATTAGAATAATTTACATTGAAATAAATGACTATTAATAGAAATATTTAAAAGATAATTTGATACCATGATAATGTAGCAATATAGCAATAACAGACTCTTAGGGAAGTGATTCTCAACCTTCCTTGTGCTGAGATATTTTAATACAGTCCTTCATGTTGTGGTGACCCTCCTGGCCATAAAACTATTATCATTGTTACTTTATAACTGTAGTTTTGCTACTGTTATGAATGATAATGTTAATATCTCTGTTTTCCAATGGTCTTAGATGACCTCTGTTAAAGGGTCATTTGATTCCCAAAAAGTAGCAACTTACAGGCCAATGACCTCCCAACCACAGACTTTTAACCAGGATTACTGCACCAAGCACAAAATTTCTTTTTCAAGATCAGGCCACAAATCCAATCAGAGAACAATTAGTTACCCATAAATTATACCAGCAAGTTATTGAAAAAATACATAAAATTGGAGGGGGGCTACTGGAGGAGATATTGTAGATTTGAGGTGTATTGAATAGGTATAACCATATATCATTGTATACTTGAATGAAGATCTTAAGAATAAAGACACAAAATAAAATAATACAAACCTGAAGAGCAGAGCCAAGCTGGATTTTATCTCTGGAGCATAGAACTAGATACTCTTCTGTGATTCTCCATTACACTCACAATAGTGGGCTCCTGTTGTCCATCCTATACTGTGGACAAGTATGTCTCTATTTTTGCTCATCTATTTTTCCTGCTGTAGATTAGAGAAAGTTGTGGTCACATCATATTTTTGTACAAAATCTCTGCTATTCTTGATGTCGCTAATCCAAACACATTCCCTGGAGGAGCTTCCAGTCGAATTCCACCATTGTCCTTTGGAATTTGTTCCATCCTCAGAATTGGTTCAAAAGGGTTTCATAGTTTGTTTCTTATTGTCAGATCTTAGAATGTGTTATTATTTGACTCTCCACCCTTGTATGCTAGTGGTACTTGTTAGCTTTATTTCTACTGGGCTCAGTGGCTTTAGTGTATACATTGCCATTTCAACTATTTTTCAAACAAAGATAATGAAATTTCATTATTGGGTTTGAGCTCTATGTCACAAATCCAGCTGTGTTGTACTGTGGGTTTTTTTTTTTGGTTGGTTGGTTAGTTTTGATTTTTGTGGGGCTTTTCTTTTTGTTTTTGTTTTTGCTTTTGCTTTTTGAGACAAGGGTTTCTACATAGCCCTGGCTGTCCTGGAACTCACTATGTAGAGCAGGCTGACTTCAAACCCACAGATCTCTGCCTGCCTCTGTATCTCAAGTACTGGTATTAAAGGCATGAGCCAACTTTCCTTGCTTTTATTGTACTTTTTGTGTACCTGTTGCATAACCATGCAAAGGCATTGCTATTCAATCCAGATATCTTGGGTCCTCCCCACTCAAGTATGATTCAGGAGCAAGCAGCGTTGCCATCACATGGGTAGCTGTTAAAAATGCAAAATCTCTGGCCTGTCCCAGAGATAATTATATTCTTTAATTAACAAGATACACTAGGTGATTCACATGCATATTATACTTTGAGACACACTGGGCTAATGCATTTGGCTTGCAATTTTTTTTATTAGATTTTACTATTTCCCCAACTCCTCCCAGGTCTTCTCTGCTTACACAATTTCATTCTCTCTTCCTCCCTCTCTCCTTCTATTACACTAAAAAAGAAAAGTAATAAAAATAATATGAAATCAAAAGACAAACTAAAATAGGAAGAAAATTCAATAAGACAAAAAGTACTAAAACAAAACAAAAGCTACACACACATACTGGAGTCTACTTTGTATTAGCCAACTTCTCTTGCAAATGGGGCCTAACATATACCCAGTGATGCTCCATATGAGACAACTGATGTTCCCTTTCCCAGCAGGTATCAATTGCAAATTGCTTCTTGGTTAAGGATGAGACTTTTTATTTTCTTCCACTTCCCTCATTTCAGTTCTGGGATTTTGTCTGCTTTGACCCTATGCAATTCTTGTGCATACTGTCACAGTCTCTGTAAGTTCATGTGTGTGTGACCACTTTGGTGTCTGGAAGATACAGTGTCTTTGAACTTATCCAACACCTCTAGCAGTATTTCCATCTCCGCTTCTGCATAGATCCCTGAGCTGAGGGAGGGGTGTAGTAAAGACTAAGGGGGTTAGTAAAAGTTCAGGGCTGAGTGCTTCTAAGTCTCACACTCTCTACACATTGTCCAGTTTGGGTCTCTGTGTTTATTTCCCTTATGCTGCAGGGGGAAGGCTTCTCTGATGACAGCTGTATGAGTCACTGATCTATGTGTCTAGCAGAATGTCATTATGTCATTTTATTCCTATGTTCTTTTAGCTGAATGATAGTATTAGTTTTACCCTAAATATATGGCCGATATAGTCTCAATTTCTTAGCCACATTAGCACTGTCATGTATTTTGATTGGTATAATAAAAAAATAAAAATTTAATTAAAAAATTTAGTGTTCCTTATCTACTGAGTATTGTGCTCCTTATTAATAGGAAACTGTGTCACACAGAGTTTGGGCAATTTGTTCAAGGTTAAGGGAAAGCTACTGCACTAGGGCTTAAACTCTGCTCTTCTGAATCTAACTTGTAAACTCAGTTGCATTGTTCTGTTTCTGATGAAATACCTTAGCCAAAAAAAATTCTGGTTAAGAGCCTACTTTCTATGAATCTTTTTCTTATATCCTTCTCATCAGGTTTAAATATTGCAATAAAGATTATATAGTTACTATTTTGAGTTCTTATTCTGTATCAAGCTCTATGTTCATTGATCTTATATAACTCCTATAAAATTAGTCAGCCTACTGGCCAAGCAATAAAGTGATTTTATTTAAAGTCCTGCACTGTGAAATTAAATTGTAGCTTTAGTCTTTATTACATTCTCTCCAAAAGTTCCAGGAGAGTTGCACTCATACCACAGAGCAATGTTCCTTGTGAATCTGTTCCATCCTTCTCTAAGCTCTCTTCCTCTTTTCCAAATCCCATTCTTTCACTTTCGAGTAGCTATGTACCATTTCTAGTATCATTTTTACTATATTTTGAGCTGTTTCACCTTAGCAATTCTCCATGGACAAGAAAGCAATATCTGAATTCAGTGACTGTATCAGGGAGACTGGCTACCCTAGCAGCACAGAACTCTTTTAGAGAGAAGACAGTCATCATTGGTATGTTTGTATTTGTCATGCTGTACACATTTTTCTCACTCCATCACTAAAACTTTGAAATGCAGTCAAAATTTTGCCATTTTAAGATGAGAGAGTAACCAAAGATATGAAATGGTTAACTCCTTTATACAATAGGATAGGGCGAATGAATACAGACCCAGAATTTGATCTAATGTGAGTGAATAAAATCCCCACCCAGCCAGACCAGTCATTTCATGGGGTACCTAATCCTGTGAATGTACCTTAAGGGCCCATAAGTTTTGTACAGCATGGATCAAAAACTATGGCCTAAGGGACATATCAATCCATTATGTGATTTTTTGACATAAAGTTTTCTTGGAACATAATCTATTCGTTACATATGTCTATGACTGCTTTTTTTATTATGATCATGTGGCTATGAAAGAGGCTGTATAGCTCACTAAGCCTAAAATATGTACTGTGTATCCCTTAACTGAAAATACTTACTGGATTCTACTCTAGAATATCTTCAAAGCAACTGTAACAGTTAAGCAGAAACAAGAAAATTTACCACAAACCAATGTTCAGATTGTTTGCAGTACTTATATTTATCATACCACTAAACGTATATTTCTTTCAGTGACTTGATCTGATTCAAAGCATTCATTTTGTCATGTAGTTTCAGCAACTTTTGGATAATTCTGCAAAAGTTTACATTTTTTAGGTTGTTAGTTTATTTTCTAGTATATCTGTGTCATTCTTGTTCTCATTGCTCTTGGTCCCTATTGAGGTAGCTGGAGGATCTGTGACAAAGAACGGGGACAGTAGCCTTGAAGAAGAACATAGAAGGCACTTAACATAAAGCACAGCCTGAGATGCCATCTCTTGATAAGTTTACATGTAGGGAAGAAAAAGATACAAAGGCAGGGGAAAAGGAAACCCTGAAACTAGAAAAGTAGATTCTAGCCTAGATAGATGGATTCCTAGATCTTGGCAGCTATAATGAGTCCTACCATACTCCAACTGCTAAATATTGTCCACCTACAAAAATATCTTAAATGGCTGATGCTTTTTAAATTTTATTTTTATTTTCTTTATTATTTGTGTATGAATGTTTTGCCTGAAATGCCTGTGCCTCACCTGGGTGCAGTATCCAGAAAGGAGCCTAGAACTAGAGTTAATCAGTTATGAGCCACTGTGTGGGTGCTAGAAATAAAAGCCAGGTTCTAAATTGCTGAGCCATCACTCCATCCCTAGGACTAACATGGTTATAACATATATGATAAATTAACATTAAAAACATATATGATAAATTAAGCATTTGCTAAATTTACTTGTAAACTAGGTTCTAGAAATATAGTTTCAGCCAACAAATTCATTTTGAAATATTTATGAGATACCGAGTATACAGCATGTGCCTTTGAAGCTTATCAGTAAGAGGAACAAAAAGAAGATCCCTAAATTCTTATTGGATACATACATGTAGAGTAGAACAGATAGTTAAATATACAACTATAAGGTATCAACTATAAGGTATAACTCAACTATAAGGTATCTTAGTCTGAAATAAATGGAATGGGAAAAAAGTTGACAAAGTAAGGGAACTTGAAAAGTCAAAAGAATGATTGGTAGAGTTTAAACCATGTGATCAGAAAGTCCTCATTAAGAAGATATTGACATGAACTCAGTGGCTGGCTCTTTGAAAACCCCTACCCCCTGAGGGAGGAGCAGCCTTGCCAGGACACAGAAAAGCCAGTCCTGATGAGACCTGATAAGATAGGGTCAGATGAAAGGGGAGGAGGACCTCCCCTATGGGGGGACTTGGAAAGGGGCAGGGAGGAGATGAGGGAAGGAGGGTGAGACTGGGAGGGGATGAAAGAGGGGGCTACAGCTGGGATGCAAAGCAAATAAAATGTAATTAGTGTAAAAAATAAAAAATTAATATAAAAAAGAAGATATTTGAGCAACAAATAGATAAAATAATGAAAAATAGTCATATAGAAATCTTGGATAGCATCGTCCATGCAGAAGGAAGAGTCAGTGGGAAATCTCTGGGATGTAAGCAACAAAGGAGATAATGTTTCTGAGGAAGAAGTTAAAAGTGAGATTAACAAATGGGTTCAAAATAATTTTGTTAGATCGACCATGAAGATCCTTGTTGATCATAGAAAGGATTACAGCCTATAGACTAAGTAAAATGACAGATGTGTAAAACTAAAGAGAGAACTGATACGATGTGATTTATGACTTTAAAAGTTTTCTGGTGCTGCTTTTTGGATGAGAGAGTCCTATGGGTAGAGGTATACCAGTTATCCGACTATTGAAGTTATTAAAGTGAAACATTATGGATGCTGACACTAGAGACTGTCCTTGAAGAGATGAGAAGAGATTGGATTCTGCTGCATATATACAAATATAGAGTAAGCATTTCTTCCTGACAAACTGCATGTCAGGTTTTGTTGTTGTAGTTGTAGAAACTACAGTGCTGCTATTACTAGCAAACGTGACAATTAGGAATTGTAGATAAGCAAAGGGCAGTGTACAAATCCATGAGACATCGAAGTTTTTAGGAAAGTAAATATACGACTATGTCATTAATACAAATTAGTTGATTCACATACTAACTTCATTGACTAAAATGTAAACATTACAGTGAGACACACCTGGCTAAAATGAAGAGAACTGCTTATGGAGTGTCCAACCCCAATTGACACACCTTCAACACAACCCTTACAACAAAGATTCAGGAAACACCATGGAATAGGGAGCAGAAAATTGTAAGAGACAGAGGACCAGGAAAACTAATGCAACACTGTGTAGTCTATATATGACAGGGAAGCTGTTCCTGTCTCCCTTCCAGAAGAGCTGGGAAGGTGTCCAGAAAAGGGAAGGGTATCCTGGGATACAGAATCCGAGGAACCACACAGTCTGAAAGGAGGCCTCCTCAGCAGAGATTTTGTAGCTCCCAGAATAGGGTACCCCAACCTCTGACTAGCTGAAGAGCTTTGGGCTACAGCCCCTCTCCATCTCCAGCTGATACAACTCCCAGGGGAGGATTACCCCACCACCTGATGATCTGAGGAGCTTTGGAGCCTGAGCTCCACTCCTTCTCCAGTCCATGCAGCTCCCAGGGGAGGGTTACCCCAATCTTTGATGAACTGAGCAGTTTTTGAGCCTGAGCCCTGCTCCTTCTCCAGCTGCTGCAACTGGGGTTACCCCAACCCCTGTTGAGCTGAGTTGTTGCTAAGGATTCTTAGCTCTGCTCCTTCCTTGCTTCTTCTTCTCATCTTCATTGCTTCTTCCAATGAGTGAGTCACACCAGGCAGTAAATTTCTTAAAAGAGATTTAGTGCAGGAATCAAGGAGAAGAGGGAAGAACCCAAGAGTGGCTGCCTCTGCTCCCAGAAGAAGAATGCAGGGAACTTGGCAAACAAGGCTTTTTTTTTTTTTTTCAGGAGGCAGAACTTTCATGGGATTTCAAGTCCTGACCTTGGGAGTAGTTTAAGAATTGGTGGGTTTTATTTTTCATCCTTTTAACCTAAAATTAGCATAAATCTGGGAGGAGTCCCACTGAGGGCCTGGGGATGGTTGTTGTGATAGGGACTGGAACTGCCTGTTTGACAGAGAGGTGTGGGGGAGGGGGCTACTAACTCATACCCTAAGGGGGTTACACAAACTTGAATTCTACACAAAACAACTTTCCTTAACTAGGAATTTATACTGAGGGGTAGGATTTCTAGTTTTGGTCCCTGGCTGACAGTATCAGACCATGTGAATCTTCCAAACTCTGAGGAATGGCTAGTTTATACATTATAACCGCAGAGATGGCTCCATCTGAGCTCACAGACTAGCTCCAGTTAAACATTCCTCCTTCCACCTGAGTTCGCTGTCAGCAGCCTCAGGAGCTGCTGCTGTCTCTGTGGCTTCAGCTTCTTGGTATCTTCAAGCGTCTGATCTCAGGTCCCAGGGCTGTGGAGATTTAACCTTAGCCACTCTGGAGTCCTGAGGGGTTGCTGTCCAGAGGTGTAGAGAGGCCAGCAGCACAGCCTGAAGATCCAAGCACTTTTTTCAGGGACAACAGAGGGTGGCACTCAGGGGAGCTGAAGAGCTAAAAAGGGGGTGCCCTGGGAAATATGTAGGGGGAGCCCATATGCAGAACTTGAAGCTGCCCAGCCTGACTGCTAGAGCTCCTCAGAAGGGGCCAGGACATTTTCCTGCAAAGTAAAGGTTTACAAAGTATTAAATGTAAACAAAGGCAGCCGGGCAGAGACGGCTTTTCCTGCCATGAATAGCCAACATTACTCATGAAAGGTCAAAAATAGGGCCACCTAAACAAGACCCGAATAATGACAACAATTGGCATGGCTAAGTGGATAAGAAAAACTTACATGGCCCCAATTATAGATGAAGAGCTAGTCAATTAATGGTTAGTTGAGGGGGAGAATCAAGTTTTTATAGGAATAAATGCCCTAATATGTCATCCAATCTCAAAAAGTTTGCTCCAAACATATATATAGGTGCAACACTAAATAAATACAGCTGGATATATATATATATATATATATATATATATATATATATATATATAAAATTAAAGACTACGAATCCATGAATAAAAGAAATACAGGGCCTCTTTCGTTTTTCTTTAATGGCAAAACTACATTTTGTTTATGATTTTATCCCTACCCCCAGTATCAGGATATAATAGAGACACTGTGTTTTACAAATCTTCAGTGATGCTGCTACATGGACAAATGATCATGATCACATGGTTTCAGGAGGCCAGTTTATACATTTTGAGAAGGGAGAATGTTGCCCTTATAAAAAGAAGGCCTCAAGCTGTTCAACTTAAAAGGGTTTAGAAAACTTTCGTGTTCAATTAAGAATCTACCAGGTTAAAGGTTCAAATATGGCCTTGGACTCTTGACACTGTGCTTACCTTTTCCCTTATTTTAGCTCTACAAACTAGTTACACTTTCTTTAATGGCTCGTATTGGCCAAAAAGAGTTTCCAGTTTCTAGATAACCAGATAAACTGAATTAAAAAGAAATAGACCAAGATTTTCCTCTACCTGGGAAGAATTCTTCAATTGTCAGACAGAGTTAACATAAATTAATAAAGTCTAAGAACTATATAACTTTATTAAAACTTAACTGAAAAGTTAAAAAGATTTGTCAAGATCATCCACAGTCTTAGAATTCCATATTTTTCAGAGATTACTAATTATTTCTAAGATTATTGTCTTAAGACAATTTAATGGTTCATTAAAACTAGTTTCTCTGTCTAAATAAATTACTAATATGAATATTTCATCATTTTAATTTTCAAAACATATTGAAGTGAGTGTAATAATTAGCAAATAGAATTAAACTGTAAGAATACCTAGCTATTCCCTAGTTTGTCACTGTGATTCTTTCTGTTGATTCATGATAAATGAAAATGAATTGTACAAGATATCTCTTACTCAAATTCATTAATTTAGAACAATACATACATTCATGCAGACATACATACCAGAAAATACTAACGAAAATTCATTATCAATGAAGTGTTTTTATTTAAAAGAGGAAATCCTTTGTTTCTAGAATCCAGAAAGCTTAGTTGCTATTTTTTCCCTTCTCTTCAGATTATACATTATTGCACAGAAAGATGAGCAACACAATTCACTTAAGCTTATTCATTTTTAATACTGCATTTTAAGTGTGAATAAAGACAGAAAGCAAATTTAGTATCATAAGAATTGCAGCCCCCTTACCAGGCCACAGAGGAAGGCAATGTAGCCAGTTCTGCTGAGACCTGATAGGCTAGGGTCAGATGGAGGGGTAGGAGGACCTCCCCTATCACTGGACTGGAGGAGGGGCATAGGGGGAAAAGTGGGATTGAGAGGAGATGAAGTAGGGGACTACATCTGGGATACAAAGTGAGTGAATTGTAATAAATAAAAAAATAAAAAAGAAGACAGAAATTAAAAATACCCCCCCAAAAACATAGAATTTCAGCTCCTGCTCCCACAAACATGAATGTTCAGAGTTTAGGACTTTAGGTGCATGTGATTTACAAAAATATTTATTTACTTTTATAAATGGGCAGTACATTAACATGAATAGACTCATAAAGTATTTTTAACCTTCCCCAAGTACATATTTTAGATGTCACTTGTTTAGGTTCATCACTCTCAACAAGTAAACATTTTATTTATTGATTACAAACATATTAGAGCAATGCTAACCTCTTAGACTTTCCCATGTCCAAACATGGACCCTTTTATTAGATACAATCAACTTTTATGTACTTGTAGATTGTCTGTTAATTCATTTTCTTCCTGTGTTTATATTGGTATTATTACTAATTTATTATTCATCATATTTTGTATGAAACAAGTTATTGATTCCTTTATAGTAATTTGATACTTTACTCTGCTAAATTATCTTAATACTTGTAGTAGATTTTTCATTTAGGTCTCTTGATTTTTCTGTATATATTGACATAATTGTATTAATATTATCATTTTCTTTCTAAATTATATGCCTTTAGTAAAATTGGATTGTCTAGTTGACTTAATATCTACCTCAGTTACAACATAGCCATTCCAGTTTTATTCCTAGTATTAGTTGTAATTGTATGAGTCTCCATTAAACAAAAGTCTAATTTCTGGGAACATCGTAAATTTACTTCAAAATATTGTTGAACTTTTTTCAAGAATGCAGGCTAAATTTGATAAGCAAGACTCTGTAGCATGTCAGGATATTATCATGTAATGGTTTTCATTGGAATATAAAGATGAATTCATAGCAGACTTCTACCTTAAAGATAAAACAAAATCATTTAAATTTGTTTTTTCTTTCGATGGCTGGCTCTTTGACCCTCCCCCATACATGCCAGGGAGTAACAGCCTGGCTAGATCCCAGGGGAGGACATTGTAGCCAGCCCTAAGGAGACAAGACAAACTGGGATCAGATGGAAGGGGAGGAGATCCTCCCCTGTAGGTGGACTTGGAGTGGGCGGGGAGGAGATGAGGGAGGGATGGGGAGAGTGGGAGGGAAAGAGGGAGGGGGCTATGCCGGGATGCAAAGTACCTAACTTCTGATTGATAAATAAATAAACAAATAAACAAACAAACAAATAAATAAATAAATAAATAAATAAATAAATAACAATACAGTAAAAAAAAATGTTCCTGATCCTATCATAACAATGAGAAACTTCATTCAATGCAAATATGAAAATTACATCAAATTTCTCCCCAAAGATTACATATATGAAAAATATAATTATAGACTGGCGTGGTGGCACATTCCTTTAATTACAGCACTCAGGAGGCAGAAGAAGGTGGATCTCTGGGTCCAAAGTTAGCCTGGTGTACAAAGGGAGTCCAGGATAGCCAGGGCTACAAGGAGAAACCTTGCCTTTGAAAAAAACCTTAAATATGAAAATTTTTATAGCCCAGGGCTAGAAAGACAAAATGGGACCCATAACTAGGAGTTTGCTTCAAGTCTCTGAGGAGACTTGGACCTTTGAGTGGTGTTGAAATTGGTAAGACTTTAGGGACACTTTAAGATGAATAAAATGTGTTTTGCAGTATAAGATACCCAAGAGTGTTGAATGGGGGTGGGGGAAATGGTTAGAATGTTATAGCTGAATATAAAATGTTCCCATAGGCAGTTGTTTTGAGCACTTGGTCCCATCTGGCAGTGCTATTTGGATTCAATGACCGAGCTGGTTATTGGGAGTTTATGAGAGTTTTTAAGACATTGGGACCAGTAGGAGAAAACAGGTCACTGGTACCATGCTTTTGAAGGTTATTCTTAGTCCATGGTCTTTCTTCTGCATGCTCCTACTACCCTGATATTCTACCTCACTACAGGACCCAGAAGCAACAGAGCCAAGGACTATGGACTAAAATCTCTGAAATATCTTTATTCAGTTCTTATGTTTTAACATACTACTAGACTGTGAGCCATATGAGGAGAAGAGTTTTCTAGTGACGATATTATCTTTTAAAAATTCTTATGTGCAAGCCATAGCTGTCCAGAGGCAATTTTCTTTAGAGGCAAAGACTTTATGGATCTAATTAACATTTAATTATATCAAAAGGTCTAATGGTCTTATAGGAAGAACAGGAGACACCAAAGGTCACTTCCCCTGTGCATGCACAAATAGGTTACATGAAGTCACGGTGAAAAGGAAGAAGTTCCAAGAAGAAAGACCTTCATAGAAAATAAATCCTGACATTATCTTGCCCTTATACTTCAAACCTCTAAACCCCTAAGAAAATAAATACCTGTTGCTTAAGTCACCTAAGTCGGATATTTTGATATGGTATCACAAGCTGGCTAATAAAGATACCTATCTATCCTCTTTTAAATATCTCACAGCATCTAAAATAATGTCTGGCATACAAGAAGTCTTCAGAAAATGTGTATTACATTGAATTTTAATACTCAATCAAGTGAACAATAGAAAAGCCTACTTGGGTGCTGGACATAAAATCTCCAACATACCACAAGGCCAGCATAATTTCATACACAGTGTAGAATAACATTCTAGGCCAAACAGTGCCTCACCTACAACTTCAACTGTTCAGAAACAAGAAATATCAAAACAGACCTCTGATTTGCTAAGGCAGCAAAGCTTGAGCTGAACTTGAATAAAGCTATTTAAAATTATGTTAGCAGATATTTTCTTTGGATTGTGCTGTTTTGATAACTAGGTACTTACTGCCTCAGATTTGGTCAGTATACATCTTATAAAACCTACAGCTTAGGCATCATACTACCTTGTACATGATCCAGAAAATTCAGAATTCCAAATTTTGTCTGGCCCTAAGAGATCTAAATAGAAAATAAGGGGCTGTTTAATATATCAATACCAACTTCACAGCTATCCACTCAAAGAAGATCATGGGAAGGGTAAATTATCTGGTTTGTAAGCAAATTGAAAATACTACTTGACAAAATGGGAAATAAACTTGGGAGGTTCATGATTGGAAATATTATGTATTTTAGCAAACAATTTGACAAAATATTAAAAGTAAATCATGAATAAGTGGAATTTAATTATTAGTGCCGGAATAATTTGTTTTAAGAAAATATATATTACAGTAGCTAAGGAAATAATCAGGCAATTATAGTCTGAAAAATAAGCATTGAAGAAATGTCATTGTTTCTTCTAAGAAATTATCTTGAGTTTCTATCCAATTGCTCATTTTTATACCTATCCTACTGAAAATTTTGTATTAGTGTATATTAAGGATACAAAGTATTGGGTTCCATATGATGTTTCAATTCAGAAATATAATATACTTTGACTATGTTCACTCTTTCTATTATTCTTTTATCTCCCCTTTTATCCTTTTTTATTTTCACCTCGTTCCACTTATTTTTCTGTACAAGACATAATTTTATTTTTCTTAATGAGTCAATAAAATCCATATATATACATATTCCATAAAGTATATATTATGATATATTTATGTAAGTCCTTTATTCATTCATCTGTTGGTTGACACCTAAGCTGATTCTATTACTTGTTACTAGGAATAGTGCTGAAGCATTCATATATACCCCACTTTCTACCAGCAAGCTGATTTTGATTCTTTCGGATATGTACTCACAAGTGTATATAGATGAATCACATGCAAGTTCCATTTTAAACTTTTTGAGGAACTTCCATACTGATTACCATGATGACTTAAAGAATTTACATTTTAAAATCCTTTTTGAGATCAGTTTCTATAAATCATGTGTTTTTTTTTTTACAAAACTGTCAATTTCATCCAGGTTCATAAATATCTATGTATACATGAATCAAAATAATACCTATGTCTTGATTTTCTTTTTTGGTGTTTCTTACCATTATCACTTTGGTGTTTTTATAACATAATAAGTTTATCTGTTGACTATTTCATACACTTATAATTTGCATTTTGATTATTATAACCTCCAATTCCTCTCTGATTTCTGTTACTTGCCTCCCTACAAGAACATTTTCAATATTCATGACTTTCGTGTTCTTTTGCTTTTGGGATGTTTTTGAGACAGGATTTTACTTTGAAGGCATGTCTACTTCAAATTGGCTTCAAACCCACAATCCTTTTGTCACAGATTCTTTAGTACTGGAAGTATAGGTATGTGCCACTCTACCAAGATTACTTATTCTACATAATTATATTATTCCTTTTATTCTTGATTAATCTTGTAAAAGCTACCTTTTATTGTATTTATTCTGAAACTGACTTTTCTAACATATACACTCTATGTTTTGTATTTATTAATTCATTCAGATTTTCTATAGTGAACCATGCTGTGTACTAATAAAGACTAAATATAAATCTCATTCTGAGTACTGTTCTATGTAGGTCTTATGATACAAACTATTTTATTACCTCTAGATACTACGCAGTTATCCTTTATGTTTCTTGTTTAAGTGTTGAAAAATAAGCTGTTATTTCCTAGAAAGAACTTTTCTTTCTGAAGCTTCATTGCTCTTGTTTATTTATAACTTTCTCATATTACTATGAGAAAATATTTGCATGTTATTTCCAATTTTTGAAATGTGTGGAGCTACCTTGACTATATAAGTACTTTTTGCAAACAAAATCCCTTTTTTGTTCCCAGAGTTCAGAAAATATCAGCTACATCTTCTTAATTGTGTTATACAGCTCTTCTATTTCCTTTCAATTTACATATACTTAGCTTACTATTTTTAATTAAATTTTAATTTTTTATATTAGTTACAGTTTATTTACTTTGTATCCCAGCCATAGCCCCCTCTCTCATTCCCTCCCAATCCCACCCTCTTTCCTGCATCTCCCTGTCCCTCTCTAAGTCCACTGATGGGAGAAGTCCTCCTCTCCTTCCATCTGACCCTAGCTTATCAGGTCTCATTAGGATGGGCTGCAGTGTTCTCCTCTATGGCCTAGCAAGGTTGCGCCTCCCTTGGGGGCAGGGGAAGGGGTCAAAGAGCCATCCATTGAGTTCCTGTCAGAGACAGTCCATGTTCCCCTTACTAGGGAACACTTTGATACTGAGCTGCCGTGGGCCACATCTGAGCAGGGGTTCTAGGTTATATCCATGCTGAGACTCATAACCAAACCTTGGGCAGAGTGTAGGGAATCATATGAAAGAAGGGGGAATTAGTATGACCTCGAGAGGACAGGAGCTCCATAAGGACCAAATATATCTGAGCACAGGGGTCTTTTCTGAGTTTACTATTTTTTAAGATATTTTCAAATGTTGCACATAGTAAGGCCAGTCAGGCCCCTTTCTCTCTGCCTTTCTAACACCTGTACTTCCTGCTGTTTTCAATTGTTGGACTGGATTATAATTGCCTATTTACTTGTACATTCATATAAAGCCCTTAAGAACAGGTGCTATGTCTTATATGCTGTTGCATCCTCAAAACATGCCAGCTTCCAGCCCTTTGAAGGGCCTCAGAATTGTTTGTTGAGTAGCTAAACAAATATTTCCTTTGCTTTTTCTACTTTAGTATTTCCCATAGAAAGAAAACTGGTCAGGGAGAGAAAATGGATGGGAATATTAAGGATAGGTTAGGGATATCTTTCAGACACTGGCAAGTACCATGTTGATAATCAGATATGAGTCAGTAGCCCAGCATTGGCCCAAGTGAAACAGGAAAAATGGTAAAGTAGATAGTGTTCGTTTCCAGCATTCTCTATCTGGCTCCCATCTCTGGCTTCAGTGTCCCAACTCTGAAGGCACTACTAATTTCATATTACTTCTCTGGATCCAATGTGAAAAAAACTTCCTTATCTTTTTTGCCTTTCCAACGTGAAAATTCCAATTGATTAGGTGAATCAGAATTGAATATTGGTTTTGTTAAAGTACTTAGCAATGAGCTGTCACTATCAATTTAATTTTTCAGAACGTGTGTCCCAAAGGGAGTCTATTCATCAAAATAAATCTTCCAAGTAGCTCCCCTGCTTCTGTGCCTAGTTGTGCTTTGGGAATGCATGCAATCAGTTTATATCAGGCATCCAAATTAAATCATGAGCTTTCCTTGTCTTTCCCTCATCTGAAGAATGAGAGTATTCCATTAGCTGATCTAGATGAGCCTCAGCTCTGGAGTTGTGTAATTGCTGTTTTATTAGCTAGCTTCAAAACCCCCAAATCACCATGAGAGAATTAGTGGAGATGAGCAAAGTAGATATCGAACCTCATATAAATTCCTGGGTCATAAGGTACTTAGATAAATTTAAAGGATTCCAACTTACAAGATTATGGGTGGGTACATGCTCTTACTGTTGGAATAGGGCTGAGTCCATTTCCACAGTGAGCATTGCTTTTACTAGTTTTTTTTTTTTTTGATGCTGAGAAAATCACTCAATATCTCTTGTTTAGTATCTGAATAATCATATATGGAAGTTACGTGAGTAATATATTAAACATTTTAAAATGTTAGTGTACCCTATGCAACATATATAGTAATAATTATTTGTGGTGTCAGTGTGCTTTATAATGTTAGAGCCAATTGGTTAAAATTATACAAACTTAATATTTCAATCCTATTTATTATTAGTGGCATACATTCCATTTTATGTGACATTTATACATGTAGAGAAAGCTTGAGTTTTTAGCAAAGACAAAAATTAATTATGGATTGTAAAAGCAGAAGTTTACTTGTAATGACCCTTAACAGAACACAAATTAAAATTTATACCAGGCTTATTGAAACTTTTATAGGCATAATGTCATTCATTTGTTTTGAAAATTAATAGTTTGAAATTTAAAGTGAAAATCCAGCTGTTTCAGGCTAAAGGGTAATTTTAAAATAAGACTCTTTGGAGGAAAAGTATTCCCCTGCCCCCAACACTGACAGCATTAACTTTGGGACAGAGCAGTTGCTCCTAAATCTCCTAAGTGTTTCTATCCAAGAAGAAGTCACAGGAGACTGACTCTCACATTTAACTTTAATGAAGATCTTAAATTGGATGAAACTATTAATTAATCTTACTAATTTGCAGTACTCAAGGCACTGACTCTAATGATATTATAGAAACGTAAGAGGCTAATTTCACCATGATAATGAGAATTAACATGTGTGAGCACTTAGGAGATGCCAGGCCCAGCTCTAAGTTCTGCCTACTTGTTCTTTCATGTGTACTTGAGTCATTACAGTAAATCTATTATGTGGGCTCCATTTATATCCTTATTTTTCATTTGATAAGTCTGAGGGACAGAGTCATTACATGCAAGGCAAGATTAGAAAACCCAAAGTCCGTCACTTAGAATCCATTTAAATCCCTGTGCCTCCTACTCATTTAAAGATTTATTATGGTATTACATGGGTATTTTTTAAAAATCAGTACGACTTGCTTCTACATGAGTAATTTTACATTTTGGGCAAGTTCTACCTGCCATGTGTTGATAGTCAATGAATACATATTATCAGATGACATTGAAAGTGTTAAGGCAGTGAAGAGGGCCTGGAGGCTATTTTTCTAGGAATGCCAGGCCTCATCAACTTGATATTGGAGCTCCACACTACTATTGACTTGGTTTTATCCCTCCCTACTGTTGTTTCCTTTGAGTCACAAACTCTTACAAATGAGAATATTAGAAAGAGGAAAGTGGGGTCAAAGCTGTAGAAAGGCTATGGCCAAGTTCACAAACTCCAACAATGGCTAATCCAGTACTCATAACCATGGCATCTTCTCACTGCTGCCTCCACCCTAACTCTGCTGACTCCTCTTAGTTTCTATCATCCTACGTGATTGATTCCTACCAAGAGATTCAAAATGATCTGCACTCTCTGAAATAGATGTATGCAACTGCTATATTAGAAACTGATGTGACCCCCGCTCAGATGTGGTCCATGGTAGCTTGATGCCCAACTGAAGACCCTAGTAAGGGGAACAGGGACTGTTTCAGTCATGATCTCGATGGCTGGCTCTTTGACCCTCCCCCATACACGCCAGGGAGTAACAGCCTGGCTAGATCCCAGGGGAGGACATTGCAGCCAGCCCTGAGCTGGGGTAGGATGGAAGGGGAGGAGATCCTCCCCCGTTGGTGGACTTGGAGGGGGCAGGGAGGAGATGAGGGAGGGAGTGGGAGAGTGGGAGGGAATGAGGGAGGGGGTTACGCCTGGGATGCAAAATACCTAACCTGTGATTGATATAAAAATAAATAAATTACATTAAAAAAAACTGATGTGTTCAATGAGCACAAAAAAAAATCTTTTCACATTTCCAATTTATCTTTCAACAATGTAGTATGATAATGTTACTTGATGGCATGGCCTTTTTAATTTTTTTATTACCCTTTTATTCATGTAATTTTACTCAAGAAGCTATAGGATTTGTTTTTAAATACTGACAGACTCTCCAAGGCTTGTGTCTATTGGCAATGGCAAATATGTGTCTACTAGTGAGTGATTTGTGTTTCTGATTTTTTGTTTTGGTTTTGGTTTTTGTGTAGTAAGCAATGAAGTATGGAACTGAGTTGCATCAAAATGCTGCCTAGCTGCAGGAAATGGACCCAGCTGAAACATGATCTTTGCTAATTTATACTAACAAAAAGTAAGATCAGCAGCACAGCAAGAGACTTTTGTCCCACATTAATTCTCAACTTCTGATTGACCTGCAGTTCTTTTTCTTGCCCTTTTTTCCCTCTCCACATGAAAGCTAGAGCATGGTGGGGCTCTGGAATCTTTCTATTTCTGTTTCACTTAGGAAGGCATGAAACAGCAAGTAGCTGATTAGCTTGGAGAGCTTTAGGTTAGAAGGCACTAGGCTTGAGTGTCCAGAGTCCAAAGCAGAGAAGTCAAGTTGGCTCCTATGGAGATACACTTGCTGATCTCCAGGCTCCACCATGAGTTCACATTCAAGTATAATGCTGATGGTAAACTAGGCCACAGGAGAGACACTGCAAAAGAAAGCTTGTGGCTGCTACTGACTCTGTTATCCAATTGAAATAATGATTTGTATGTGAAATACTCTTTAAAACTTAACTGTAGGAGACACTATTCCCAGGCTGCCACAGACCAATGGTAAAAAGATTCAAGTGCATTGCTGGGAATCTTTTTACAAAGAGAAGGTATATTGTCCCCTAGAGTTAATATAAGATTCAAGGAATTCTTCAGGAAATGGCTGGGATTTTTGTTATTGTTTTTCTTTTTTTTAATGCTGTAAGTCAAACTGGGCTTCTAGGTTAGCCCTGAATTATAGACCACAATCGCCTACTCTCCACATAGCTTAGCCATCAGTCATCTCAACAATCAGCTTGCATTGTGTCTTCACTTTCTATTGATGTGACAAAACACCAAAGCCAAGGCAATTTCTAAAAGACAACATTTAATTGCACATATGGTTTCAGAAGGTTAGAGTCTGTGGTAGAGCAAAGGCATGACAGCAGAAACAGCTGAATGTGTAACTCTTGATCTGCAAGTAGAAAACAGAAAAAGGTCCACTCCTTTTGAAATCTCAAACCTAGACTCCAGCGACACACTTCCTAAATTCTTCCCAAACAGTTCATCAACTGAGGACTAAAATCTCAAATATAGAAGCTTATAGGGCTCATTCTTACTCAGAACACCAAACATCATGAGCACACTGTTACTGTAGGATGATGGAGAGCTTGTATATGTTCACTTAGCACTTGCCCATTTACTCACTCTGATAAGGTTCAGAGATTCAAAAATAATCAAGAATGAGAAGTGTAACCAGTGCTGCTTTCCTGTTATTGCCTCTTCATCTCATTCTAGGGGAACATCACTGTCTTATAAATTCTGAATCAACAAGGACATTTCAGGAAATGGAAATTTCTCATCTCTTTCATGCTTTTCTTTCCATCAAGACTCCAGTCGAGGGGCTATAAGATGGAAAATATTTGTTATCACTATAAATCTGATGCATTATTCTAAAACATTTTATTTAGTATAAGCCAAAGAATAGGACTGATTTATTTTTGAGACAGGATCCCTTGAACTTTGGAACTTCCTGTGTCTACCACCTAATTTGGAGGATTACAAGGATGTGCTAGCACACCTGGTTTTGGAAATGAAAGCAGATGGTTGTACCTGGGTTCTTGTTTACAATAGGCAAGCATCCTACAAACTGAGCTATATCACCAGGATCAAGAGTGGATTTATTTATTTATTTACAATTAAATAATGTTCTCTTCTCTCTTCCTTTGAACCTAAGTGTAAAACCTGACCCTAGGTTAGGGTAGAGCTTGTAAATAAATAAATAAATATTTATATATAAATGGAAATAGAAGTCCAAGTACACTGGCATGAGTTGCTGAGAGAGCAAGAGAGCACTGTCCTTATCTTTGAATATTTATGATTTTCCATGGCTCCATGTTAACACTTCTTCTGCTTCTTACTTGTCCATGCTATTGCATGTACATTCTCAGCTATTCTTCACTGGAGATGGTATCATTGAGTGAAAACAGAATCTGTGAGTAATTCCAGACTCACCCCCAGAGATACAGGGGTTCCCTAGACATCATTAAACTACAAAAACATAGTTTGAGGTTAATCAAGATTAATTGTGAATTACATCTCAAACATTGACTACAGGATTTTGGTAAATTTAAAGAGCAAGCTCACTTATCATTATATTAAGAGATAACTAAATCAGAGCTGAGTGATGAAAGTTCTTTATTTATGATGATGATTTTCTTATTTCTTTGTAACAGTATATCAGGGTTTTTGACATGCAGAATGTGGCTACAACGAGATTTCCCTTTATGTGAACATAGATTATGTGAATTTTAAATAGAACAAGAGAAAAATACTAATAATCTCTTAATAGATGCATAGAATATGAAATGCAAGAGATTTAACTTTACATTTATTCCCCCTGGGGAATATTGCCTTGAATTACACAAGTTTTAAATTATGCAATGTTGTCATAAGGTCATCCCTTGCAAATCAATGAGACTGAGCTTCTACAAACTGCCAAATGAGTGTTAAGATTTACAGACAGCATCTTACTAAATCCTTTACTGATCCCACTAGACTGAAATCCATGGAACCCCTATCTCAATATGAAGAAACTAAGAGTCCAAAAGGTTAATCCATTTTCACAAGTTCATTGATCACTCAGCTAGGACTAAAACAGAAGTTAGTCAAACTTCAATATGCTTATCCTTCACCATACACACATGTGTTGACTGAATTAATATCTATTTAAGATAGCATCATCTTTTCTTCCTCTAATGGCATCTTTCTAGCTCTTCTACTCAATTTTCCTCCTGTTTTTCTAATAGTGGCCAATTAGCTACCAACCTCCCTCTTCTCATTCCCACCCAACTGGAGAAGAAATACAGGTACATTTTGTATCTGAAAATGCAGTCATAGGAAGAAAGCAGTAGGATGGAATGTGACAGACATAAGCACAGAGAATTTTTTTTCTTTAGTCCTGTTTCTGTCCCTTTCTCAAGATGCAAATACTGTCCTGGCTTTATGTTCCCCAGTGGCCTCATTTGCAGAAATCTTGAGGGAGCATTTCTGCAGGATGCAATTACGGTATAGTGAATATTGCCTGGCATTGCTTGTAAATTTTTGGGGTAGACAACTGTACTCTTCTAGTACCCCTTTCCTCTTCAAAACTTACATGGAATACACAACTTCGTTAAGCCACTTTGAACAGTTTTCTGACTTCTATAATGAAAAGAAACATATTCAACTTAAAATATCAGCTAATTAGACCTGTGTATCACCAAATGCCAAACAAAACCAAATGATTCCCAAAGGTTTTCAGGACCATCTCTAACTGGTGGTTCATTCAGATGCCAGGCTTGAAGGTACTGCCACCCAATGGCTATTTATGCAAACAACACTTTTGTGAGAGCTGTATTGTTTTAAGTTATTTTTCCCAGACTCCAAGAAGAGTATCAGCTACAAAGAGAAAATGTGTGAAGGCTGGGTTACTGACCTAGGCCAGATACTCAGCTGTGCTACTGTAAGGCTTTGCCAAGAAAATCTGATTCCCCTGTATTAAAGAACAGGTGTAAGCTGTTTTAATTAGGCAATAAAAATCATAACTTGGCCTTGAAACTATAAAGACAAAATCATACACCACCATGAATCTTTGGCACCACAGTTAATTTAATTGTCTATTTTTGGATGATAAAATGAGAGCGTATAGATAATAGGCAAAAGCAAAAACAAAGCCACAGTTCTTTCCATATTGTTGATTTCTTGTGTTACATGATTTTGTTGTGCATTTAATAAACTCATCTTCCATTCATGAAATTGGGTTTGAGATAGTGCTGCTATACTTCATAACACCCAACAAAACATAAGTTGGTTATAGATTCCAGAAGCTTCTACTCTATACAGTGGGAGTATAGCGCAAGCTACTCTGGCCAATAGGTAGCCTTCAAAAAACACTAACAATAATGTTCATTTCAAAACTTTCTTTTCTATGTTAGACAAAATGTTCTATACACAGCCACAGAGCTTCTTTTCTGTTTTAGCAACAGATTGGTGCATAGTTTGAGGAGAATTAAACAATTACTCAAGCAGGTGGTTCTGAAGGATAATTGCTTTTGAATGAAAAAAATCAGGCTGGGAAGATGGCTCAGCAGGTGAGTGTTCTTACTCTGAAAATAGAGCTCCAGAATTTAAATCACTAGTACCAATAAAAAAGAAAGGTTTGGGCATGCAGGTCTGTAATCCAAATGTTGGAAGACACAGACACTGGGATCTTGCTGGTCAGGCCTTCACCGTAGTTGAAATGGTGATCTTCAGGCTCATTGAAAGACTCCTCAAGAGAACATAGTGGAGAGTGATAGAAAAAGACCCCTGCCTTCCTTCTCTGGCATCCACATAGGCATTTGTATCCCTACCACACACATACACATACGCCTTCTATCTCCCACACAAAAGAAAAGAAACAAATAGCTGGGAATATTAAGATTGTCCATGAATGTCATTTTGTTTCTTTTCTATTAAAATGCATGCTTGGCTTATAAAGTCTCATCAGTACTGACTAGATCCTCTTCCTCTGTGTCCTGGCAAGGCCTCTTCACTATGAGCAAGTCAGCAAAGAACAGACAACTGAAATCATGACAGAGGCAGCCCCTGCTCCCCTTACTGAGGAACGCACATGGAGACTGAGCTGCCTATAGGCTACATCTGAGCAAGACATCTAGGTCCTCTCCATGCATAGTCCTTGCTTGGTGCATCAGTCTCTGCAGAACCCACTGGGCTCAGAGTTTTTACCTTTGTCGGTCTCCTTGTGGGGTTCCTGTCCACTCCATGTCCTTCTATCTACACCTTCCCGTGCTCTCTTCCATAAGACTCCCTGAACTCTGCCCAAAGTTTGGCAGTGAGTCTCATCATCAGTTTTGATCCCCTGTTGGGTGGAGCCTTTCAAAGGACCCTCTATAGTAGTCTCCCATCCTGTTTCCTCTTTTCCACTGCTTTTGGTGTCTATCTTGCTTGTCATTTTGAATGCAATTTAAGCATCCTCCCTAGGGTCCTCCTTAGTGTTTAGCTTCTTTAGGTCCATAGATGTTAGTATGGCTAACCTATATTATAAGCTATGGGCAGATGGCAAAGGAGGAGAACTCCCTCTTTCAGTGGACTAGAGGAAGGTGATATTGGGGAAAGAGGGTAAGAGGGTGGGACTGGGAGGAGTTGAGGGAGGGGGCTTCAATTGGGACATATAATGAATAAATTGTAAAAAACTGTTTTGAGAAATGAATACTTGGTTGATCATAGTCACTTGTAAATCTTCTCCACTACGGGAAACTTCTCTCTTGTATATGCTCATAAACAATCCCCTTTATTGGCTTCTAGAAGAATGTCACATTTGGCACTAGATAATTTATTGTCCTGCACTCCTCGTTTCAGCTTCAGTTATCCTCAACTATCCTTGAGAACAGCATCACCCATAAATGGGGTTCCTGGAGGTTGAAAGTATATATTTTATTGCTTAATATTATTTTTTCCAACTCAAAAATACTAGCATTTGTACTGAAGAACTTGTGACTGGGGAAATCCAGGGAATTATAGGATGTCTAGCAACATCCCTAACCCATACAAGTAGCACCTCCCAGTGGTTGTGACAAGTAAAAGTATCTGCAGATATTACCAGGTTTCCCTTGAGGTGCAAAATCACTCCCTCAATTTGGGAACCACCTGTGTAAACTATGAGTCGTATCAGGAATGGAGTTGCTTTCCTGGAGGTAAGAATAATTGCTTAAATAAAGTGCAAAGTTTATGTTAGGAAAAAGTAGAATAAACTTAAATAACTAGGGAAGATACACACTGTGCGATATCTTGAATACCAGAGCCTACAAGAGGCAGCCATAGTAGTGCTCTAACACATATGTTTCCAATAGAAATTGCTGTTGTGAAATTTATCCCACAGAAGGGAAAAGACAAAATGAATGAAAAGGTACGAGGTAATGCATGAAAAGGAACCTATTGTTATAAGAGCCAGGTCTACCTGTTAATGGCTGAGACTATAAAAACATCTTTGGAATAAAAGGTAAAGAGTAAACACTGGGTTACTTTGTAAATAGAAATGTGAAGCCTATATGTCAACCTGGATATTAGAGGTGAAGGCAAGTAAAAGCAGAGTTGCTAGCGAGAAGACTCTAATGGATGAGGGGACATTTACTTAAATCAACTCTGGAAATAACTGTAGACATATTAGAATTAGCACAAGAGTGACAGAGATGTCGCTCATGGATGGCTTTGGAATCCCAAAAGGCTGAAATCAGTGGATGAGTGCAAGGAAAAATTCTTTCTCATTTATGTTACACACTACTCTGGAGAAGTTTGAGAGACCTGGCTTTTTCCATGTTATGATACTGCTGTCTTGAATGAAGGACGTCCAATGTAGATGTAGAAGAGTTAAGTTCTAAGGAATATTTTAGAGGCCCTCAAATATCATGCATACTTTCTTCCACATTCCATTGTGTATTCAACTGGACAAAAACAATCTAGTTTTACTGGTTCAGGAAATGAAACACACAGGAAGTTATCCAGTCTTTGTTGTAAGATATACACCACCACCAACAACAACAACAGTTCTGTCATTCTCAAATACACAGAAATAAGATATCTATAGAAGTGGGTAGATTTATTAAAGGGGTGAATACAAAGGGTAAATTAGAGCAGAAAGATTTAGAGAAACACAAGGCATGGAAGATGTTCCATAGAGGACTCACAGATATGACCAAAGAGTCTGAAAGAACAGGGTCTGTGTGATCTTAAGAATGTCAAAATAAGGAGAGACATAGTACCATAAAGAAGGAAAATGTTGCCTGCCTTCAGTGCCTTCTCTTCCTGGAAATTACACCTGTCATCATGCCCCCACTCCTAAAATGTACCATATATGCAAGTCACTGGACTCTCACCACATTCTATCTTCAGAAATTTGCCTTTACAGCTTCTTCTAACGATTAAACTCCTAGAGGCTAGAAACTGGCAAATATTTTTCTATAAAAAATCATTTAGTGTTTTAGGCTCTGCAGGCCATTTCAGTTTTGTCACAGCTACTCAACTGTGCCATTTCAATATAAGTGTAGCCATAAGCACTATGTAACTAAGCAAGTATAGCTGTGTTTCAGTAAATATTTGGAAGATATTCAGTGAGTCAGATCTGACCCTTGGGCCATGATTTACTGCTCCCTGGTCTACTGTGAACGAAGTCCTCAAAAGTATAATCAAAGAACTTCTGGAGAGAATCAATAAGTATCTTAGTCATACTGCCTCTTCTTATTTATCTTTCACAGCACCTACAGTAGTTTTCATATAGCACTAGGCTATGAATGTCTTTTGTAAAATTTCTCAATATTGCTTTTGAAATTGCTTTCTTCAAAATTATTACTATTGTTATAAATATTATTTGTATGTGTGTGTAAGTGTATATGTACTACAGTGTACATGGGGAGGTCAGAAAATAATTTTGAGGGTTGATTCTCTCTTTTTATTGTGGGATTGGGGTATCAAAGTAAAGCCATGTAGCATGTACAGCAGAGAGCTTTACCTGCTAATCCTTCTTATTATCATAATTAAATATTGTTAAAAGGAGATTTGCCATGATGGCTGAGGTGAGAGGATGATGAGTTCCCAGGAAGCCTGGTCTCTGTAGCAAGTAAACATAAATGTAAAATAAGAATAAAAGTAAACATAAATTTAAAAATACTTTTAAAGAATCCAAATCAGTGGATCATAGCAGCATAGAGTTTAATTACCATTAAGAAACTACCTTGCAAGTCTGTAGTAAGTAGTTCATGAAAGAAACATGTAACCCCAAGAATCATAAAAAGAATGTGACAAGAAAAGATGTGAGTTTAAAACTCCTAAGGATTAGCAACCCAAGGGAGAAAATCTGACATTAGAACTGCTTAAAAGTAACCAAAGAGTTCAGTCCTCAGAGAACAACACCAAGGGACATCACATTGTATGTAATAGATATCTCCCAACACTCTTTAACTGTGTGAATAATAGAGTTGATGCCAGCACTTTAATGTTAGAAAGAACTTTATAATTTGAAGGAAAGTGAGAGACCAACAAAAATGATTAAGATAGTGAAAGAATTCATTTATGAGCGACTATAAAAGAAGCAAAATATGTGCTTAGCCTACTGATAATCAGAAGACGATAGGAAATGAGTTTAGAAATTAGTGAATGTAAACACCAGGAATGATGGGCAGCTTCACTCTGTGTGTGCATATATCTCAGGCACTGACAATTCTTCCCATTATGAGATCTAAAACATTTACAGGCAATCTGAATAATATATAAGAGGGGATATGGTGATTAGTAATGTTCTGTGACCATAGAATATGCTTACGTCAGATGAGCAAGTGGAAGACAAATTATTCTTTACCAAAAAAGAATATTCTTGTATCTTGGTATGCTAAGAGAATTTAATATTTGTTGTATTTCACACTTACAAGCATCAAAGGAACTTGTAGATAAAAGGTGATAGTTTAGAATTATTTGATTTAAGGCAAACTATGAAAATGGCCAGATTATTTATTTTCATCCACTTATTTATTTGTCTATCCACCTACCCCATATAATTTTACTTTCTTAATTGATTTATAATTATATTTATTCCTTCCCTTTCCTTCCTCCATAACCCTTCCATAAATCCTTCCCAACTCTTCCTCAAATTCATGAATGTTTCCTCCACTAATTATTGCATACATATAGTATATGAATAGTTTATTTTTACCCATGACTTGTCAGGATCTGTGTCGATAATACAAAGAGTAATTCTGCCCAGGGTAATTCCTCCAAAAACAACCAACCTACCCAGATGTACATACAAAACAAGCTTATAGTCTATTGATAAAGCTAGGGGAAAAGGTGACTATGAAAAGATAAAATCAGTAGATTACAACGAGAGAATAAAGAAAATGTCCTCTAATCCAGATAGGAGAAGTGAGGAAAGTTTAAGGAAGCTTCTTAGGACAGTTGGCATTTTTGATGTGTTTTGAGAGATTCTGAAGAGGTCTTAATCAGACAAACTATGAATAATCATCCCAGGTAAAAATAGTGTACATTCCAAGGGAAAAAGATGGCAAAGCACTAAGCCAATTTCGAACAATATATATGGGACTGGCAAGTAGTTCCGATTGTCTCAGATAAATAGTGTAAAGCATATAGCTGTCTTAAAAAGACTAAGGACACCTGTACTACTAGGACACCTGCACTACCAGGACATGACAGGGGAGCCACACTTATGAAATCTCAACAATGCAGCTGTCTTAAAGAATGCCTACATTAATGCCAACACCAGTTGACATACCAACATAGATGAGGAAAATTTCACAAGGCTTGACTATTAGTTAAGGAGCTACCCGGAATCAATGACTACTGAAAGACAGAAAATGAGTCTTCTCCAGGGACACATCCTCCTGATAGGTAATTCAATCCTAAGGGTTCAGACCTAAACACACGTACATGAGCAACACTAAATGGATTCAGTAGGTGTGTGTATGTATGTAACAATGCAGACTAAAGAAAAATAGGTCATGAAATTGAGAAAGAGTGGTCATAGGTGGAGAATGAGGGAAAGGGGAGGGGTAGAAATGATTTAAAAACAGTATATATGTATGAAATTTCTACCAAAGAAAAATAGTATTAGTAACTGCATTCTATTAAGGTTTTAGGTATTTTCTTTTTCCTATTAATTTATCTCTCTTCCAAAACTCTTTCCATGAACAAAACCATACCTATATGTTATCAAATGGTTACAAGCCTTTTATAGTGTTTATTCTATTGTTGACATGATTCTAAACTCCTTACATATATTGATTTTCCTTAAACAACTCTGCAAGATACTATGGTACCATGATACTGTGGCTGTTGATATTTGACAGCTTAAGAATGGAGTCAGTAAGGTGAAAGAACTTGGAGGTTTTAGTGACATTCTGTAACAATGTGCTTCTTCCTCACTCTAGACCAGTGGTTCTCAATCTTCCTAATGTGTATGACTCCTTAATACAACTCCTCATGCTGGGGTGACCTCTAACCATAAAATTATGTCATTGCTATGCCATAACTGTAATATACTACTGTTTTGAATCATAATGTAAGTATCTGATATGTAGGATATATGATATACGACCATCAGTGGGGTCGTGACCCACAGGTTGAAAACTGATGCTATAGACTTTGTACTCTTTTCCCTGTGCCCCTGCTAACTTTCTAACTCATGAGACTATTTTTGTATGATTTCCTACTATAACAATTCATCCAAAAAACTGATGTAACAATTAAGTATAGAGACAATCAAATATTTAGGGAGAAGGATGCTCACAGCACCAAAATTTGTAGTCAGAGAAGTGAAACTGAAAATAATCTAAATGTCTTACACAATGTGTGCACACATTGCAAATGATGAATTAGAAGAAAGTTAAAGAGCATGAGCAATACCATAAAAGTCAATGGGAAGCAGGGGCCATAAGCTATGTGACACTAGGAACCATATACTATGTGCTCAGAAAAGAAACACACTAGTCAACACTGTGTTTCAATTTGAATCTTGGCTTTCAAGTTTTAGTTTCATGCCTTTAGGTAATAATTTAACCCTTCTTTGCTCCAGTTTTCTTCTCAGGAAATGAGATAATACAGCTGTTGTAAGGCTTAACAGTAAAAATACTTGAAAGAGTGGTTGACAAATACTTACAAAAGTTAAAGAAGAAAATTATAATAAGTAAACCCACAAAAACTAGAACTGAATAGTACACACTCACCTGGAAGTTTGGCAGGTGTCTTTGGTAGTCTGGGATCTGCAATGTTATAGTACCCCTACTTGTTTTCTTCCTGTACCGTGAACATGTGTATAGAGAGATCCTTGCAGAGCAGTGACAGTCACAAGGCCCCTCTACTGCTGGCCATTGTTTCATCTGTCTCATAATCTAAGTGGTGCTAACATATGACTTTTGTACCTTTTTATTTTAATGTTATAGCACTTTATTGGTATGTATTTATGAGGTATACTGTAATGTTTTGGGAACTTATCTTTTTCTTAACACTGAATGTGATATTGTGATTCATGTATATATTAAGTCACAGCCAACTCACTGAAATTAGCATATCTACCATCTTAAATTTTTACTATTTTTTCCAGCAAGTTGAGTCAGAAATCCTCTTTTCTAACTATTTTGAAATATGTTATGCATTAATGTTATGTTCATCATTCTGTGTCATATAAAATAAACCATTGGAGGATCATGCATGGAGAGAACCTAGACCACTGTTCAGATGTGGCCATTTGGCTGCTCAGTCTCCATATGGCTCTCTGAGTGAGGAGATCAGGAGTTATCTCTATAATTAACTCAGTTGACTGCTCTTTGATCACTTGCCCCTGATGATGCACCCATGCAAGGCCATGGAGTAAGAGGATCCAAGCAGTCCTGATGAGACTTGACAAACTATGGTCAGATGGCAGAGGAGTAAAACTTTCAGTGGACAAGGGGAAGGGGGTGAGGGAAAGAGAGAGGGAGAGTGGGACTGGGGGAAGTTCAGAAGGGGGCTTCAATCAGGATATATAATGAATAAACTGCAAAGAAAAGAAATAGAAATTTAAAAAGGAAAAAAAAGCTTAGATTTAATTCAAAAATTAAAGTTTACTCTTCCAATTATAGCATTGTGTTCATTTACCCATCTCCTCAGTCTCTGGAAGCTTCTATAAGATAAACCTTTTCTACTCTCAACTTCTATGAGCAAAACACTTTCAGATTCCATGTGAGATCACTGTTTTATTTAAGATAGTGTCCTCTAGTTCCAATCACACAATTTCAGTGTCCAGTTCTCTATTGGTAGACATTTGTTGCACCATGAATTACAGTAGTTACCTAAAGAGTAGAAAATCCTTGACCACTACTTGTGCTATTTACATAATGGTTCATTTAGGTTTTCTGTAAAGCCTTCACACCTTTTTTTTCCTCTTTCACCCCGTCCTGTTCCTCAGGTCTCCTATGTGAAAGCGATTGACATCTGGATGGCTGTGTGCCTTCTGTTTGTATTTGCTGCCTTACTGGAATATGCAGCAGTGAACTTTGTCTCCAGGCAACATAAGGAATTCCTTCGTCTCCGGAAACGACAGAAGAGGCAGAATAAGGTAGAATTCTCCCTCAATACAGAATTGCATAGAGCTTTAGGTGGTTAACCAAGCAATGTAACTCAAAAACAACAACAACAACAACAACAACAAAACAGAACAGATAATGAGTAAGCAGATGAAGTTAATTCTTGCCCTAATAAATTACTACACAAGCAAGTCCTTTAAAGTGTTGGGTAAGGTTAGCAGGTTTAGTAGAAAAATTACAAGGTACACAGTTAAAACTTGAATTCCAGGTAAATTCATTTTAAGATGTATACCAAACAATAAATGGAATATACATGTACATACACCAAAATTATTTATTGTTTATATGACATTCAAATATCCTTGCGTTCTCTGATTTTTATCACACGATTTGAATTGGGTATATAGATTCAAACTGACAAAGTTATTTTAAAATCCTTGTTGATGTGTGATAATTTTTATGTGTATTACTATGTCTACATAACTGATATAGTGTTTTTCATCAGGTGGTCTGTATTTATATCAGTGGTTCTCAACCTTCCTAATTCTTCAATCTTTTAATACAGTTCCTCATGTTGTGGTAACCCCCAAACAAAAAAATTAATTTTTTTTAATTTTAAATTAAATTAAATTCATTAAATTTACTACCTCACCATAAATATTTTCAGTTCAGTATTTAGAGAGATACTAGACTGTGGTAGCTTAAAGATTTACTGGTAGGTGAAGGTGTTGAGAAATCAAAAGTAGATGACTTGATAATTTAGAATTCAAGGGAATTGATAGGGTAAAACAAACTGTTGTTTGCCCTTACTCCTTGACATCATCAGATCATTCACCTGTCATTTTCTTTCATTAATTTGTTGATCACCTATTTTATTAAGCCAGGAAATGTGGGTTTGCAGTGAAGAATGAGACTAAAGAAGTGGCAAATGAAATTGTACAAATAAGTAGATACTTTTCAGGGCAGCAAATAAGGCTGTATTTTATGCTAGTAGACTGGAATTCAAGGGGTTGTCCTAAATTTGCAAACAGGATGGTGAGTTATGGGATGAAGATGAAGAATGGCAGCAGCAGATCAATTAGGAAAAATTGTGTACAAAAGATGATAGTGACTTAGACTATGCTGTTGGGCCTGAAAATGATGGGAAGTGGTCAGATTTAATACTAGAGCATCCATTCATTCACAAATATGTATTTGCTACCTATTATGTGCCAAACACTAGATATTTAGACTTCATTGTAAAACACAACAGAAAAAAATGTAATTCTTTAATGAAGCTCATATTGTAGTGGTTATGACTTGGATGTAAAACCAATGGGTCATAATGTTTTTATGTGAGCAAAAGAAAGGAATAGAATATGACACAAATTTTTGGCTTAAGAAACTGGGTAGTTATTACATTAGGATGAAAGTTACTGCAATAGAAGCAAATGTAGAGCTGAGTTCCAGAATCCCACTTGATATGATCAGGTTTAGATAACTATGAAACATCTCAGTAAAATTGGCAACCAATTAGATAGATACATGTATTCATGAGGAGGGTAAATCAGTGACCAGGAAACAGATAATCTTTGAACTCTGCAAAGGTGAGTGAAGTCACCCAACAAGGGAATGAAAATAAAGATTTTCTGATAACAAAGTACTTCATCAGTTAGGAAGTGTGTTTGCTTTAGGTTGAACACAAAAATAATTAAAAGAAATAGTGGCAGATTTTAGCTAGCATTTGCAATTGCCTTCATGTGGGGAAGATAGAAAGATAGAATTGCAGAAAGTGTGTTCATGAAAGAATTTTCCCTAAAATAAAAGATAAAAATACCCTTGACAAAGGGACTACTCAAATGAAAAGGAAGACATTAATACCACATTAAAAATAAAACCTGAATTCAAGAATAAATATCTTAAGTAGGTTTAAATGTAGAAGATGCAAAGACTGCCATGCTCGTGGATTAGAAGTATTAATATTGCTAAAATGACTGTATTAAAAAAGCAAAAGGCAGTTTACGAATCCAATGCTATTGCCGTCAAAATTCCATACAAGTTTGTAAAATCCATTGTTCCTCTCACAGTTTCGGCATGGCTATTCTAACTGTATAGGAGTTCATTGTAAAGTTTATTGGGCCTGATGAATTTGGTTTGTGATGTTTCATTTGCAAGTTTTTAAATTTAAAGTTTGTAAAGATAAAAGAAATATTTTAAAAGAACCATAGAATACAGAACAAAGGGGTTGGCTTTATATAGAAATATATATTTCATTTTGCTCCTGATTTCATTCATCACCAACTCAGTGAAGAAGATACTAAAGCACAGAAAAGTAAATTGTTTTTCGCTTTCATGCCTCAGGAAATGACACATCAGAATCTCAGTTAAAATATTGTCTCCTGAATCCCCATGCCTTACCATTATGCAGAGGAAATGGAACAAGAGCTATGATTGCTAATCAGTAGGTAGGTTCATTGGAGCTAAAGGGAAAGTTCCTCTTTCTGCCCATGGATTCTGAGGTTCATTACAGGCTTAAAGTGTGGTGGAAAGAAGAAATGTAGACACTTTGAGAAAGAAGGTAACAGTGTTTGATAGCAGTTTGGGGGAGTGGTAAGGCCAGTTATTCAAAGGAATGAGATGGGACTAGAATACTGAGGTAGAGACAGTATGTGTCCCAACAAGGTCTGTGGCTATGAATCTGAGAAATAATCAGTAAGTAGGTGTATGTTTTCACCCAGGATGCTACCAGGCTCAGGTTCAATTTGTCCTGCCCATATAGTCATGGTTGTGGGGTTATCTACTGGAGCATGGCCAAACCAGCAGAGACTACAACTTAAAAAAGATATTCTTCCTATTCCATAAGCCATAAACTGTCACTGGTCTCTCATATACAGGTCAAGGGCTGTGATCGTGCCCCTGTGTGATAGAAAGATGTCTGGCTTGGTCCCATGTAGGGATCCACAGCTACTGTGAGTTCAATAGTGCAGCATTTCTGGCATAATCAGAAGATCTTGTTTCAGCCTGTCATGTGTGGCCTCTGGTTCTTACAGTCTTTCTACTCTCTCTTCTACAATGGTTCCTGATTGTTGGGGAAAGGGTATGAAACATGACAAGAAAGAGTTTCAATTACTGCTTAAGAAAATGCCTTACTTATTTAGAAGTGGAAGCTTCATGTCTTCCATGAAGATAGTCTGAACTTTGGGCTCCTCAAAATCGGTATTTAAATGACCAAACACATGGCTTGAGTGAGGAGGTATAATATCTAAATGAATAAAATTTTTTGTCCCTTAATAAAAGCAGATTTTTAAAGATTACTCACTACTATTTTTTCTATTTTTTTTCTTTTCCCATATCCTCCCTTTCCCATCCATCTTTACATTCTTCTCCCCTACTCTTTGATAAAACAAACAAGAAACTAAAAATTTTAACACATGACAAAAGCTAAAAAAAAATCAACCACCACAACAAAAAGCATTATTCTGGGCCCCTTTTATGACAATTTTCAGTTACATTGTCATAACTAACACTCCCCTGCTAGGATAAGTTTGCAAGGTGCTGGCTCATGAAATGAAGTGCACTCAGACACAAGAGGCTGGCAACAGGCCACTCTCTGTGTCTGAAAGGAATAGGACACTGCTGCCCCTACTGGCCACTTACAGTATGAGCATGCAAGATTTGAAAAGCCACTGTGAGGATACTTAGCAGCAGATGTCTTAAACAAGAAAAAGAAAAGATTCCATGAACAGAAAACAAACGTAAAAGAGCCTGTCCTACCTTTGAGACTCTGAATGCCTACAATTGAACAGTTTTATGATTTTTGTGTGTTGCAAATCATTCACTGTTTCATTTAACTGCAACATTCAATATTATAGCACTGTAATATCTATTAGTGCCACTTTCAATTATCAAGAGTGCCTTTATCATAATAAATGATTATTCTACCAGTAATGAAGGTAATGCTTTATCCCATATTACAGATGAGAAGTTCAAACCAAGATAGTTTAAACAGTATCCCAAAGTCACAGTGCAGACACTCTCCGCCATTCCTGGCCTGTTGTTGAGAGTTTAAACACCTTACTTTAAACACTGAGAGAGAGAGAGACTTAATACTTTTAATGCACTTTATAATGTTTATGCTTTTAAAAGGTAGTTAGAATCAAGGCTACAATAGGGTAAGTAAGGCAAATCACAAAACTATGGAATCAGATCTTGATTTTTATTCTAAATTTTACTTTTTCCGTTGTCGATTTTTGCTTCAATAATGACTTTAAACATTGTATGAAAATCTCATTTATCTTAAATCCTGGAGATCTGCCCATACCCCTCTTCTGCTCAACTTTGCACCTAGAACATCCTTTGCCTTTTCTCTCCTCAGGCTAAGCTAGCCAAATACTACCAAACTAATTTCCATAGACCATGATCTACTATAACCCAGTTAGAAAAAGCAAACAAACAAAAATTCACCATTCTCAAATGTTAAAAATTCCACACATAAAGTCATCTCTGTAATTTCCCATTGAGAAACTTCCCTCTCAAAAATAATACTGGTTGGTTCCTTTAGGGTCTTAGAATAAAAACAAGAACATCATTTTACAGGATTAAAAAGGGCATTAAGATTCGTTCTTGATCAATGGAGACAGTGCCTGAGATTACATTGGCATGTATGGGAAGAATTGATGGTATCAACTCACAGTCAGGTTATAAAATGGGGTCACTCTCAAGAAGAACCCAGACAATTTGCAGAAGGGCATATTTGCTTAATTATCTTTTCTATGTTTTGCAAGCACCTATTGTCTCTTTTATCAAACTAGAGTATCTCAGAGTCCAACACAACCAGAATTTCCCTGACAGCACTGGCAGACCTTGGTCTATTAGAAGTTGACACCATTGATATGTGTGACAATCCCATTTTTAAATTACCTGATCTTTGTTAACAGAATATGAGGGTTATAACAACTTCACTATAATGAACTTTAAAGCTTTAACTGCAGTTACCTGTTTTTGTCCCTGATGTCACATATCTCCAGTCACTCAGATAGTTCTTATTTCTTTAATCTCTGTGACCAAACAGAAATAATGGCTGCTTGAAAATATGGTTATTGATTTAAGAGCATAAAATGACAAGTTGACTATTTAGATGATTATTCTCCACACCCAGCCCTGCCAAAATAATGTGCCAGCAAAATGCCACAGTGTATAAAGGCACTTGCCACATAAAACTAACAAACATGAACTCAATTTACAAAACCCACAGTGAAAGGAAAACCGTATCCCCTGCCACTGCCCAAAGTCCTGACCTTTCATTTGCACATTCTGGCACATGAACCTGTATTCATACACACACACACACACACACACACACACACACAATGATGACGATGGTGATGATTATGATAAACAAATAATTACAAAATTAAAAAAAAACATACAAGGCATCTTTATTTGACTACAACAAGGTCAGGAAGTTTGGCCCTAATCAGCATATCTTAAACAATAGTAATACAAAAAAGGGATATTTCAGTACTCAAGTTTTTGAGATTTTTCTCCTTATTTGTGTTCATCTTTCAGAATTAGCTACACTGCTAGTTTCTTGGGAAAACATTACCTTATTCTACAGGACTGAAATAGTTTCACTCTTTTAAACAACTGATTAGTTCCTTTTAATAATAACTGTCACTTTGGACTCATTTGTTGTGCATAGTTTATAAAGAAATATAATATTAAAATAATACTAAGGTGTAACTTTTTGGAAATTTTACCCAAAAATGATTCTTTCAACCAAACATCTTTTACTTAATCCATTAGAGAGAAATAAGCATACAGTATAATGAACTACATTGAATTTTTTTTTAAATAAGGCTTTAGCCTCAAATGCTTCAGTGTTCCAGGCTGGTGAACAGTTTAAGAAATCCTTGACCCTTCACATGCATGAAGCAAGAAGCTCTACACTGCCATTTCTTAACCACTGTGTCAAGGATCTTCAATCTTCCAATTCCATTGGGACACCAGGCCTTAATGATAAAGGGCAGAACAGACGGACTCAGCATCCACTGTAACCTAGAAGTGGCTTGTTATATTGATGGGATTCACTCCAGAATGTATGACTCATTGTCTCAGAATCTCCACAGATAGATTAAACTCCTCCTTAGATTTAACTAACTAGTCTCAAGAAACCAGCCAAATTCATCCGCATATTACAATCAAGGTTCACAGGCTAGTGCTACTGTATTACTCAAATGAACATGTTCAGTTTTTATCTGACTCTTTAAAGAATTTTATCCCTAATTGGGTAAAAAATCATCTTGTTACTTTCCAGTCTCCCAAAAGAAGGTTGAATATGTACACCTTTAAAGAAACAGTTTAGAGCTAGAGAGATGGGTAGAAGTTCACAGCAATTCTTGCTCTTGTAGAGGACTGGGATTCATTTTTCAGCACTCACATAGAGGCTCACAACTGCCTGCAACTCCATTTCCAGAGAACCTAATTCCCTCTTCTCCTGTACACATCTCATGCACATAAACTTGCACAAGCTCACACTCATACACATGATTTTTAATTAAAAAAGAACTATAAAAAACAAGTTTATATGAGCAGATGCTAGAAGTAATTTTCTTAAATTGTAAGTGTTCAGAAAGATCATGCTCTCCATCTGTGACCCCTTTGGGATCTCATATCAGATATCCTGCATATCAGATATTTACATTATGACTCATAACAGTATCAAAATTACAGTTATGAAGTAGGAATAAAATAATCTTGTGGTTGGAGGTAATCTTAAAATGAGAAACTGTATTAAAATGTGGAGGCAAGGGAGATCCAAGATGGATGTCCCAAGAACACACTGTGTCTAACCAGCAGGACAGCAGTGACTGCACAGTGATGAATAGACCAAACTGTGGGTCCAAAACCACAAGCAATTGTGTTTCCCAGGTGAGAGAAAACCCCATGGTGTGGGAAGCAATTGGGTCTAATCTCAGCTCACCCAGCTAAACACAGAAAGGGTTCCCAGGTCCCAACAAGCACTCTGTCACCAGCCCAGAGGCACAGGCCTGCATGCTCTGATCACTATCCCAGACTGAACTCTGGGCCACACAACACCAGAGACTGGGTTTTCCAGGAAAACCCCCTGTGAAGGAAGCAAACCATGCTGACAGACCTCAGGTCACCCAGACAACCCCAGGAAAATGTCTCTGGCTCCAGCAGGCTCTCAGTCGCCAGCCCAGAATCACACAGCTGTGCATGATACTCACCTTCCCAGACAGAACTGCGGGCCCCAAAACACTAGAGACTTGATTTCCCTGCAGGGAGGAAGTCCCACTGTGAGAGAAACATCAGGTTCGACCTCAAGACACCAAGCTAATCCCCAGAAGCAGGCCCAGGGCTCTAGCCTCCAGCCACAGACCTGTGTGCTGCTCTCACACGTTAATGATTACCGCTTGGGTACTGGGGCACAGAACTCCAACCTCAGACCAACAGAAGACTGAGAACAATGGGAGCAACCCCCAGATGCTGCTCCGAAGCTCAACCTGTCTCCCTAGCTAAACTGACCAAACCTCAGGGCTCCCTGGTTCTTTAAGAGGGCTTTGGCCAGCAAACATAGGGAAGGAGCAGCAGCAGCTCACTAAATACAGAACAAGAAAGCCAGTAGCAGAGCAGCTGTCTCCAGGGGATTTCTTCTGGTGAGAGGAGAGTCCCTGGACTCCCAATGAACACAGTTAGCCCACAGTAACATACAACTGAGGAGAGCTGTGGCAATTCACTGAAAAGCACTGGCAATTCAGTGATCATACCCAAAAGTTGGGGGCTCCTTCAAGAACACCCATTTCCCTGCCAAGGAGATTCCTCCCACCCCAAGATTCCAGCAGGTTCCAGAAACTAATAGTCAATACCTGAGAAAAACAAATGGGTAGAGGTCAGTGAAAAAGCATAATCAGTAAAAGCCAAAGCAATATGGTATCTCCAGAACCCAGTTATCCAGGGGCAAATAACCCCGGATACTCTAACATAAGTGAAATTCAAGTAGATGAACTTAAATCTATACTTACAAAGAAAATAGTGGAGGAATCAAATAAAATGCATAAAGAAATAGAAGAAGATAAAGTCAAACAGATTATGGACATGCATAAAGAAATACAGGAAGATGCAACCAGGAAGTTTGTGGCCTTTAGAGAGGAAATAATTAAATCATGGAAAGAAATAAATACAGGAAAGTTCAAACAACAGGGGAAGGAATTGAAGGAGAAGCAGGAATATATAAACAGACAGGTGAAGGAAATCGATAAAACAGTTCAAGATCTGAAGATAGAAATGGAAAAATTGAAGAAACCACAAATGGAGGAAATTATGGAGCAGGAGAACTTAGGGAAGAAAACAGGAACTACAGAGGTAAGCATATCCAATAGACTACAAGAGATGGAAGAAAGAATCTCAGCTGTTGAAGATACAATGAAAGGAAGTAATGTATACATCAAAGAAAATGTTAAATTAAAAAATTCCTGACACAAACAATCCAAGAAATCCAAGACAACATGAAAAGACAAAATCTAAGAATAATAGGAATAGTGGGAAAAATATCCTTGTCTCCAAGGCACAGAAAATATTTTCAACAAAATCATAGAAGAAAATTTCCCCAATTTAAAAGAAAGGCCTGTAAGCATGCAAGAGATCTACAGAAAACCTCATAGATTAGACCAAGGAAGAAAATTGTCCCACCACATAATAATCAAAATACTAAATATATAGAATGAAGAGAAAACACTAAAAGCTACAAGGGAAAAAAAGCCAGGCAACATATAATGACAAACTCATCAGAATCACACACCTGACTACTCAACACAGACTATGAAAGCCAGAAAGGCCTGGATGGATATAATGCAGAACCTAAGAGAATACAGATGTCAGCCGTGGCTACTATACCCAGAAAAACTCAATCATCATAGTTGGAGAAAACAAGATATTCAATGACAAAAACAAATTTAAACAATACATACCCACAAATGTAGCCTTACAGAAGATACTAGAAGCAAAAATACAACCCAAAAAAGCGAACTACATTCAGGAATACACAGGAAATAAATAACCTCACTACAGGAAAACTAAAAGCAGTGAAACACACAAGCACAATACCACAACATCAAAATAAAAAGATCTAACAGCCAGTGGTCATTAATATCTCTCAACATTAATGGACTCAGCTTTCCAATAAAAAGACAAAGACTGACAGAATGGATGAGTAAACAGGACCTAATAATACGGTGCATACAAGAAACACACCTCAGCCACAAATGTAGTCATTACCTGAGAGTAAAGGCCTGAAAATGGATTTCAAGGCAAATGGATACAAGAAGAAAGCAGGATTAGCCATTATAATATCTAATAAAATAGACTTTCAACCCAAATTAATCAAAATAGATGGGGAAATTCACTTAATATTCATCAAAGGAAAAGTCCACCAAGAAAACATCTCAATTCTGAACATCTATGCCCCAAATACAATGGCACCCTCATTTGTCAAAGAAACATTAATAAATCTGAAACCACACATAGATCCCCAAACATTAATAGTGGGAGACTTCAACATCCCACTCTCAACAAAGAACAGGTCAATAAAACAGAAATTAAACAAGGAAACAATGACTCTAACAGAGGTTATAAATCAAATGGAACTAACAGACATCTAACAGAACTTACAGAACTAACAGAACCTTTCACCAAAACACAAAAGAATTTACCTTCTTCTCAGCACGGCATGGAACCTTCTCCAAAATAGACCCTGTAGTTGGTGACAAAGCAAGCCTCAACAGATACAAGAAGATTGAAATAATCCCTTGTATTTTATCAGACCACCATGGACTAAAGCTGGATGTAAACAACAACAAAAATAGCCAAAAGTCTAAACAAACATGGAAACTGAACAACTCTATACTCAATGATAGTTTGGTCAAGGAAAAAAAAAAAGAGAAATTAAAGACTTCCCAGAATTCAATGAAAATGAAGCCACAATACACCCAATACTGTGGGACACAATGAAAGCAGTGCTAAGAGGAAATTTCATGGCACTAATTGCCTTCAGAAAAAAATTCAAAACTTCTCATATACGCAATTTAATGGCTAATCTGAAAGCCCTAGGAAAAAAAGAAAGAAGCAGACACACCCAGGAGGAGTAGACTGCTGGAAATAATCAAACTCAGGGCTGAAAACAATAAATTAGAAACAAAGAAAACATTCAAAGAATCAATTAAACCAAGAGCTGGTTCTTTGAGAAAATCAACAAGATAGACAAACCCTTAGCCAAACTAACTAAAATGGAGAGAGAAACTGTTGAATTCAGCAAAATCAGAAACAAAAATGGGGACATAACAACCTTCACTGATGAAATTCAAACTTCAAAAGCCTATAAGCCACAAAATTTGAAAATCTAAATGAAATGGAGAATTTTCTTGATGGATTCCACTTACCTAAGCTGAATTAAGATTAGGTAAATAAATTATATAGTCCTATATCGCCTAAGGAAACAGAAGCAGTCATGGAAAGTCTCTAATAAAATAAAATAAAATAAAATAAAAGCCCAGGGTCAGATGGTTTCAGTGCAGAATTCAACTAGACCTTCAAAGAAGAGCTAATCCCAATACTCTTTAAAGAATTCCACAATATAGAAACAGAAGGAACATTACCAAATTCATTCTGTGAAGCCAGAGTCATCTTGATACCTAAACCTCACAAAGACCCAACAAAGTAAGAATTTCAGGCCAATCTCCCTTATGATGATTAATGCAAAAACACTCATCAAAATACTTGCAAACTGAATCCAAGAACACATCAAAGATATCATCATCCCCTATGACCAAGCAGGCTTCATCCTAGCTATGCAAGTGTGGTTCAATATATGGAAATCCATTATCAACCATATAAACAAACAGAGAGATAAAATTATATAATCACTTCCTCAGATGCTGAAAAAGGATTTGAGAAAATCCAACACTCATTCATGTTTAAAGTCCTGGAGAGGTTAGGGATACAAGGCACTTACCTACAAATAGTAAAGGCCATATACACCAAGACTATAGCCAACACCAAACTAAACAGAGAAAAATTTAAATCAATCCCACTGAATTCAGTGACAAGGCAAGGCTGCCACTATCTCCATACCTCTTCAACACAGTAATTGAAGTCCTTGATAGAGCAATAAGACAATTAAAGGAGATTAAGGGAATTCAAATTGGAAAAGAAGAAGCCAAAGTATCACTATTTGCTGATGATATGATAGTATACAAGAGTGACCCCAAAAGTTCTACCAGGGAACTCCTACAGTTGATAAATACCTTCAGCAATGTGGCTAGATACAAAATTAACTCAGAAAATCAGTAGTCTTCCTATATACAAAAGACAAACGATCTGAGAAAGAAATTAGGGAAACTACACCCTTCAGAGTAGCCACAAAAATCATAAAGTAACTTGGGTTGACTCTAACCAAGCAAGTGAAAGACTAGTGTGTGTGTGTGTGTGTGTGTGTGTGTGTGTGTGTGTGTGTGTGTATAAACATTCCTGTCTCTGAAAAAAAATAAAACATCTCAGAAGATGGAAAGGTTCACTGTAATTCCCATCAAAATACCAACACAATTATTTACAGACCTTGAATAAAATTCCCAAGTTCATATGGAATAACAAAAAAAGCCAGAATAGCTAAAACAATCCTCTACAATAAAATATCTTCTGTAGGTATCTTCATCCCAGATCTAAAGCTGTACTATACAGCAACAGTAATAAAAACTGCATGGTACTGGCATAGAAACAGACTAGTGGATCAATGGAATCAAATTGAATACCGGGAAATAAACCCACACACCTATGGACACCTGATTTTTGATAAAGATTCCAAAACCATACAATGGAAAAAACATAGCATCTTCAACAAATGGTGCTGGTCTAACCTGAAGTTAATATGTAAAACAATGCAAATAGACCCATATCCATCATCCTGCACAAAATTAAAATCCAAGTGGATCAAGATCTCAACATAAAACCAGACATACTAAATCTGTTGGAAGAAAAAGTAGTGAAAAGCCTTGAACTCATGGGCACAGGAGACAGTTTCCTGGACAGAACTCCAACAGCTCAGGCTCTAGATCTACAATTAGTAAATGGGACCTAGTGAAAAAGGCAATCCTTTTGTAAAGCAAAGGACACTGTCAAGAAAACAAAACGACAACCTAAAGACTGGGAAAAGATCTTCACCAATACAACATCTGATAGAGGGCTAATATCCAGAAAATATAAAGAACCCAAGAAATTAAACACCAAAAAAGCAAGTAATCCAATTTAAATATAGGCTGCAGCGCTAAACTGAGAATTCTCTACAGAGGAATATTAAATGCAAGAGACACACTTAAAGAAATGTTCAACATTCTTAGTCAGCAAGGCAATTCAAATCAAAACAACTCTGAGATTCCATCTTATACCAATCAGAATGGCTAAGATAAAAAACTCAAGTGACAACACATGCTGAAGAGAATGTGGAGAACGGGGACACCTCCTCCATTTTTGGTGGGAGAGCAAACTTGTACAACCACTTTGGTAATCAAAATGGTGCTTTCTCAGAAAAGTGGAAATAGCACTACCTCAAGATCTAGCTATACCACTCCTCAGCATATACCCAAAAGATGTCCCACCTTCAATAAGGACATTTTCCCAAATATGTTCATAGAAACTTTATTTGTAATAGCCAGAATCCGGAAACAGCCTAGATGTCACTCAATGGAGGAATGGAGACAAAAATTTTGGCATATCTACAAAATGGAATACTTACTATTCAGCTATTAAAAACAAGGAAATCATGCAATCTGCAGGCAAATGGATGAAACTAGAAAAGATCATCCCAAGTGAGGTAACCCGGAAACAGAAAGACACACGTGCTATACACTCACCTACAAGTGGATATTAGCTATATAATATAGGATAGCTATCTACAAATGTAAAGAAATAAACACTAAGGAGGACCCTAGGGAGGATGCTTAAATCTCGTTCAGAATGGAAAACAGGATAGATAGCAGAAGTGGTGGATGAGAGGAAACAAGATGGAGCCTGCTGTACGAGTCCTCTGAAAGGCTTCACCCAACAGAGGATGGAAACAGATGCTGAGACTCATGGCCAAATTTTGGGCAGAGAGCAGGTAGTCTTATGGAAGAAAAGGGAGTTGGGGATGCAGGCACACTGAGGGGACAGGAGCCATCAATGAAACCAACAAAGCTCAGGGAGTCCTGAAGAGACTGATGCATAAAAAGAGGACCATGCATGGAGAAGACTAAGAATCCCTGCGCAAATGTGGCCAATTGGCAGCTCAGTCTCCATGTGGATCTCCCATTCATGGGGAGGGCGGGGCGGGGGGCCTGCCTCTATCATGAACTTGGTTGCCTGCTTTTTTGATAACTTGTTCCTTGTGATGTGGCCTTGCCAGGCCATGGAGGAAGAAGAGATTTAACAAGTTATGGGCAGATGGAAATTGTGGAGAACTGCCCATTTCAGTGTACTAAGGAAAGGGGAGAGGAAGGAAAATGGAGGGTGGTTGTGACTTCGGGGAGAGGAGTTGAGGGAAGAGGCTTCAAAAGGGGTATGTAAAGAACAAATTGTGAAAACAAAGCAGACTCAATAGAAAGGTTGAGAACTACTGCTTTAAACACAAAAGTGGTAAGCTAGCAAGTCTTCTAAAATCTGTTTTAGTAATTTGATGCAGTCCCTCCTGTGGTCTGACTGACAGCCACTCACCATGCCAGTCATCTTTCCTTTCATTTACAAATGAACAACATGAAGTAGGAGTTACAGAAAGAGAGTGTAGATATGATCAGTTTGTAACACAAATAACTTGTACATGCCATCTCTTTACCTGGAATTTGGATCTTTTAAGTAGAACACCAGACTGTAGTACCATAAATACTCATATTTCATGGTTGACTCATTTCAATCTTATAAATGCTTGTTAATTCCCAGGTGTTTTTTTTCTATTTATTAACAGAAACAGATATCGAGTTATCTCTTGATTTTTGTTTGCATTTTTAATTAAATTTTTATTTTTTATATTGATTACAGTTTATTCATTTTGTATCCCAGCTGTAGCCACCTCCCTTGTTCCTCCCAATCCTACCCTTTCTCCCTCATTTTCTCCCAAGCCCATCTCCAAGTCCACTGATAAGGGAGGTCCTCCTCCCCTTCCATCTGATCCTAGCTTATCAGGTCTCATCAGGGACTGGCTGCATTGTCCTTATCTGTGGCCTAGCAAGGCTGCTACTTCCTCAGAGGGAGGGGGTGGTCAAAGAGTCAGCCACCGAGTTCATGTCAGAGACAGTCCCTGTTCTCCTTATTAGGGAACCCATTTAGAGACTGAGCTGCCATTGGCTACATCTGAGCAGGAGTTCTAGGTTATTTAGGTTATATCCATGAATGGTCCTTCGTTGGAGTATTAGTCTCAGAAAAGACCCCTAGGCCCAGATTATTTGGTACTGTTGCTCTCTTGTGGAGCTCCTGTCCTCTCCAGGTCTTATTTATCTCCCTTCTTTCATAAGATTCCTTGCACTCTGCCCAAAGTTTGTTTATGAGTCTCAGCATCTGCTTTTATACACTGCTGGGTGAAATCTTTCAGAAGCCCTCCGTGGTAGGCTCCTGTCCTATTTCCTCTTTTCTCCTTCTTCCAATGTCTATTCCATTTGTCTTTCTGAGTGAGGATTGATCATCTTACCCACAGTCCTCCTTCTTGCTTAGCTTCTTTAGGTGTACAGATTTTAGTACATTTACCCTATATTATATGTCTGATGTAGACTTATAAGTGAGTGTATACAGTGTGTCTGTCTGCTTCTGGGATACCTCACTCAGATGGTCTTTTCTAGATCCCACCATTTGCCTGCAAATTTCATGATTTCCTTGTTTTTAATTGCTGAATAGTATCCCATTGTGTAAATGTACCACAACTTCTGTATCCATTCCTCAGTTGAGGGACATCTGGGTTGTTTTCTTATTCTGGCTATTATGAATAAAGCTGCTACAAGCATGGTTGAGCAAATGTCCTTGTTGTGTACTTGAACATATTTTAGACACATGCCTAGTTGTGGAATGGCTGGATCTTGAGGCAGCTCTATTCTTAATTGTCTGATAAATCACCAGATTGATTTCCAATGTGGCTGTAAAAGTTTACATTCTCACTAGCAATGGCGGAGGGTTTCCCTTTTTCTACACCCTTTCCAGCATGAATTGTCACTTGAGTTTTTGATCTTAGCCATTCTGATGGGGTAAGGTGAAATCTTGGGGCTGTTTTGATTTGCATTTCCCTGAGGACTAAGGATGTTGAGCATTTCTTTAAGGGTTTCTCTGCCATTCTATATTCCTCTGTAGAGAATTCTTTGTTTAGCTCTGTACTCCATTTTTAATTGGATTACTTGATTTGTTGCTTTTTAACAGGCTGTCATTTTGTTCTGATGAGAGTATCCTTTGCTTTACATAAACTTTTCAGTTTCATGAGGTCCCATTTACTAATTATTAATCTTAGAGCCTGTGCTGTCTTGGTATCTCTTAATTATATGGATAATGCTTTCTATCAAAAAATGACTTTATATATTTATATATATTCCTATAATTGTTCATCTCATTAAATTTGGCCCTGTTTTCTTTCTGTTTCTCTCTCTATTTCTCTCTCTATCCCTCCTTTCCTTTTTTCCCTCCCTCACCCTACTCTGTCTGTATGGGTGGTCATGGTGGTGGTAGAACCCAGGTCCTCATAAATACTAAATAAGAACACTACCACTGAACAGTATCTCGGCTGTTTAAACTTTTTTCCATTAATTCAATCATCTCACAAATTAGTAACCACATCTTGCTTTGCACTTTTTTATAGGAAAATACACATCAATTTCCTGTAGGCCAAAATGACCAAGAATAAGCATATGATCTAATATATATATATAGTCTTGCTCTTGTCTAACATGAAGAGCCAGGTCTGGAAAGAATGTACGTGGTTTCCACAGTTGAGCAATTTGAGGAGCATTACATCTAAGGACATGGGGATTTACTCTACAGGGTATCAAGAAAAAGCAGGAGCAATTCTCTGATGACATCTTAATAAATCCTGTCTATAAGGTGATGAACTAACAATAAATATCCTGGTGTAATTGATAAAGAAGTAGTTATCCCTGTTTCAAGAAATACCAAGAGGTATTTAGTGTTTAATCTGTGTTTAGACAAAATTTGAAGAAACCTTGCTTTACCTCACTTTATCATGAATTCTTTCAGACTTATTTTGTGTTAGGTTGGTATTTTGTGAGATGGCTTGATATTTTAGAGATGTGGTTTTGTTTCTCCTAAAATGAAAGACTTAAGTTGTCAACACTGACTATGATTGGCAGGATACTTCAAAACAAATCCCAAAATACGTAAAATCTTTTGCCTCTTTTCTTACCTTTAACAGAAGATTCCAATTATTCACACTACAGGATTGTGATAAATATTAAATGAGTTCCCTTGAGTAAAAGTCATAAATCAGAGTCGGGAGTGCTGGCTCAGCAGGTAAAGGTCTTGAGACACAAACATGAAGACCTGAATTCATATCCCTAGAAACCATGTAAAGCCAGACACAGTAATGCAACTTCTGTAATCTGAGCATTCCCCAGGAGATGGGAAGCAAAGAGAAGAGAATCTCCAGAAGCTCGTGGGTTAGCCAGCTTGATTTACACAACAGTGAACAAGAAGAGTCTGTGTTTCAAACAAGGTGGAAAGCTAGGACTGGCTTTCCCTCACATCTGCAGAAGGCATAATGAGAAGAAATCATTTACCTATCAAAAGAGTGTTTACAGTAATGTTAAACCAGAAATAAATTTCCGAAAACATAAATCACACATATCAGGGTATTCCTTGGGCAATGGCTGGCTGTCTTGTTTTCACATCAGCAAAATGAAAACAACAGCCTATATTGAAAAATGGATTTATCTAAATTTACACTCAACTTAGTGTGAAAGAAATCTCTCTCTGATAGGCTTCAGTTAGTAAGAAAAGATACCAATCATATGGACCTAAATGCTGCAATCATTAAAAAAGCAGATGTGTGATGCTATGATAACTTTACCCATAAAATCAGAAAGCATCCATCTCTGAAAAAGTGTTTGGATCAGGCTTAGAATAATTACCTGTATTTTGTGAGACAGACAAACTAATTGTGGGAAGCAAATAACCAAATTCTTCATCACACAAGTTTAAGAGGTCACTAGTCTAATGCCTCGCAACGAAAGCACATATTCAAAATTAGTTCATTAATTTTTAAGGTTTTTATGCATCTAAACATTGTATGTTGAGATTCGGATGAACATCTGAAGAATGTGTATAGATAAATAGATTTTTAATTTTCTTTCCTTGCAGGAAGATATAGTGAAATAGTGTGTGGTGTGTGTTCCTCTTTATCATTGTCATTATTTTCATGTCTTTTCACACTTTTTTAAAGGTGTTTGAAGATTTCATAAATTCTTTTTTAATAACATTTTTAAAATTTATTTATTTTTATATTAATCACAGATTATGTACTTTGTATACCAGCTGTAGGCCCCTCCCTCATTCCCTCCCACTCTCCCCATCCCTCCCTCATCTCCTCCCTGCCCCTTTCCAAGTCCACTCATAGGGGAGGACCTCCTCCCCTTCCATCTAACTCTAGCTTATCAGGTCTCTTCAGTACTGGCTGCAATGTCCTCTTCTGTGGCCTAGCAAGGCTGTTCTTCCCTCGTGTGGGTGGGGGGTCGAAGAGCCCACCATTGAGTTCATGTCAGAAATAGTCCCTGTTCCGCTTAATTAGGGAACCCAGTTGGATGCTGAGCTACCATGGGCTATATCGGAGCAGGGGTTCTAGGTTATAACCATACATGGTCCTCGGTTGGAGAAACAATCTCATAAAAGACTCCTGCGCCCTGATTTATTTGGTCTTTGTGGAGCTCTTGTCCTCTCTGAGTCTTTCTAATTCCTCCTTCTTTCATAAGATTTCCTGCACTCTGCTTAATTAAGTTAACAACTACTCCCTTTAGCAAGTGTGATGTTGAAAGCTCATAACTGTTCCCCAGGACAGAAGGCCTATTTGGATTTTTTGTTTGTTTGTTTGTTTGTTTTGTTCTTTCAACCATGTTCGTAGCAGCTTTATTTGTAATAGCCAGGAGCTGAAAAGATCTCAGATGTCCCTCAGTTGAAAAATGTATACAGAAATTGTGGTACATTTACACAATGGAATACTACTCAGCAATTAAAAACAAGGAAATCATGAAATTTGCCGGCAAATGGTGGGAACTAGCAAAGACCTTTCAGAATCTTATTTTGGGTAATTATAGTTGCTGCTCAGTCTGCTTTCTTTAAAAAAAAAAGTAAGGAAATAAGTGATGGACAATAAGGTATTCCTCTGTGAGACTCTGTGAGATTTCTTTGACTTTGATTGTTTTGTTTTGTTTTGGTGGTACCAGCGGTCAAACCTAGAACTTCCTGCATTCAAGTACAAGCAATCTTCCACTGAGCTAATTCTCATCTCCTTTGACTATGCTAATACTGGACATTTGCCCCCTTGGGTTGGGCAAAATCTGCCTATTTTCCATTCACAGGTGCAGGGTGAGCTCAGTTAAAAGGGGTAGAATGTGTGACCCTCAGAACAAACCCTAGGTTGTATTACTAGAGAGTAGATGGGACTAGAGAGAAGATGGGGCTAGAGAGAAGAATGCTGTGTTTGGTAGTGCTCCTTCAACCCTGGTACATGCATATTTGTTTTTTAACTGAAAAAATGAAGAGTTCAGATGACGTTTCAACAGACCTGCATGGATTACATATTTAGTTTTAATTGCAGGAGACATACAGAGTAACTGTCATGGTACTTTGTAATTCTCTGTATTATCAGGGTATAGAACTTGTACTTGTCAGGAACTTGGAGACCTTTTACGTTGAAGGGCATTTTCTTCTGAGCTTTCTCTGTTTTGTTAGCTGTGATGACAGGCTTATGATACGGTAGGGCATATAATAAGGAACTCCTTTATACAAGATACAAGTGATTTGCAGAATCAGCCTTGCAGAAGAAATTCATGTCCTTTTCATGTCTACTTCCAATTATTTCTTGAATCCCAGGTTGTTATTCACTGTCTCTATATTCTTTACTACAATTTTTCCTTCCTTTTCGTCTAGTCAAAATTCTTTCTTTCCTTTACCTTCAATTTTAAAAATGTATTCATATACTCTGTATAAATGTATCATATGAAATCCAACAACTTTATCTTTGGGATGCACACAGTCCATGGAAACATAGATTAATAAGCACAAACATTTCCTATGCAGAATTGACATATTCATGAGAGAAGCTTTAGAAGTACTATGGGAATACACTAGAGAGTCTACATGGTAGAAATTGTTGATATATTAGCCACTAACACTGTGATGCTTCTGTACTCTACTACAGCTTATTCTTTGATTTGATTTAAGAAGAGATAGTATGCATTACTCAGTCAGGTCCTAGCAACATGCTTGCATTTTTCAAGGCCAGTTGAAAATGCAGAGGGCTTATACTTCAATGACCTTCCACCTATAACTGTCAGGGACTGGGGAAAAATATTATAGTTTACTTGTTTCTTTTAGACATTCTCCATACTGGATTCAAGTGACTCCTCTGCCATTGAACTTTAGAAGCCCAAAATAATCATGTTTACCAATGCAGCAAGAGTTGGTGTCCTTTCTTTCTTAAGTAGAAGGATGGCTTTTGTACCACCCCTCTATTAGTTCATGATATTACCTCTTAAGCCACTTGCATTAATATCCTCTTTTCAGATCCTCTAGATAAAACTAAAACAAACACAAAGACAATGTGTGGGCTTTTTCAAATCTAAATGATAGAAACGGAGGGTAGAGAGGTGAATATTTCCCATGCAAGGGAAGTTTTGTATCATGCCAAAGAGATTAAGTTTCTTCCTAAAAGTGATAGGGAGACATGAAGAGTATATAAACAGGGAGAAGGCTCAGTAATATTAACATTGTTGAAAACTTAATTTGGCTAGAGTCTTGGGAGAATTATTCAAAAAGAGAAGAATTGGATACAGGAGAACAACTAAAAGTTCTTCTTATTAACTATATATATATATATATAGTTATATATAGTTATATATAGTTATATATATATAGTTATATATATAGTTATATATATATGTGTGTGTGTGCGTGTGTGTGTGTGTGTGTGTATACCACCCTCCTTCTGTCTTCCTCCCCTATCCCTTTCCTCTAGTCCACTGCTAGGAAAGTCCTCCTCCACTACTGTCTACCCCTAACCTATCAGGTCCCATCAGGAATGCCTAGATCCTCTTTCTCTGTAGGGTAGCTAGGTTGCCCCACCAGAGAGAAGTGATCAAGGAACAACTAACCAGGTTTATATCAGAGACTGTTCCTTCTCCTCTTATGGAACCTACAAGGAAACTGAGTTGTCTATGGACTACATATGAGCAAGGAATTGAGATCCTCTCTATGCATGATCTTTGGTTGATGCATAAGTCTCTGTAGTCCCCCTGAACCCAGCTTTTTTGGTTTTGTTGGTCTCCTTGTGGGGCTTCTGTCCCCTGCAGGTCCTTCTATATCCCTCTTCATCTATAAGACTCCATATGCTCTGTCCAAAGTTTGGCTGTTATTCTCTGTGTCTGCTTCATTGCCCTGCTGGGTGGAGTAGTAAATGCTCTTTTTATAATCAAAACTAGAATGAAAAGTAGCAAAAATTTTAAGTGAAGATGAAATAAAAACAAGAAAGCAAAGCTAATATGTCATTTATCTGAACAAAAAAATGTCAAGATAAAGCTTAAGCTGACTGTGAGGAGTATGATTTCATGAAAAGAGGGACTGTGGAATTACAAGGTAACAATCAAAGGGTTCAGATATGAGTTTGGTATATAATAAGTCAAAATTTGAGACATCATGAGAGAGTGGTCAGTGGAGAAATAGTCCATCATGAAGATGAGAGGTCAGGGCTGGATGTATAAAAAATCAGCAGAATATTGATAGACCAAAGCTATACACAAGAATGAGGACTAGGGAAGAATGTGAAAAAATGAGGAGAGGAGAAGAACTTAGAAAATAAAAACAGAGAGTGCAATAAAATAAAGAAATAAGGAAAGATATGGTAGGAAATGATAAGGGAGGAGCAGGAAAAGAAAGAAAGGAAAGGAAGAGAAGCTGGAAGGCAATGCTCTGTGAGATGCAACAAGTGAGAGGCAGAGGGACAAGAGCCTACAAGACTACAAGACAAACAAAAATGTAGTGCTTTCACTATTCCACAAAGACTTGGGTCCAGAAAAGTGCTGAAAACAGCACCTGAGATGATGGAAAACTTTAACTTTTCATGAAGTAGATTCTTCTGGAAGGCATTAGAAATGATTCAATGTGATTTATAGATTATAACTATAAAACTATATTTCCATATAGGAAGGGTCAGACCGGAATGCAGCTCAAAACAGACTCTTAACTTCACAGTTAGTTTGGACATACCTGTGAGCCCCTCTCTAATAGCACAGATCATTGTGTATTTACATTAGTTTGCTTTTTTGGTAAAGTCGTTGGTACTAGCTTTACCAAATCCAAGACACATCTACAAGTTTAGGGAAGCTTGTGTAAAAATAAAAATAAATATATGAATTGAATTATTAGAAAAACAAGTATTTTCCATCATTACCGTAACAAATTACCAGAAATTTGGTGGCTTAGAACAAGACAAACAATTTCTATAACTACAGAGGTCAGACATCCAACACAGATCTCACTGAGTTTCCAATAACATGTCAGAACGGCCATATTGCTTCTGGAAGTCTGTGAAGTGGTTTGCAGATGTGATGGCTCATCAAAGGAAAAGAGAGGGCTGCAGAGACAATCACATACAGTGATCTGAATTTGGCAGTATTTGCCTAGCATTACCTTAGAGGTCAGACCCTTCAGAACATAAAGAAAGGGGTCATTAAACAGAGGGAGGGAAGACAAGGAGATTTGCTGGGAAGGAAGAGGTCAGAAGAAGATTTAAATTATGTAGTTGACAGTGGGAGTCTTTGGCCTTCAAACAACAGCAACAACTTGAGACCTTAAAACCACAAAGCTTAAATTAATAACCAAAAGATGTTATGTGGAGTTTTATGAGAGATAGGAAGAAATTAACTCCATGTGGTCCTAAACACGTTTAAGTTATTTTTTAAATGACTGAAGCTTGTTATAGGTGGGCTTTTAAGCTAACACATATCAGTCTAGAGTGAAAAAGATAACTGAAGTGGTCAATATACAGTAGCTGTCTGTGCTACTGTTGTGTCACTGTGAACAAAACAGATGGCAGAACAAGTTAAATGAAAGCTGTATTTGTTTCAGCTCATGGTATAAAAGATTAGACCATCACAACATAAAGAGAATGGCAGAGTAGAATAGTTCAGGTCCTGGTTTACCAAGACACGGAAAAAAAGTAGTGACTGGAATGCAGTCAATGATGAGACACCTGAAAGGAGGGCTCTTCAGTGACCCCCAAATGCCTCTGGCTAAGTCCTACCTTCTCAAAATCACTAAATCCCCTTCAAAACAGAACCAAGCATCTAAAGCATGACAGTATAAGAAACATTTCAGATTCAATCCACAATGCCATCTTTGGTCCATTTATATAACAACTGTTTAGGGGAGAATCTGATGTTAGTCTTTTCTAATGTCTAGAGTCCACTCACATTGCTGGGCTCATGACTTCCTTTCTCTGGTTTCAAAGCAACAACATGCCATCTCTCTGATACATCTGCCATGGTCATGTCTACTTCTGGCTACATATGAGAGAGTCCATTTTAATTAGATGGAATTGGGCCTATCTGTATAGGCTTCTCTAATTTAATCACATCTAAAAAAGAAAAAAAAATTACTCTTTAAGGTCAGACATTCACAAGTTTCACATTATTCTACCTTCTACAAATATCATTGTTTTTTTCCTGTAACTCTGATGGTATATTCAATGCATACTCAGTGCAGGCTAGAGGTGCTCTGAAGAAAATGCTGGAAGAGTCCTCGAGTAAAGAAAGGTATTGATTCATGGCTAAATCTCCGTCAATATCAAACCTTGCTGGGTCAAGTTCAAGTCTCAGGAGTTTAAGCTTAGTTTATGAATTGTGGTAGTCCTCTGAACACTGAAAACACCCGTTATTGCTGTTCTACCACCTTCCCTTACCATATCTCTGACATTGTCTTCTAAAAATTACTTCATTTGGTGCAATTCCTCATCTTGAAATCACATTGTTAAATAAACAAACAAAACAAAACTTAAGCAAACTAAGACACACTTTCCTCTGGGCCAGCGGTCTAATTAGAGTCACAGCAAACTGAATACCATTCTCTTTTTACCAAATACCAAACAGCTTCTGGAGTACATCTTGTGTCCACACTTCAGATGAGAATCTAGAAGTGCTGAGTGACAAGCCCCAGGGCAGAATAAACAATCAAATTCTTTCCACTGAATCTTGCAGTTGGTATTGCTAAGGTAGTTCTGTGCTAGTTTTCCCAAACCAGTTGACAGCTTTCACAAAATAATTCTTTTGCTTTTCATTCCTGAAATGAAACCTGGTGACTCGGATTTTTAATAATATAAAGATTATTATGAACGTCTTCAGTCTCCTTTATTGTCTAACTCCTAATTGTTATTCAATACTTTGTGGTAAGTCAAGCTTACACAACATCACATAAAAGGATCAGACTGAATGAAGACTGTTTGGTTTGTGAAGGCACAGCATTCATTTGCTTTTGGTCAATGCTATTCTCGTGGGAAACAGGCTCATAAGGGGAAGGGGAAGCTCTTAGATGAATCTGGGGTTACTTTCTCCCTGTTTGATGAAGCAGCATCTGACACAATCATACCCACTTTAGAAAATGAATGTTTCTGGCTCCCTGTGAGAGAGGGTTGAAGGAAATGGCTATTGCATTAAATTTTCTCTATAAGCTGCCAAACAACTCTAGCATTTGCTGGCTAAACAACTAGTTTTGAATGTTCCCTTTATAGAGTTCTTTATTTAAAGAAAGAGGATACAAAAATGGCCTGAAACCTATGTTCATGTGGCTTCAGCAGTAGACAAATGCAGAAAATGTCTAACACAGAGCATTGTTTCTCAGGAAAACCCTAGAAATATAGGATGCTCTGGGCTCTTAAAGAAAGATTATTGCCTAGAAATAAAGCAACATTTGTGCTTCTTTTGTGTTATAAAATTAATAATAAGCCACTGTATGTTTGTCTTATTACTGTGAATAAATAAACCATAATTAAATAAGTAAATAGATAGTGAAAACTACACTCTTAGAGGTAGCTCACTAGAAAATGACCTCATCCTGCATTGCTGTTAGACCTCACATCTATATAACAGGAACCCTGAGTTCATTCCATACCCTGAGCTTCAGATGGAAGTGAGAGTTGTTATCACAGACACTGTCTTTGATTTAAGGCAGTGGTTCTCAGACAGGGGCTATGTTTTCCCTGACCCAGTGAATATTTAGCACTATCTAGAGGCATTTTAGTTTAGAACTTTGGAAGTAGGGACTGTGTGTGCTTCAGGAATCCAGTGGCTAGAAGCCTGAAATCTTCCTAAGGCATCTTGTTGTGAATAGCAAAAGAATTATCTACATGCCAAGAATGTTTTTGGTCCTTTTGATAATTTCTTTACTGGACAAAGTAAAGAAAAATAGATCAAGAGCACTAATTAAGACCACCATTTAAAAATAATTAGGACCACTACATGGCCTTAATTCTTATAGATATTGCCAAGCCAAGTTCTACCTGTCACTAATAATTTTATGTTGAAACAACTAAAGTATTAAAGAGAAGTCAGTCACTTTCTGTTTATAACCTTTTGCAATATTTACGTATCTATAAGTGTGCCTTAATATATATGTGTATGCATTTTTATTGTTTAGACTATTTCCTACTAGAATTTAAAAATTGTGATCATGTTTGACTCTATGGAACACAGACATTATAGAACGGCTTGAGTATAAATCACTTTATGTTGGTCAAATCTGGAATTAAGTGAGCTAGGGTTTAGTAGCAAATGAAAGGACCATCCATAAAGTGAAAAAAAAATCCACCAGGCAATTAACAAGGATTTATCAAGGATTTATTAAGAATGTATCAGAAACCCAGTCCTGAATCCAGTATCAAAGATATTACACATCAATTTGTATCTTTGCATAGTTCAGAGATGTATTTCATGAAGAAACACACTTGTGCTTGATTTTTATAACAAAATTTGGCTGATAAATAAATGTAATTCTTAGAAATTGCTACCTTGAGAATGTCATCAGGTTATGACATTAGTGTTCTTCTATGGCATCATTATTGAGGTGAAGCAAGAAGTATTTTTGAGCAAAAATTAACATCCCCTATCAGCAAAGCATAGTAGTTCTTCAATAGTATAATTTCTCTATCAGGGTCAATATTGGAGCCCTAGCCAGTGATACTGCATTTTACATTTTACATTGCTTAAAAAGATATGGGTAGCTCCTGTCAAAGAGGTCAGATTACCTGGCCTGGCTTAGAGAACAGTTTTGCTTTTGTTTTTGTTTTTGTTTTTTTCCTCCAATGCTGTGTTTAGATTGACGTTTCAAAAAGGTTCTGTTTATGGTTTTTATGACTGTGTGTGTGTGTGTGTGAAAGAGAGAAAGAGAGAGAGAGAGAGAGAGAGAGAGAGAGAGAGAGAGAGAGAGAGAGTTTATGCACACCACATTCATGCAAGCAACTACAGAAGCTACAGGGCATTAGGTTCCCTAGAACTGGAGTTATAAGCAGTTGTGAGGTACCTGATATGGATAGTGTTAGGTTGATGCTGGCTCATATATGCTCATCTACAAGAGCAGTAGGCACTCTTAACTGCTGATCTATCTATACAGTCCCCAAGACTGCCATTTTTATGTCTATTTTAGGTGTTTTTATTTTTTTTCAAATTTTTAATTTTGAGATTATAATATAATTACATTTCTCCCTTCTTTTTCTTTTCTTCCTTCCAAACTCTCCCTACCTCTTTTGTTCACTAATTCTTATTGCCTAACCACATATATTTATATATGCATATACAAATATATCCCTACATATCACTTTCTCAATCTACATAATATTATTTGTATGCTTTTAGGGCTGACCATTTAGCACTGAGCAACTAACATTTAAATCTTAAAAACAAAAACAGCATTTACTCCAGAACACACTCGTGCCTATGTTTTCATGTCTAAATTTATCTTATGCCAAGACTTCCAGTTTTAAGTACTAACCATTAAAACTGAAAAATTTGGCACACCAATGACTCAAGCAGCCTGTTTTAGTAACTAGTTGTTATAAATAACTTCAAACTCAATGACACAAACAACCAGCATAGTGTTGTACTCAGGAATTTGAAAACAGCAGGCTAAGGATGACTTTTTGCTGTTTAATGATTTCTGAAGTCTCACCTGGAAGACTCAAAGATTGTCTCTTACTTGACACCTGAAAGTTAGACTTCTGTAAACTTATTCACTCACATGTCAGGTGTCTAGATTGAGAGCTCCTAAGAGTAGAACTGCTAATTAGAGTGTCCATATATGACCTTTTCACATAGCTTGGCTTACTTTGAACATGGCAGCTGCAAGGTAGTAGGGCTTTTTGTATGGTAGGTCCTGAGTAGAAACACAAATGAGCCACAGAACAGGGAAGAAGCTCTGTCTCCTTTTGCACACTCTCATGGGAATTCAGAACATGTCACTCTACTGCATTTTTTTCAGTTACAAGCAAGTCACAGGCTTGCCTGATTCAGTATGTAGAAGTACAGATCTCGAACTCTCAGTAGAAGGACTTGCAAGGTCCATTGAAGAAAACATGTGGATGGAAGGTGTGATAGACGCCAATTTTGACAAATAAATACTGACCCAGTACCTTCTCCAAGGCACTTGGCAAAATCTGCTTCTGTTATGCACAAAATCATACTTGTACTTAATCTCAACAAATCTACGTTAATAATAAACTGGAAAGCTGTTTTTCTTTTCTTGTTGCTAGTGTTGTTATTTTCAACAACAGAAAACCTAGTTGAGGTTGTATAAAAGTCTCCACAGATGAAAGTGAGTACAGTCATTGAATTAAAATACATTTTAAAACTTGGGATTGCACCATTTACCTCAGAGAAGACACCTCAGGTTAAGCCCTGTGAGGAGAGCTTACTATGAGGCCTTGTGACCTTAGAAATAAAATACCTGCCCAGCATATCCAACAGACAATATGGATATACATGTACTGCTACAGAAATTTCTGTTCAAAATCCTGAGGAAAAAGTGATGCCTAGCAATAATTGATTAATGGGAATGCTAAAATGTGGAAAGCCCGGGGTTAGTGGGTCCCTAACTAGGGATACACCCTTGGGAGTTGTTGTCTCTGTGATTTTTTTCTCTGTTCTTTGGGTGCTTATTCTGTTATCTGAATAGTGCTGTTTCCTCAGATATGGCATTTGTTTGTAGCTAAGCAACTGTTTCTTTGTAATTGCTGGAAATTATATTTTTATTTATATTAATTTTTTTATTAATTACACTTTACTCACTTTGTATCCCCCCTGTAGCTCTCTCCTCCCTCCCCTCCCAATCCCTTCCTTCCTGCTCTTTCTCCACGCATGCCCCTTCCCAAGTCCACTGATAGGGGAGATCTTTTCCTTCCTTTTGATCCTAGTCTATTACGTCTCATTAGCAGTGGCTGTATTGTCTTGTGTGGCCTGTTAAGACTGCTTCCCCATCAGGGGGAGGTGATCAAAGAACAGGCCAATCAGTTCATGTCAGAGGCAGTACCTGTTCCCATTACTATGGAACCCACTTGGACACTGAAATGTCATAGGCTACATTTCTGCAGGGGTTCTAGATTATCTCCATGCATGGTACTTGGTTGGAGTATCAGTCTCAGGAAAGACACCTGTGCTCAGATTTTTTTTTTTTTTGGTTCTGTTACTCTCCTTGTGGAGCTCCTGTCCTCTCCAGTTCTTACTATTTCCCACTTCTTTCATAAGAGTCCCTGCAATCTGCTCAAAGGTTGGCAATAAGTCTCAGCATCTGCTTTGATATTCTGCAGGGCAGAGCCTTCCAGAGGCCCTCAATGGCAGGCTCCTACCTTGTTCCTTGTTTTCTCCTTCTTCTGATGTCCATCCTCTTTGCCTTGCTGCATGGGGACTGAGCATTTTAGCCAGAGTCCTTCCTCTTGATTAGTTTCTTTGGGTATACAGATTTTAGTAGGTTTATCCTATATTATATGTCTATATGACTGAGTGTAATGTGTGTCTTTCTGCTTCTGGAGTAGCTCACTCAGAATGATCCATTCCAGGTCCTACCATTTACATGAAAATTTAATGATTTTCTTGTTTTTAATTGCTGAGTACTGTTCCATTGTGTAGATTTACCACAATTTCAGAATCCATTCCTCAGTTGAGAGGCATCTGGGTTGTTTCTAGCTTCTGGCTGTTACAAACAAAGCTGCTACAAACATAGTTGAGCAAATGTCCTTTTTGTGTACTTGAGCCTCTTTTGGATCTATGCCTAGGAGTGGTATAGCTGGATCTTGAGGAATCACTATTCCTAGTTGCCTTAGAAAGCACCAGATTGATTTCTAGAGTGTTTGTACAAGTTTATATTCCCAGCAGCAGTGGAGGAGGGTTCCCCTTTCTCCGCAACATCTCCAGCATGTGTTGTCACTTGAGTATTTGAACTTTGCCATTCTGATGGGTGTAAGGTGAAATCTCAGGGTTGTTTTGATTTGCATTTCCCTGATGGGCAATGAGGTTGAGCATCTCTTTAAGTGTTTCTCTGCCATACAATATTCCTCTATGGAGAATTCTCTGTTTGGCTCTGTTCCCCAATTTTAATTGGATTGCTTGATTTGTTGCTTTTCAACTTCTTTAGTTTTTGTATATACTGGATATTAGCCCTGTGTCAGATAAAGGGGTGGTGAAGATTCTTTCCCAATCTGTAGGCAATAATTTTGTTTAGATGACAGTGTCCTTTGCTTTACAGAAGCTTTTCAGTTTCATGGGGTATCATTTACTGATTGTTGCTCTTAGAGCCTGTGCTGTTGGTTGGTCAAGAAGTTGTCTCCTGTGCCATTGAGTTCAAGGCTCTTCCACACTTTGTCTTCTTTTTTTAATGTAATTTATTTATTTTTATATCAATCACAGGTTAGGTACTTTGCATCCCAGGCGTAGCCCCCTCCCTCATTCCCTCCCACCCTCCCCAACCCTCACTCATCTCCTCCCCACCCCCTCCAAGTCCACCAACAGGGGAGGACCTCCTCCCCTTCCATCCTACCCCAGCTCATCCTGTCTCCTCAGGGCTGGCTGCAATGTCCTCCCCTGGGATCTAGCCAGTCTGTCACTCCCAGGCTTGTATGGGGGAGGGTCAAAGAGTCAGCCATCAAGTTCAAGACTGAAACAGTCCCTGTTTTCCTCACTAGGGTCTTTAGTCCTACACCGAGCTATCCTGGGTCCATCTGCACAGGGGTTCCAGGACACATCCACACGTGGTCCTTGGTTGTAGAAACTGTCTCATACAAGACCCCTGTGCCCTGCTCAGTTTAGTCATTGTGGAGCTCATGTTCTCTCCAAGTTTCACCAACCTCCTCCCTTTCTATCATCACTTCTTGCCCTCTGCCCACACTTTGTCTTCTAACTGATTTAATGTGTCTGGTTTTATGTTGAGGTCTTTGATCCACTTGGACTTTAGTTTTGTGCAGGGTGATAAGTATGGATCTATTTGAATTTTTCTACATGTAGCCATCCAGTTAGACCAGCACCATTCTTTGAAGATGCTATCTTTTTTCCATTGTATGTATGGTTTTGGCATCTTTGTTAAAAATCAGGTGTCTGTAGGTGTGTGGGTTTATTTCTGGGTCTTCTATTGAGTTCCATTGATCCACCTCTCTGTTTCTATGCCAGTACCATTCAGTTTTTACTATTGTTGCTCTATAGTACAGCTTGAGATCAGGGATAGAGATACCTCCAGAAGATCTTTCATTATAGAGGATTGTTTTAGCAATTCTGAGTTTCTTGTTATTCCATATGAAGTTGAGAATTTTTCTTTCAAGTTCTGTAAAGAATTGTGTTGGTAATTTGATGGGAATTGCATTGAATCTGTAGATTGCTTTTGGTAAGATGGCCATTTTTACTATGTTAATCCTGCCAAGTCATGTACATGGGAGATCTTTCCATCTTCTGATATCATATTCTAATTCTTTCTTCAGAGACTAGAAATTTTTTTTTCATGCAAGTCTTTGACTTCTAGGGTTAGGGCCACACCAAGGTATTTTATGTCTTTTGTGGCTATTGTGAAGTGTATTGTTTCCCTAATTTCTTTCTCAGCCTTTTTTTCTTTTGTATACAGGAGGGCTAATGATTTTTTCGAGTTAAGTTTGTATCTAGCCACTTTGCTGAAGGTGTTTATCAGCTATAGGATTTCCCTGGTAGAATTTTTGGGATCACTCGGGTATATTATCATGTCATCTGCAAATAGTGATACTTTGACTTCTTCCTTTCTAAACTGAATCCCCTTGATCTCTATCAATTGACTTATTGTTCTAGCGAGGACTTCTAGAACTATATTGAAGAGATATAGAGAGAATGGGCAGCCTTGCCTTGTACCTGATTTCAGTGGGATTGCTTTAAATTTCTCTCCATTAAGTTTGATACTGGCTATAGGCTTGCTGTATATTGCCTTTACCATGTTTAGGTATTTGCCTTGTATCTCAGACCTCTCCAATACTTTAAACATGAATAGATGTTGGATTTTGTCAAATGCTTTTTCAGCATCTTAGGAGATGATCATGTGGTTTTTCTCCTTCAGTTTGTTTATGTGGTGGATCACATTGATGGATTTCCACATATTGAACCACAGCTGCATGCTTAGGATGAAGCCTACTTGGTCATAGTGGATGATATCTTTGATGTGTTCTTGTTTTCAGTTTGCAAGTATTTTGTTGAGTATTTTTCCATCAATTTTCATAAGGGAGATTGGCCTGAAATTCTCTTTCTTTGTTGGGTCTTTGTGAGGTTTTGATACCAAGGTGACTGTGGCTTCGTAGAATGACTCTGGTAGTATTCCTTCTGTTTCTATTTTGTGGAATAGTTTGAAAAGAACTGGAGTTAGCTCTTCTTTGAAGGTCTGTTAGAATTCTGTGCTGAAACCATTTGGTCCTGTGCTTTTTTGGATAGGAGACTTTTTATAGCCGCTTCTATTTCCATAGGGGATATAGGACTATTTAATTGATTTATCTGTCATGATTCAGCTTTGGTAAGTGGAATCTACCAAGAAAATTGTCCATTTTATTTAGATTTTCAAGTTTTGTGGTATATAAACTTTTGAAGTAAGTCCTAATGATTGTTTGGGTTTCCTCAGAGTCTGTTCTTATGTCTCCCTTTTCTTTTCTGATTTTGTTAATTTGGATAATGACTCATTGCCCTTTAGTTCGTTTGGCTAAGAATTTGTCTATCTTGTTGATTTTCTCAAAGAACCAGCTCTTGGTTTCATTGATTCCTTGAATTGTTTTATTTGTTTTTAATTTATTGATTTCAGCCCTGAGTTTTATTATTTCTAGCCATCTACTCTTATTTGGTGTGTTTGCTTCTTTTTTCCCAGGGCTTTTAGGCAAGCCATTAAGTTGCTTGAATGAGATATCTCGAATATCTTCTTGAGGGCACTTAGTGCTATGAACTTTCCTCTTAGCCCTGCTTTCATTGTGTCCCATAAGTTTGGGTATGTTGTGCTTTCATTTTCATTGCATTCTAGGAAGACTTTAATTTCTTTCTTTATTTCTTCCCTGACCCTGCTGTTACTTAGTAGCAAGATATTCAGTTTCCATGTGTGTGTGTAGGCTTTTTGATATTTCATTGTTGGTGAGGTCCAGTTTTAGTCCATGGTGGTCTGAAAAAATATAAGAGGTTATTTAAATCTTCTTGTATCTGTTGAGGCTTGCTTTGTAACCTACCATATGGTCTATTTTGAGGAAGGTTCCATCAGGTGCTGAGAAGGTAAATTCTTTTGTGTTTGGCTGTAAGGTTCTGTAGATGTCTGTTATGTCCATTTGATTCATGACCTCTGTTAGAGACATTGTTTCTTTGTTTAATTTCTCTTTTGTTGACCTGTCCTTTGTTGAGAGTGGGGTGTTGAAGTCTCCCACTAATATTGTGTTGGGATCTATGTGTGGTTTAAGTTTTATTAATGTTTCTTTTACGAATGTGTGTGCACTTGTATTTGGGGCATAGAGATTTAGGATTTTGATGTCTTCCTGGTGGAATTTTCCCTTGATGAGTATGAAGTGTCCTTCCCTATATCTTTTTATTAATTTTGCTTGAAAGTCTATTTTATCATATATTAGAATGGCTATTCCTGCTTGCTTCTTGAGTCCATTTGCTTGGAAAATCATCTTGCAGCCCTTTACCCACAAGTAATATCTATTTTTGTGACTTAGGTGTGTTTCTTGTATGCAAGAGTTTTTTGGGTCTTGTTTATACATCCGTTCTGTTAATCTGTGTCCTTTTATTGGAGAATTGAGTCCATTGATGTTGAGAGAAATTACTGACCAGTGCCTAGTAGATCCTTTGATTTTGATGTTGGCTGTGTGTTTTATTTGTGTTCTTGGTTACTTTTTGTTTTGCTGTCGTGAGATTATTTATTTCCTGTGTCTTCTTGAAAGTAGTTTTCTTGGATTGCATTTTTCCTTCTAGTGTCTTCTGTAATGCTGAATTTGTGTGTATATATTGTTGAAATATGCTTTTGTAGTTGAATATCTTCTTTTCTCCATCTATTAGGACTGAGAGTTTTGCTGGGTCTAGTAATCTGGGCTGACATCTGTGTTCATTTAGGGTCTGCATGATATTCATCCAGGCCCTTCTAACTTTCATTGTCTCTGTTGAGAAGTCAGGAATGGTTCTGATGGGTTTGTCCTTATATATTACTTGCCCTTTTTCCCTTGCAACTTTTAGGATTTTTTTTTCGTTATTCTGTATACTTACTGTTTTGATTATTATGTGGCAGGAAGATTTTTCTCTTCTGGTCTAATTTATTGGGTGTTGTGTAAGCTTCTTGTATTCTTATAGTCCTCTCCTTTAAGTTGGGGAAATTTTCTTCAATGATTTTGTTGAAAATATTTTCTGAGCCTTGGATGAGAAAATCTTCTTTTTCCTCTATTCCTATTATTCTTAGGTTTTGTCTTTTCATGTTGTCTTTGATTTTTTGGTCGGTCTGTGTCAGGAATTTTTTAGATTTAATATTTTCTTTGACAGATAGATCGATTTCTTCCATTTTGTCACTGAAACTTCATTGTGTTTTGTCTCACATTTTTTTTCTAAAGGTGGCTACAGACTCTATTATGTCCTTAGGTTGATTGAGGCATACTAGCCTTGAGTTCCAACTGAACAATTTCCAGTTACAGTAGAAGGGACTCTAGATCCAAACAAAGAAGTTGGGTGTGGACTGTGATGGAAAGATAGTTCCCCAACCCCAGCATTTAGAAATCCTCTATTTCATACTTTCTAGGGCATAAAAATCTGAGACATAGGATTCACTAAAATATTTTATTTTTTTAAGTGTCATGCTCATTAATTACATTGAAATTATTTTCTTACAACAAGTTCACTGTTTTGCAATTCCGGACAGCTTTAGATTCAATTTATGGCAAATACAAAAATTGGTACATTTAATGGCAGACAAGAGAGATACAGAAACTAAATAAAAACAGAAGTAAATCTCTAATAATTTTCAGTGCCAAAGCAGTACTTTCTGCAGCAGAAAAAAATAAAAAATCAAAATACTCTCAATGGAGGGTATAGAAAATGAATGCATTGAACCTTCAATCACATGAGTCATTTTCTATAGATATTTTACTAATCAGCACATGACAAAACAGGGTAGCTAGAGGTGTTTGTTTTTTGAAGCTCAGTGATTGAAGATGGTGGATTGGCAGCAATAGTTAGTAGTTCCCAGATAATTAGAAAAAAAATGGAGCTAAGCTGATAATTCTTTCCTAACTAGGAGGATATGACATATGTTAGTTGGCATAATTACAGGCCATGTACACAGATTGTTCTTTATTTTACCTTCAGTTTACCCTTGACTCAGTCTTATCTCCATTTTGCTCCCTCATAGGAACCTTGTCAAAATGCTATAACATTTTATTCTTAACCTACTAGAAAATAAATTAGCCATTCAGTATAACAACAAAAATCCAAATTGGTTTCAGTTGTGTTTTTCAAAATCAATACCATATCCTTGGATGGGAAAGATGTAAGCTTCTATATTTAGTTTAAAAAGCACTAAAAAAAAAAAAGAAAGAAACCATAAAAGTAAATAAGACCCTTAACCAAGTATTCATCTTGCCTGTATATCCATAATTAAGTGGATAATTCCTCACTACAGCAGATAAATTTTGTGGCAGCAAATTTTAAGGAACTGATTTAATTAACTATAACTATGCTTGGAAGAATATATTAAATATTGTTGAATGAAAGAGAAAGGAGTTTTCAAGCATCAGGAACTCTCCTAAAATTAACACCTTGCTCATTATTCACCAAGCCCACAGTTTGCATGACAATGTATAAAATTATGATATTCAAAAGTGGTATCCTTCTATTCTACCTCTAGTACTTAATTGAATGATTTAATCTCTTTAGCTGTCCATTTACAGTGTGGGTAAAAGGCTAAAGAAATGATATGAATGAAGCAGTACGGAAAGAAACATGGCTGTCCATATTTAAAACTTTTTTGTTTCATGTGCTAAAAACAGAGTACTAGCTAACTACTTTTTTCAGATTTTGGAACTTACATGAATATTATCTCACTCATGCAGTGATATATGCTTAATCATGAATTTCTAAATGGTTCTTAAAAGGGAGAATAGGAAGTTGTGAGATTCTGTAGGCACGGAAAGGGGGAAAGCAAAATAAGCATGGGCAGATAGAGAGAAACATATAGTAAAGTGTTGCTTCCACTTGAAAAATAATTTTAGACTTAATAATATATAATTTGATGTACATTTTAGAGACAGGCATTGAAAAACATCAAAGCCAGTGGTTTCAAATATTTTACATTAGAATCTGTGGATGTTAAAACCTGTAGGTCCTAAATTATCACTCCCAGAGTGTATGATCCATTTCTTCTTGAAGAGCATCTGATGAGAGGCAGACATAAGCATATTTTCAAAATTCTCCAGCAGCCACACCAGGGATCCATGGCTTTAGGGCAATCCTCATATTTTTGTCATAAGGCATTTGTGATCTGGGAGAAAAACCAAAAAGCAAAAAACATAAGTACGATTTTGAGATCAACACTGTCCATAAGCCTCTGAGCTAAATCTAAGAACCAAGCACACAAATTCCCCGTCTGGATCTCTATAGAATTTTTATATGACTCACATGTTGGTTAATGGTAGTTAGACACATTTGAATGTATACCTTTTCTCTTTTCACTAGCCCAATCTCATCCTAGGAAGTGCTTTCCCTGTCTTATCAGTCTCTGTTTTCCCTACCTTAAAAAAATAGTAATCACAAAACCTGAGGTTGCCTATAACCAATATGATGAGTAAATCTCTCCTCTTAATTACCCATATGCTCCATTTCTTGCACGAAATGTCTTCAGTCCATTAAGAATGCACTGTCTTGGTTAATACATCTTTTTATTCCATATTTTACAAC
>CM053742.1:11938513-11954811 GCA_028658305.1 Pachyuromys duprasi | reverse complement strand
TTCTCTCCAAGTTTCACCAACCTCCTCCATTTCTATCATCACTTCTTGCCCTCTACCAAAGGCTTGATCGTGAGTCTTAATATCTGCTCTGGTACATCTTTACGTTGACCCCCCCCCCCCCAGAGGTCCTCCTTGGCATACTCCTGTCCTTTTGCTTGTTTTCTCCTCCACTCAATGTCCATCCCATTTGTTCATCCAATTTTACAACATTTATTTGAACCTTTGAATCAATTAAATAATTCACCTCTTTTGTTGATTTAACATTTTCTTTGAATGAGCTATCCATTTCATATTTTCAACATCTGAGAGTCCCTCTTCCATGTATTGTAATCTGTTGGTGAGGCTTACCTCTGAAGTTCTCATTTGACATCCTAAATTTGTCATGTTCAGCTGTATTTTAGTCTGGGTTTTCTGTAGTGATTCTATTTCTTTGTTAATTTCTGATTTTGTGTCTGGAATTGTTTTAATTATATCATTAAACCATGTTTTTATAGACTTCATCTTTATCCTCCTCTTTAACATCCTTGAACATATTCATGGTTGCTTTTTTTGAAGTCCTTTTCTTGTACTTGCATTTTTCAATACTTATTCCAATAGAGATACAAACTTCTGGTGAAGTCTTTGATGCTCATATTTGTGTTTGTGTACTGGGATCTATGCATATGGAGCTATGATGTTTGAAATGTTTCTTGGTGTTGATAAATAGTCTTGTCCTTTATGGGTGGATATTCCATTCTTTGGTTGCTGTTGTCTACTCTGCATCTTAGGTAAATATAATAGACAAATATATGTAACAACAGTAATTAAAGAAGAGATCATGATTTTGAGACGGGAATATGGGATACATTGGAGTGGGGAAGTGTGGCTGAAAATGCAGTACTCATGCATGAAATTCTAAAACAATAATAAAATAAACATAAATATAATCAAAGAAACAATGAATAAATAAATTTTGAAATAAAACAAGCCCTCTCTTTTCTAGTCTGATTTTCCGAGAGACCAGATATATTTGGCAAATGATGGCATGAAGTTTCTAACCATTACTCATACGAACTATCTCCCTAGCTCAAATTCTAAGTCATTACCTGGTTGCAATGCAATAATCAGCCATCTTTAGGGCTGTCCTCCCCAAAGGCACTTTATCATAAGTGTTTTGATAAAACAAGGGTCTAAGAACCTTACTGAACTCAATTACTGATTTGCAACCAGCATGTATTTCTCACAGAGAGAAGTAGCATGTGGCTAAGTAATCCACATGGAAGTCAATCTGTTCTCCTTCCTGACTTCTGCAATGGCTCATCTGAACTATAATCTAACCTAGCCTTTCTGGAGTGCTTCCATATCGTTTTAATCCATGCACTGCTATCACTCTCCTCATCTTGTACTAAGTGAAGTAGAGTAAAATACCTACTATCTCCTTTACCTATCCTGGTTCTCCTGTGACTTTAAAACCTCATTTGAATGCACTAGTTACAATCTGTCCTGCTCACTTCTCACATTTGAGATACAGATGAGCTTACATTGAAATTATGTACAAAGTTCTCTATTTGACATACTTTTTGTACATTACTGAAGGCTCCACATACATGCAGTTAACAATGGTGAAGTAATATAAATAACAAGTTTTCTTGTATTTTGGAAAACATTAGCATTATCAGTAATCTAAAAAGTGCAGTAGAGGATCACATAGTATTGTAAGAAACAGTAAAGCTAGCTAAAAGAGAAGATTATTTGACCAGTGGCTATTTAGAAATAAGTTGATATCAAGTAAGCCATTAAATCCTAACAGCTGATTTCCTCTTTTGACTCAAAAATACAATCTGATTTGTTTCTAAGGTGATTTGCCTTTTAGATTAAGTGATAAAAACTATTTTCTGTCTTGTATCTAATTTGTGTAGAAATAATTAGCATAAAATATCACTGATATTGACTCAAATGTTATCTTTAAATATGGTAAAGATTATTGTTAGCCAAAGAATCAATGTTAAAAATCAATACTAGAAAAACTGTCTTTGCTACTGATATATATGTAAAATAATTAATAGTCAATCTTCATTCTCTCCAACTGAGGACCATTCATGGATATAACCTAGAACCCCTGCTCAGATGTAGCCCATGGCAGCTCAGCATCCAAGTGGGTTTCCCTAGTAAGGGGAACAGGGACTGTCTCTGCTGTGAACTCAGGGCTCTTTGACCAATCCCCTCCTGAGGGGGGAGCAGCCTTGCCAGGCCACAGAGGAATGCAGCCAGTCCTAATAAGACCTGATAAGCTAGGGTCAGATGGAAGGGGAGGACCTCCTCTATCACTTGGAGAGGTGCATGGGAGGAGATGGGGGTGGTAAGGTGGGATTGGGAGGGAATAAGGGAGGGGGCTACAGCTGAGATGCAAAATGAATAAACTATAATTAATATAAAAAATAAAGTTTCATTTTTTAAAAAGAGAAGAGAAAAAAGATACCTGAATAAGAAAATAAAAATAAAAGATAACACTAAAAATGTCTTTACTCTATAGCTGAAATAAACTAGAGGGTCAGAGCAGAGACAGCATATAATTAAAGGGTTTACCTTAAATTAAATGGTAATGAAATAATTGAACAATAAATGGTTCATTATACTAAAATTTCTTAACTCAGGGGCAAATATATAACAAGAATTAAGTAAAAGTATTTGGGGAGAAAGAATAAATGAATGAAGAAACAAATGAACGTTACTTTTGATATATTTATAGTATAATTCTAAAATTTTGGAAGCTGGTTTTCAAACAATCTATAGATTAGTAAAAAATATTTGGAATTGTCAAGATTGAATGTAGCATATGAGTTTCTGTTTGTTGATTAATTAAAATGACCACAAAGTCATTGTTTTTATATTTAATTTCTCTACCTGAAAAGGCAATGAATTTTATCTATGCTATGAATAATTGGATTCAACTCAAAAGAGCATCCCCTCTTCCAAGAACTTCCTATACTAACAGTTTATTATAATTCATCCTTATAATTCTAAAGAAATTTAAGAACCTTCCATCAAATTTGACTGACAGTCCATGTTTCCTGTCTCTATTCTGCCAGGAAGAAGATGCTACTCGTGAAAGTCGTTTTAACTTCAGTGGTTATGGGATGGGTCACTGCCTCCAAGTGAAAGATGGCACAGCCGTCAAGGCTACACCTGTCAACCAACTTCCACAACCACCAAAAGATGCAGATGCTATCAAAAAGAAGTTTGTGGATCGGGCAAAGAGGATTGACACCATATCGAGAGCTGCCTTCCCACTGGCCTTCCTCATTTTCAACATCTTTTACTGGATCACATACAAGATCATTCGGCATGAAGATGTCCACAAGAAATAGATGTGCTCTGTTGACCCTGAGACCTTCTTGCCTAAGTGTTGTGCTTGTAAATACACAGTATTATTGTCTTTACATCACTATGTCAGAGAAGAACATTGAGGGAGGGGGGAGGGAGATCATGAGGGTGGGTTATATGGCACCTATGTGAAAAACAAGTTCTATAGGCAATGAAGAAAACTGTACAAAATTATGGTGTTGCAGAATCACATGAGCATAACTCTCATCCATAGTCTTTAGCATTGTTCTTTGAGATGACACATCACTCAGACATGATGTGAAAGTCAAGTTCTTGAGGGCTGATTATACTATGGTTTGATTTGATGAATTCACACACACACACACACACACACACACACACAAACATATATGCACCGTGAAAATACTTACCATCTGACAACAGGAACTAAACAATAGTGAATTGAGGACCAAACATTTTCAGGAAAATGCTGCCTCATTTTTAAAACAAGAGCCTCCTGAGCTATGATCTTTACAATGTCTGTAATTAGTGTTTCACCCAAGAAATCCTTTTGTGGGTTGTAAATTCTTTCTGCTTATCCAGAAAACAACAACAAAAGAAACACCATTGACAAAGAACAGATTTCTACTCACTGTCTGTGTAGGTGTGCACTTTGAGATTAGTTTTCTTTCCTAGATGTAAATTGGGGATTTCGTTGTGTATTGTCTAATTGATTTACTAATATAACCTCTTAAAACAAATGCTCATTTTATTTTAGATCAAGTTAGCATACTATGTATATTTTTTTAACTTTGGCTATATTTATGTGCAACTTTAAGTGCCCAAGTGTAACTTAACAATTGCAGCTGCTCAGCCACAGTGTTATGGAGATGGTGTGTTCTAAATGGTGTAGCTCACATTAGCTTGAACTTCCCATTTCTGCCCTCGTTGTAGCTGTAACTACAAGTTCTAATGTTGACTGACCTGTAATTTCTACTTTCAATCCAAATGAATATCATTTTAAATATCCTTGATTAACTTAAAAAAATAAAACTGTACTGTGATTTTCATAACCCGTTGCCTTTTTGGTACCAGAGCTTCGTGGTTTGAATCCTGGCTAAATGTTTTAAGTAAGAAAAAGATGTATTTTTGCTTACTCAAAAGACAACCTGTAAAAATATATGGAAATAATTACATTTTACATGTGCTGTAAACGGGATTATTTTAAAAAACCATTTGTTCAATTTCAATAAAGGTAAGTGTGCCACTAAATTATCCAGTCTTCAGTTTTTCTGGTAAAATGTAAATTATTTATGTGACAATAATAATTTGATTGTTCGTACGTGACCTTCCTCATAAACTTGAATCATTTATATAGCTATTATATTATTTTTCTTTTTATTATAATTTTATTTATTCTTGAGAATTTTATACATATAACTAATGAAATACAATCATATACAATATCCATTTCCTTCCTCACACTTTCTTACACTCCATCCCCAAGGATTAAAGAACGTTTTGGAAGAAGAAGCAGAAAGGATATAAGAACTGGAAGATGAATGGAATGCTGTGAACTGCTGTCTGATGAACATAATAGAGTGATAGGTATTATGTAATTGATGCTTATAGTAGTCAAGATACTTTTCTCATTGTTGAAATATGGAAATGGGTCAGGTGGGGAGACACATACTTGTAATCTTAGTACTCAGGAGAGAGTCCAAGACAGGATTATCATGTGTCCACGACCATCATATACTACATGAGAAGTTCTAGAAGAGCTATGTGGTAAAACTCTACCACAAAACAAAAGAGGAAGGGAAAAACAGAGAAACAGACAGAGACAGAGACAGAGAGCATTAGTTGTAACCAATGTGAAGAAAATTTACAACTGGGTGCATAAAACATGGACAATTTCTAAGCCACTGAATAACAATGACACTGTCATTCACAGTGAAATGAAGCTTAAAAGATCAATTGTTCCTGTTACCCATCCCTATTTCTATCAAGAATGAGGGTCTAAGATGAAAGAGAAATACTGAGAACATAAAGGACATAGAATTAACTCATTGTAACCTTTGCAGATTTTCTATAACTAAACCTAGCAGTGTATTAAAGCAGAAACTGAGACTCATAACCAAACCTTCAGCAGATGGCAGGGAATCCTATGAAAGAAGGGGAGTTTATATGATCCGGAGAGGATAGGAGCTCCACAGGAACCAAATATATCTGGGCACAGGGGTCCTATATGAGACTGTTTCTTCAACCAAGGACCATGGGTGGATATAACCTAGAACCTCTGCTTGCCTGTAGCCCATGGTAGCTCAGTATTCAAATGGGTACCCTAGTAAGGGGAATAGGGACTATTTCTGACATGAACTCAATGGTGGACTCTTTGACCTCCCCACCCAGCAAGGGAGGAGCAGCCCTCCTAAGTCACAGAGTACTTTGCAGCCAGTTCTGAAGAGACCTGATAAACCAGGGCCAGATGAAAGGGTAGGAGGTCCTCCCCTCTCAGTGGACTTGGAAGTAGATGAGGGAGTAGATGAGGGAGGGAGGGTGGGATTGGGAGGGAATGAGGGAGTGAGATTCACCTGGGATACAGAATTAATAAAATGTAATTAATAATAAAAAACAAAAAATAAAAATAGATATACTATAATGTTCTCAAGAAGATGCTCACTCATAAGTGGAAGTTTATGGCTTTGAAATCTACTTAAATACTGAATTATTGCAAAATGGGTAGAAGTATGAATTTCTCAGCAGAGACTAGCTCAGCTGTCTATCAATGTTGTAATTTTATTTTATTTTAAAAAATAATTTTTATTTTTTATATTAATCACAGATTATTTATTTTGTATCCCAGCCTTGGCCCCCTCCCACATTCCCTCCCAATCTCACCCTCCCCCCTCATCTTCTATCTCACCTTCTCTAAGTCCTCTGGTAGGGGAGGTCCTCCACCCCTTCCGTCTGAACCTAGTTTATCAGGTCTCATAAGAACTGGCTGCAATGTCCTCCTCTGGGGCCTAGCAAGGCTACTCCTCCATTGCGGGTGGTGGGGGAGGTCAAAGAGCTCACCACTGAGTTCATGGAATACTACTCAGCAATTAAAAACAAGGAAATCATGGAATTTGCAGGCAAATGGTGGGATCTAGAAACGATCATCCTGAGTGAAGTATCCCAGAAGCAGAAAGACACACACAGTATATACTCACTTATAAGTGGATTCTAGACCTATAAGATAGGATAAACATATTAAAATCTGTACACCTAAAGAAGATAAACAAGAAGAGGTTCCAGGGTAAGATGATCAATCCTCACTTAGAAAGACAAATGGGATAGACATTGGAAGTAGGAAAAATCAAGAAAACAGGACAAGAGCCTACCATAGAGGGCCTCTGAAAGACTCTACCTAGCAGTGTATCAAAGCAGATGCTGAGACTCATAACCAAATCTTGGGCAGAGTGCAAGGAATCATATGAAAGAAGGGGGAGTTAGTAAGACCGGGAGAGGATGGGAGTGCCACAAGGACCAAATATATCTGGGCCCAGGGGTCTTTTCTGAAACTGACTCTCCAACCAAGGACCATGCATGCATGGATATAACCTAGAACCCCTGCCCAGATGTAACCCATGGCAGCTCAGCAATGATGTGATTTTAGATTAAGTATTTAATTGCAAATAGTTTGTAGTTTCAAAGTGCTGACTGGAAAAAAATGAAGTGGACTCCGTTATTACCATACTTAAACCAATAAATTCTCAAAAGTCAATAAATAATAGAGTAGCTGTTATTAGGAAGAGTATAGCATTGGGTATCCTCTGTACAAGGTGCTTTAGAAGACTGAGCCCTGGCATCATTACTGAAATATGGGTTGTGTCTTCTATCTTTCTTCCTTCCTTCCTTTCTTCCTTTCTCCTTGATAAACAAGTAGGGTGAAATGATTGTTCTCAAGTTTTTTCTTCTATTGATAAAACAGTAAAAGTGATATTAATATTTCTACCCAAGTCTACCTGCCTCTAGAAGTATCATAGAAACACCGCTCTAGTTTCCTGTCTTTTGCTGTGATAAAACCCTGTGATCACAAGCAACTTGAGGAGGAAAGGGTTCATTTGGCTAGAAGAAAGAGGCTAGGCTGTCATGGGTTTTTCTCATTCCTGCCAAGCCTTAAATGTCCAATATGTATGTGGACTAATACTAGAAAAATAATGTTTTACCAATTGACATAGTCCTGTGTGTTTTTTCCAACATAAAAATCCCATGAGGTACCCATCTCCTGTTGCGGTTTTCAGACAATGGAATGCCTTTAAAACATGTTTTCAATTTCCATTATTTACCTTTTAACACCTCATCAGAATGACTTCCAAATGACTGTTTTTCTGGCATATTCAAATACCTCAGACCTGAACACATGCTACAAAGCAGACTAAGTGGAGATTTCCAAAAGCCCTCCCAAACAGTGTTAGAATTAAGCTCTTCATATTCACCACTGACCAGAAGTACCATATTCAGAAAACAAAACAAAATAAAGATTAAATGAATATCATTTTACATTTCACTTACTCCATTAATATCAAATAAAATGCTCTAATCAAAATACAGCACAAAATTCCATAGTCACAGCTTTGGGAAGAAAAAATATCTATTTCAATATTTTCTTTTAGGATTTATTCATTTTCCAGTTTAACCCTGAAGCCACTTTTCCAAATCAATCTAAATCTTATATCTATCAGATATTCTTTTTAATTATTTCAACCTGTGCCTCAGTTTCTTTTTATTAAGTTTTTATTTTTATATTAATTACAGTTTATTTACGTTGTAGCCCCCTCCCTCATTCCCTCCCAATCCCACCCTACCACCCCCATCTCCTCCCATGCCGCTCTTCCAGTCCACTGATAGGGGAGGTCCTCCTCCCCTTCCCTCTTACCCTAGATTATCAGATCTCATCAGGACTGGCTGCATTATTATTACTGATTTGTTTTTAAATCGGTAATTTGAATGAGCACAACACTTGTTTTCATCAATCAAAAAATAAGATAACAAAACATAGCATCACAATCACATATTCATTAAAGTGCTCTGAGAAATATCAACATGATTTAATGTGTGCACTTTTATTTGAAACTATCCACACCATCCTGCTTGGCCAGGTCACAAACAGTAAGTATATACACTTTGATCAATAAAACCACAAAATTCTCACTGATTAAGAGCTTTGACACAAATTATTTATCATATTAGATGTTGAATTTTTTAATACTGACCACATTTTTTCTCTTAGTTCTTCTACCTGCATAATTTCACAATAGCTAAGCTACTTAAGAACAGAAAGGCCTGGAAAGTAAACACATAGTTAATGTCCCTCCCTTATGCATGATATGATCAACTGGAAAAGAAGGCATCCAATAGAGTATTCACAATGAAATTGACTAAGAGACACAGCTTGAAATTGTGTATGCAGTACGAATAACATCTTCAAAGTGACTACAACACCTTGTGTAACTGAATGGCCACAAACATGCTCAGCTTGAAATCAAGACAAGGAAAATACAATTGAAAAGGTGTATATTTCCATTTTGATTGAAGGAAAATGACCATCACTTTGTCACACATGTTCCCGCATGAGAAAAGAAATATTCTTCCCACTTTGGTGGAAATGTATTTTAAAAATCACAAGCAAGGCATTTCCTTCAAACTAAAGGCTGTATGCAATTGATGTTTACAAATTAGTGAGCCAGCATTTGGTAGAGATGATTTCAAAATTAGTGAATGTATGCTTAAACCAGGAGGCAAAGTTTGGGGATGCCCTCTGTGTAGTATGCTGAATGTTGGCCTTTTTTTAGTAGATCTCAGAGTTGTTTCTGTTAGAGGTTTTGTTTTAAGTTTATTTATTCACTGTATATCTCGAATGCAGCCTCTTTCTCTTCTCCTCTTGATCCCACTCTCTTCCCTCTTTATCCCTCCCGTTCTCAGAAAAGGGGAGCCCCCCCCATGTCAACTCATCAACCCACTCCAGCATATCAAGTCACATCAGGACTGAGCGCACCCTGTTCCACTGAGGCCAGGCAAGGCAGACCAGCTAGGGGAAAGTGATCCACAAGCAGGCAACAGAGTCCATGTTACAGACAGCCCTGGCTCCACTTGCTGAGGAACCCGTATGAAGACCAAGCTGCCCATTGGTTATATATGTGTACGGAACCAAGGTTCAGACCACACCTGCTCTTTGGTTGGTGCCTCAGTCTCAGTAAGCCCCCAAGAGGATAGGTTAGTTGACTTTGTAGGTCTTCTGGTGGTGTCCTTGACCCTGGCTCCCTCAATTCTTCCTATCACTCTTCCACAAAATTCCTTGAGCTCTGCCTATTGTTTGGCTGTGGGTCTCTGCACCTGTTTCCATCATCTGCTGGATGAAGTTTCTCAGAAGACAGTTATGCTAGGCTCCTTCTACAAGCATAGGAGAGTGACATTAACAGTGGCAGGGGTTGGCTTTCTCCGATGGGGTGGGGGGTCTCAAGTTGGGTCAGTCATTGCTTGGGCATTCTCTCAATCTCTGCTTCCTCTATCCCTGCACTTCTTGTAGGCAGGATAAATTTTGGGTAAAAGGTTTTTGCGGGTAGGTTGGTGTTCACCTCCCTCCACTGCAAGTCCTGCCTGGCGAGGAGGTGGCCACTTCGGTCTCCATGTTTGCTGCTGCCAGGAGTCTCAACTAGAAACCTCCCCCCCCCCATAGCCTCCCAGGAGACTACCCTGTCACAGGTCTCCAGCTTTTAATAAGCCCTTGGGCAGATTGCAGTTCACTGTGGCCCGATGCCCTCAGAATTCACGGAACCAAGGGCCGTTTGTATGCTTGGAAGAGAAATAATCCTAAATTAAATTCAGTAGCTACTGTTTCTTGAGGAGAAAAATTGTTGTGCCAGATTCGCGAAACCCCAAAAGACCACAAGGAGTCAAGTTCATTGCAAAATACATAAGGATCTTTTTATTACAAGCTACCTTTTCTCACACACCCTCACTGTCAAAACAGTTACGAGCTGAGAGCCTCGTACTCAGGTTAGGTGGGTGATTTAGAGTCCAGTCTCTCCCAGCATGCCCAAAGCAGGGGAATTCATGCCTGGCAAGCATCTATTGGTCGAAACACAAAAGGGATGTTGCATTTTGAACTGATTGGCAACAGGAAGGCCCCTAAACCACTAATGGTCTGGATTCCCTTGTTTGGCTTTCCTAGGGGAGAGGGGCTAGTTTCCTAGCAACTGTATCTCTAGTGGGAAAGAAAAGAATGCAGTAGGATTAGTTCCTCCCCACAGGTAACTGGACATGTCTCCACCTGGCTGGCCTTCATTCAAGCTTGTGCTTTAAATTTTAAACCGATACCAAAATTATTTGGTCTCTCAAGATTGAGGGTTATATGAAAGGAAGATGAAATAAGAGGAGAATAGTATAAGCATAAGCATCTTCCAAGTTCTTAACCATACAAAGTGCTCTCCACACATTACCTTCACTACGACACACTTTTTTTCCTAAAGCAGAGTTCACTAGCCTTTTCTGTATGGGCTTGATAGTAAAGGGTGTAAGGCTTGAATGTCTTACAGCCTTTTGTGCAAGTACTGTTCTCTGCCACTGTAACAAAGATCAGTAACAAACAATGAAGAAACAAATATGTGGGGCTGTGCTCCATTAATACTTTACCTTAAAAAGAAAGTAGCAAACAGACTTGGTCTGCAGGCAGTGTGTCACCAATGACCTTCGTTACAAAGCACTACCACCAAGGGCAGCTCCAGATTATAAAGTAAAATTTTGTTTGTGATATTTTCAAGATCTATATCTGTGCCTGGCACTGAGTAGCTGTCTAATTAATATAGCATTTGTTCAGTGAATCATAGTTCACATTTATTAAGGAGCTAATTTAATGTTTGCACAGGAGGTTTAGAGAAAGAACTAGGGAACCTTTTATTGCCTTGTTAGATAAAAATTGGAAGTAAAAATTTCACTACACTTTTAATCTATTTTTAAAAGGATGGATTTGTACTAGATAACACATTTTTTCAGAGCTCACCATGAAAACTCCTCAGGAGCCCCAAGCATTAGCTGTCGCACCTGGATTGAGTTCTTATAGTTTCCTGTTGACTTTTAACAGAAGCCATGGACATTGTAAAATGTGAGAGTTCTGAAAGGTGCCATGGGGAGTCTCCTGCATTCTTGACATATTTTTCTTTATGCTTCCACAGTTAGTAGTCACTCAGTCTCCTATTAATTGACAAGGTCATTCACCCAGGGCCATCCAGAAACATTTTGTCTGCTGAGCATGTGGCATTTGAAGAAGCCCAAATGCTAAGTAGTGGTCTCAACATCCAGTTCAATGAAATTACTCTTGTGTTTTATATATGAAAACTAAAAATAATACAGTATTATCTCTCTATATATGAAATATTTAAAAATTCAGTGATAGTAGTAAACAGGCAAAATTGTCATGACTCAGGAAAACACAAAACCAGTGCATGTCAAAATGCATTTAATTGGTTTATTGATAAAAATCCAGCAAAATGTTGAAAGGAGTTCAAACAACATTTGGAAAAGTTTGTATTTAGGATGAATTTTCCTAGCTTAGACACAAAACTCACTGATGTACAGAAGATACAGTAGCAACTTTAGTAGAGCACTGAAACAGAATCTGTGATGAATTACTGTAGTTTCAGGGCTCAGGTAAATGTTTCCTTTTCACCATTCTGGTGGCCCTAGGACTCCTTTGCTTTTCTGTAGAGAGTAACCTCTAAGGCCTCACTTCTATAAGCAAGTACTCTAGCTCTAAGCTGTATCTCCAGATGAATATATCTTTTTCACCGACAAAAACTCCACTATAATACTGAATTTTTATATGGCATCAGTGTAATCTCTTACATGACCAAAGCCCAGAGAGTTAAAGTGACACATGAATACACCTTTGGGCTTAGAATCAAATTCACTTGATTTCTGTCCTGCTTCCCCTCCATATTCCAGAAAGAGAAAGTTATAAGTGGTTAGCACTTTTAAATTATTCTAATTGCACATGTTTATTTGTCCATGCTGCTGGAAGGCAGGTGGCATGGTCATAAAGATATAGTTTGTAGAGTCATATCTGAGTTCAAATATAATTAGCTTTAGTGTTCCAGGACTAAATATCGCAACGGACATGACAATATCTGCCTTGTCCAATTGCAGATGGGGATTATCCTGATAAGTACCTTCCATTTAATGGCTATTGAGTAAGTAGTTATGATTTCATTCCCTGTTTTCCTTTAGTTAATGAGATTTTCTCTCATAGACTTACTTTTATTCTATTTAATAGTCTATATGCATTATATAAAATAATGAGCTTTGTTGCAGTATTTTCATTAAGTATACCACGTGCTTTGTTTGTTCTCATTACTCATTACCCTCTCTTATTCTCATTTCACCCCTTCTACTTGTCTAGATTCCACTTATGAGGAAAACTATGTAATATTTCTATTTCTGTGCCTGGCTTATGTCACTTAACACAGTTATTTCCAATTCCATCTAAGTTCCTGAAAACTATATAATTTATTATTCTTTATAGAGTAATAAAACCTCAATGTGTATACACAAATAATTTTTACCCATTCATCTATTGATGAACACCTAGTCCAATTCCATAACTTAGTGTTTGTGGGACAGTGACATGGGTGTGCAGCTATCCTTGTCCTATCCTGACTCCTGACTCCCTTATACTAAGAAGTATGGAAATTCTTACCTTACCGTAGAGTCTGGTCTTGTTTGATTTACTCTAACTACCATCATTTAATTTAAATATCTTAAGGGCTAGTTGACCTTGTTCACTTCATGTTCAATCAATCATGTTGGTTAGACTTGAGAGTCCACCTGTCTCAACTCTACACAAAGAACTACATACAAATATATCTGGGCACAGGGGTCTTTTCTGAGACTGATTATCCAACCAAGAGAAGAAGGTGCAGGAAGAAATGATGCAATTTTAATATTAAAATATAAAAGCAATAAACTTTAAAAGGATAGCTGAAACCCAGCTGGCAGCAAATGTGTTTACATGGACGGTGAGAGACAAGTTAACCATTTGTGGATATAAGTCCTTTCATAAAATAACACTGCTCTGACACAGAACTTTTGTTTAAATTTTACCTTTATTTATTTAGTTGTTCACTATATATCCCAAATGTAGTCCCCATCCTTCTCTCCGCATGTCCCCACCCTCCCTCCACTTTCCCCCTCCCTCACCCCTCAGGAAAGGAGGCCCCCACTAATCCACCCAACGCTTCAACTCATATCAGGACTGAGCACATCATCTTCCACGGTGGACTGTGCTCATGTCCACAGGACATGCCTGGCTAGACATTTATTTTTGGATTGCCGAAATTGTGCTTTGTAGTGCAAAATATGGTTGAGGGTGATCCAGCAGGAGGGAAGAAAGAAGAAGGGAAACTATTGGGGGGGGGTGTAATGATTGGGTTTATGTAGAGTTGATGTTATGATTTCTTAAAATAATCAATGATGTCACTGAAAAAATAAAAAGGTAGTTGAAAGTAAAAGTATCATATGTAGAAAAAGTATGAACAAATTTCTTTGGTAACTGTTTTAACTGTTTTACTTTCATGATATTTAGAAAGAAAAGATATATCTGTATCTAGTTTAATTTTATTTATTTTTATTTTTAATGGCTCCTCTTTAAGGGATAGCTTACATAGAACCAGAAAGTACCACGGAATCTTCCAAAGGAAGGAAGCAACCAGCAGTCCTACCCAGCTATGACACATAAACAAAAACCAGCATGACATAATAACAAGTGTATAGTTATGGTACCAATACCTTCATACAGCTCTCTAACTGGACTTCAAGTCCACTAAACAAGAAAAAAACCATGAATGGTATGGGAAAATCTATTCAGGACTGGTGATAAAAAAAAAATCTTTTAAAAGCTTAAGTTGGCATGACTAGGACAGTGAAAGAACTTACTAGAAGGGATATATGCATATATATTTATATATAGATTATGCAAATATATAATATATTTATATATTATATACTTACATCAATGTATTACTATATTATATATAATTATATTATATATGTATGATCATATACAGTATGATTTTTCAGAATTTATGCAAATTTTATTCACAAACTTTATTGGTATATATATATATAATATCTATTATATATACATTAATAAATTTTTCAGAATCATACTGTGAGCCCAGTGATACAAGCTGTGGGCCAATTTCTCTTAATTGCTCACTTTATTCTCCTATAAAATGGTGACATAAAATAGTTTTGCATCAAAGGACATAGTGCGTGTAGTAGGTCTACAGAATATGAAAGCCACTCTAGTTTCACCACCAATATTATTATATGCAGCATCATTAGCACCATTGTCATGGTGAAAACTAAGGATACCATGGCTAACAGTTGGGCCACTGTCCTTAAGGTAGATCCTACTATCAGGTACCAGCCATTTTGGCTATTCACAATATCTGTAAAATGTAAACAATGATATCTGCTCCAACTCTTTAATTTTCAAGGAATCTGTGAGAATTTTTTAAATGTGAATATCAAAGGTCTCTGAAAATTGCTTCAGGAGAAAACTAGGGAAACAGCAGGTTAAGAAATTTGTCGATGACATAGTACTCATAAATGTTATAGTAGAGATTAACTCAGACAGTATTTCTGCAAAATTCACATTCGTAGTTAGTAGTTTTATTGCTTTTTCAGTAAAAGGAATTATGTTGGAAGAGATTCCACCCTTCCCTATTTGATTTCTAGGTAACATTTTGGATATTTTTGTGGATCTTATCATTTCTGTCTTGTTTCTTCTGGACACAACATGGCCATTGCTGTCTGAATCAGGGAAATTGTGATTCCCTGCATAAAGAGACACTGAAGAAACCAAGCTTATTAACAATATTTCATGGAGGGTGGTAGAGGATCACAAGTTTTCTGAGGATCACCAGGTTCATGTAGCTCCTGTGGTTTTAATGGGCTTACAAAGCTCATGACTTTATGAAAGGAAGACATTGCAACCACTCCTGATGAGAACTGATAGACTAGGATCAAAAGGAAGGAGAGGAAGACCTCCCCTATGAGTGGACTTGGTGATGGGCATGCATGGATAAGGGGGAGAAAAGTTGGGATTGGGAGGGGAGGAGGGAGGGGTTTATGGGGGGGCTACAAAGTGAATAAAGTGTAATTAATAAAAATAAAAAATATAGAAAAAAAAGAGATACGAGAGAGAGAGAGAGAGAGAGAGAAAGAGAGGTGCCCGGAGGTCTTTCCCCTCTCTGCAGCAATATTAAAAAGCAGATAATTGGAATCCAAGATGGCTGCCACGAGAGAACACTGTGTCTGAGGAGTAGGAGAGCAGAAACAACCCAGCGACCAGGAGACTGAACTCTGGGACCTAAAACGCCAGCATTGTGAGTGCCAGGTGAACGGAACTCCTACGGTGAGAAAATCAAGTGGGAAAACCCTAGGGACACCCAGTTATTACCTGGAGAAATTTCCCTGTGACCAGCGGCACACAGCTCTAATCTGGACGAGCGGCTGCGCTGGGCGCCCTCACCCGCCATTATACACTGGATCGCACAGTCTCCCGGGCAGTCTCGGGAGGAACCGGGAGCCGTTTTCACTGAACTGCGCCCTACGAGCGCACACTGCACCTGGGTTCTGCTTCGACCCACGGGTGTGCTGCGGGTTCAGTCCGATCATCGGAACCACACCAGACTGAGTGGATTCCGGGACCATTTTGACCAGTCCGCACATTGCCAGGGCGCAACTCTAACGCCCCGCCAGCAAAATCTCAGTCAGTGTGTGAGTCCGCCCGCGGATCTGGGAGGATCCCCAGTCCTGCATCAACCCACGGGTGTGCGGCGGGCGTGAACAGATCGAGGGAAACACGACAGGCTGAGTGGATTGGGGGACCATTGTGACCAGTCCACACACTGCAGGGGCGCGGGCCGAGTTCTTCTGCCAGCAAAAAC
>CM053742.1:11922078-11938013 GCA_028658305.1 Pachyuromys duprasi | reverse complement strand
TTCTTTCTGCTTTTGGGATACCTCACTTAGGAGGATCATTTCCAGGTCCCACCATTTGCCTGCGAATTTCATGATTTCCTCCTTTTTAATTGCTGAGTAGTATTCCATTGTGTAAAAGTACCACAATTTCTGTATCCATTCCTCAACTGAGGGACATCTGGGTTGTTTCCAGGTTCTGGCTACTACAAATAAAGCAGCTACGAACGTAGTTGAGCAAATGTCCTTGTTGTGTACTTGAGCATTTTTTGGATATATGCCTAAGAGTGGTATAGCTGGGTCTTGAGGAATCACTATTCCTAATTGTCTAAGAAAGTGCCAAATTGATTTCCAGAGTGGTTGTATAAGCTTGCATTCCCATCATCAATGGAGGAGGGTTCCTCTTTCTCCACAGCCTCTCCAGCATGCGTTGTCACTAGAGTTTTTGATCTTAGGTATTCTGGTGGGTGTAAGGTGAAATCTCAGAGTCCTTTTGATTTGCATCTCCCTGATTTCTAAGGACGTTGAGCATTTCTTTAAGTGTTTTTCTGCTGTTCTATAATCCTCTACAGTCAGTTCTCTTTTTAGCTCCATACCCCATTTTTTAAATTGGATTACTTGGTTTCTTGCTTTTTAACTTCTTGAGTTCTTTATATATACTGGATATTAGCCCTGTGTCAGAAGTAGGACTGGTGATGATCCTTTCCCAATCTGTAGGCTGTCGATTCGTTCGGATGACAGTGTCCTTTGCTTTACAGAAGCTTTTCAGCTTTGTTGTTTTCTTATAATAGGAACTTGTATACAATTATCTGTCACCTAGTTGCTTATGTCAATTATGTTAATTATAATTATAGGTATTATGATGTAGAAGAATATTATATTTAATTTGGGGTTCTAAACGTAAACCTTTTACCAACAAAGAAACAGTAAATTGGGAAAAAAATCCTTCATTAATTAGCTAATATGAGAAGTCTTTTTCCTCTCATTGGTGTGATATTTTGAATTTAGATTCTTCCAAGGCTATAGATTTAATTTAGTGACCTCAGTTGGGGGAAATAAGTCTTTTTTTTTTTTTTGTTCTTTTATTACTACCATTAACTTACCCATGAAAAATATTTTATGACAGGTCTTTAGCTGCTATTGGAGTGTATAAAATGTTTGCAAATCATTCAACTGTGATCTATATTTTCTTTCATTGTTCTTTCAAAGATTCTGGGCTGACCATATGATTTTTCTGTTGTCAATAAGACATTATTACCACAAGTCAAAGAAATAAAATGTGTTTGTGTACTGGGAACTGCTCTTGCTGAGCACAGGAACTCTATAATAACTCTACGTTATTGATCCCAACTGGTCTAATGCATGCATGACAAGAGATATCCTTAACACCACAGCTGTTACTCAGCAAACTGGTAAGCACAAGACTAAGTTCATCTGCTGGAGACTTTCAACTTTCTAACACTCTAATGTGTGATTTTAATCTACAAACACGTTGAGCTGCATTCCCAGGTACCCTGGAATATATGTGGTTTTCAGGACACAGTTGGGACATTGCTATTAGACCATTTTACTACGGCCCAATATTTGAAATGAAACAAAACCAATGAGCTGGCTAACTGAATGATGAGAAATGGAAATGTTTTTTTACTGTAATATATTTATTGAGTTTTTATTTATTACAAATTATTCATTTTGTATTCCAGCTGAAGCCCCCTCCCTCATCTCCTGCCAATCCTGCCTTCCTTCCCTCTTCTCCTCTCATGCCCCTTCCCCATTCCACTGATAGAGGAGGTCCTCCTCCCCTTCCGTCTGACCCTAGCCTATCAGGACTGGCTGCACTGTCTTCCTATATGGCCAGGTAAGACTGCCACCCCCCCACCCGACACTCAGGGGGAGGTGATCAGAGAGCCAGCCACTGATATCATGTCAAAGACAGCCTCTGCTCCCCTTAATAAGGACCCCTTTGGAGATGGAGCTGCTGAGGGCTACATCTGAGCATTGTTCTAGGTTATCTCCATGCATGGTCATTGGTTGGAGTATCAGTCTCAGAAAAGAGTCGTGGGCCCAGATTTTTTGGTTCTGTTGCTCTCCTTGTGGATCTCCTGTCCCCTACATGTCTTTCTATATCTTCCTTCTGTCATAAGATTCCCTGCACTCTGCCAAAAATTGGGCCATGCATTTCAGCATCTGCTTTAATACCCAAGTGGGTAGTCTTTCAGAGGCCATTTGGGAGTAGGCTCCTGTCTTGTTCCTTGTTTTCACACTATTCCAATATCTATCCCATGTGCCTTTTTGAAAGGCGTTTGATCATCTTACACAAGGTCCTCCTTCTTGCTTAGCTTCTTTAGGTGTATAGATTTTAGTAAGATCGTCCTATATTACATGTCTAATAACCACTTATAAGTGATTATATACCATGTGTGAGGTACCATACTTCACTCACGATGATCTTTTCTAGTTCCCACCATTTGCATGGAAATGTCATGATTTCCTTGTTTTCACTTGCTAAGTAGTATTCCATTATGTACTTGTACCACAATTTCTGTATCCATTCCTCAGGTGAGGGACATCTGGGTTGTTTCCCAGATTCTGGCTATTATGAATAAAGCTGCTGTGAACATGGCTGAGCAAATGTCCTTGTTGTGTACTTGAGCATATTTTGGATATATGCCTAGGAATTGTGTATCTAGATCTTGAGGTAGCACTATTCCTACTTGTCTGAGAAAGCAGCAGATTAATTTCCAAAGTGGTTGTACAAGTTTACATTCCCAGCAGCAGTAGAGGAGGGTTCCCCTTTCTCCACATCCTCTCCATCATGTGTTGTCACTTGGGTTTTTGATCTTAGCCATTCTGATGAGTATAAGGTGAAATCTTAGGGTCATTTTGACTTGAATTTCCCCTATAGCTAAAGATGTTGAACATTTCTTTAAGTGTTTCTCTGCCATTCGATATTCCTCTATTAAGAATTTGCTAATTAGCTCTGTACCCCATTTTTAATTGGATTACTTGATTTGTTGCTGTTTAACTTAAGTTCTTTATATATATTGGATATTAGCCCTCTGTCAGATATAGGGTTGATGAAGATCCTTTCACAATCTGAAGGTTGTCATTTTGTTCTGACAAGAGAGTCTTTGCTTTACAGGAGCTTTTCTGCTTCATGAGGTTCCATTTTTTGATTTTTTATTTTAGAGCCTGTGCTGTTGGTGCTCAGTTCAGGAAGTTGTCTCTTGTGCCAATGAGTTCAAGGCACTTCTCCACTTTTTCTTTTAACACATTTGGTGTGTCTGGTTTTATGTTGAGGTCTTTGATCCACTTGGACTTTAGTTTTTTGCAGGGTTATAAATATAGATTTGTTTGCATTTTTCTGCATGTATATATTCAGTTAGATTAGCACCATTTGTTGAAGATGTTATCTTATTTCCATTGTATGGTTTTGGTATCTTTGTCAAAACTCAGGTGTCCATAAGGGTGTGGGTTTATTTCCGGGTTTTCTTTTTGATTCCATGGATCCACCATTGTGTTTCTATGCCAGTACCATGCAGTTTTTATTACTGTTGCTCTATAGTACAATTTGAGATTTTTGATGGAGATACCTCCAGAAGATCTTTCATTGTAGAGAATTGTTTTACAGATTCTGGGTTTCTTGTTATTCCATTTGAAATTGAGAATTTTTCTTTCAAGTTCTGTAAAGAATTGTGTTGGTAATATGATAGAAATTGCCTTGAATTGTAGATTGCTTTTGGTAAGATTTCCATTTTTACTATGCTAATCCTGCCAATCCTGAGCTTGGGAGATCTTTCTGTCTTCTGATGTATTCTCCTATGTCTTTCTTCAGAGACTGGAAGTTTTTTCTTTTTCATACATATCTTTGACTTGCTTAGCTAGATTAATACCAAGGTACTTTTTGTCCTTTGTGGCTATTGTGAAGGGTGTTGTTTTTTTAATTTCTTTTTCAGCACACTTGTCTTTTGTATACAAGAAGGTACTGATTTTTTTTGAGTTAATTTTGTATCTAGCAACTTTGCTGAAGGTGTTTATCAGCTGTAGGAGTTCCCTAATAGAATTTTTGAGGTCACCCATGTATAGTATCACATCATCTGGAGTATTGATACTTTGACTTCTTCCTTTCCAAAGTAAATACGTTTCATCTCCTAAAATTGTCTTATTGCTCTAGGAAGGACTTCAATAACTATGTTGAAGAGATATGGAGAGAGTATCTCTGATTTCAGTGGGATTTATTTAAGTTTCTCTCCCTTTATTTTGATGTTGGCTATAGGTTTGCTGTGTATTGCCTTTACTCTGTTTAGGTAAATGTCTTGTATCTCTGATCTCTCCAGGACTTTAAACATAAACAAATGTTTGATTTTATCAAATGCTTTTTCGGCATCTAAGGAGATTGCTTCCTTTACCGTGGAGTTTTCTCTCAAATGGATATCTGGAATGGTGATCAGAGCATACAGGTATGTGGCTCCAGGCTGGCTAATGAGTGCCTACCAGTACCTGGGAACTCTTTCAGGATTTATCTGGGTGACCTGAAAATGGATCAGATTGCTTCCCACACCATGGGATTTCTTCTCACCTGGGAAACACAGTTGCTGGTGTTTTAGGGCCCAGGGTTCGGTCTGTTGGTTGCTGTGTAGTCACTGCTGTCCTGTTTGTCAGACACAGTGTCCTTTCAATGCTGCCATCTTGGATTCCCCTCACTGTAATATTTTTTAAAGCCACTCACTTTGGGAGTTATTTATTACAGATCAAAAGCCAACCAATACAACCTATTTTTAATATAATGTATTATAGAAAATGCTTTGTTTTTCAGTAACATCAATGCCATGAGCAAACAGAGAAACCAAAGAATTGTTTCATGTCATAGAACATTGAAGAAAGATGAAAATGAAGTATGAATGTCATACTGGATAAGATCTTATACCGAATAGGGGAAATTATTCAAAGAACATTGTTTAAATAATTGCTAAAAGTGGAATGTGCATTTTAGGTTAGGCCAAAATATTATGGTAACATCAATTTCTTTGAACTTGAGAATTTTCTTAGGAGAATTTATTAGAAAGTAAAACATTCTCTTCTTAGAAAATACACACAGGAGGCTGTGCAAATGTGAGCATCAGAGTTTGGGTCACCAGTACCTAAGTATTAGATGGTATCATGGCATGTCTCAAGTCTTAGTGCTTTGAAGATAGAGGCAGATTCACCAGACCAAGTTGGCTAGCTGAAGCAGCCATATTGGTGAGTTCTGGGTTCATGTTAGACATACTGCTTTAATGAATAAGGTTGAGAAAATAAAGCAAAATTATCAACCTGTGGGTCATGACTTCTTTGGGGGTCAAATGACTCTTTCACAGGAGATGCATGTGATCATAAAAACCACGGAGATTTATATTATGATTCATAAAAGGAGCAAAATTACTGTTATGAATTACCAATAAAATGATTCTATAGTTGTGGGTCACTACATGAAGAATTGTACCAAAATTTCATAGCTTTAGGCAAGTTGAGAACAACAGCAATACAGGAAGGTTCCTGATATCAACATCAGGACTCTACATATATGTGCCCATACACATTTGAACAACAACAAAGCCATATATATATATATATATATATATATATATATATATATCATAGATATACAAGTAAAGAAAATACACACTGAACTATCTTGATAAACAACAGCAAATGCAATTATATTATTGAGAAAATTTGGTATGGGTATGAAAGAGAAAAAGAGATAAACATGAGGGACAGGGAGATAGAGCCCAAGAACATACATAATTATGAAAAAATGTGCAATGCATCATTAATTTAAATAAAGTTGGATAGGAGTTCTCTGTACTAATCTTTCAAGTTTTAAAATATTTCAAAATAAAGTGAAAATAAACTTTAATAACCAAAAAAGTAAGATATACATTACTAATCAGGGGTAGAGGCACATGCCCTTCATCTCAGCATTAAGAGAAGCAGAGTCAGGCCAATCACTGTGAATTCAAGGCCAGTCTGGTCTACAAAGCGACCCCAGGACAGCCAAGACTACACAGAAAAACTCTGTCTCAAAAAAAAACCCCTAAAGAAAGAAAGATATTTAATTAATTATATTGTTTTAACTTGTTAATTTAATTAAAGGCCACATGACTTATTCCTGTAGACATTAGGAGGCTTTGGTTACAATAGGAAGTGAATAATGTTGGAAACATGTTCATTTCATACTGACTACATGTGCATGTGCTGAGAAATAAAATCTCTTCAAAAGTGTGAGGCATTAGAAAAGATTCTAGAGTTATCCTCAAAAAGCTTAAAGTTTTATATATATTTGCCACAACAATAGTTATCATGTAAAGCAAATTATTCAACTTTCTTGGTCTCAATTTTATGTTAAGGTTAAATGAGGAGGCAATCTCTTAAAGGTTCCTACTGATGATAATATTCAAAGTCAGTATAAATGAAATAAAATGTGATGATTAATAATTTCATAGCTTTAATCATATTAAGCATTTGTTATTATGTAATAACTGCAAGTGAGGTATTTATGAGTGTTTTGTTTAATATGAAGCTCAGTGGGTATAGGCTGGAGTTATTATGTGATAGTTCCTTAAGAATCTGGATTATCTGGGAATGATATTAGTAGAGAATTAATTTACATTACCATAATTTTGGAAGCCTCATTATTTATCAAAGCAAATGATATAAAATTCCAAGGTTTGGGATTAGCAAGGATCATTCCTATTTGTGCATATGCACGAGCGCCTGTGCACACACACACACAGACACACACACATACACACACACACACACACACACATTAGCTTCTGCTTCCCACCAAAGTGAGTGAAGACAAATAACATTGAGAGAAGTGACAGAATGGGATTTGGAACAGAAGACTCACTATAATTTGAAAGACATGTAGTGGATTGCCCATAGGAAAGACTTATGTATCAAGCAGTATTAAAACTTTTCAGTGGACTGGGAGAGGGACATGGGTGAGGAAGAGGGTGGAATTGGGAGAAGAGAAGGGGGGGAGGTATAGGGGGGATACAAAGTGTATTTAATAAAAAACTGTAATTAATAAAAATAAAAAACAACATAAATAAAAAATTAATTATATAACAACAACAACAACAACAACAAAAACTTAACCTAAGGACATTTTCTCTACCATGTTCATAGCAGCTCTATTTGTAATAGCTAGAAACTAGAAACTATATAGATGGCCCTCAAGTGAGGAATGGATACTGAAATTGTGGCACATATACACAGTGGAATACTACTCAGCTATTAAAAACAAGGAAATCATGCAATTTGCAGGCGCTAGAAAAGATTGTCTTGAGTGAGGTTGCCCTGAAACAGAAAGACACACATAGTATATACTCACTCATAAGTGGTTAGTAGATGTATAATATGGGATAAACATATTTAAATCTATAGTCCTAAAGAAGCTAAACAGCAAGGAAGACCTTAGGGAAGATGCTCAATCCTCATTTAGAAGGGCAAATGTGACAGACATTGGAAACAGAGGAAGTCAGGGAATGGGACAGGATCCTACCACAGACTGCCTCTGAAAGCCTTTACTGATCAAGGTATGGAAGCAGAGGCTGAGACTTACAACCAAACTTTGGGCAGAATTCATGGAATTTTATGAAAGAAGAGGGAAATAGAAAGACCTGGAGGGAACAGGAGCTCCAAAAGGAGAACAACAGAGCCAAATAAACTGAGGAGGCTTGCATTCCCTGAAGAGAATGATATCCCAAACAAGGACCATTCATACAGATAACCTAGAACCTGCCTGCTCAAATGTAGCCCATAGGCTGCCCAGTCTCCAAGTGGCTTCCCTAGTAAAGAGAGCAGAGGCTGTCTCTGGCATGAACTCAGGGGGTTTCAGGCTTGCCAGACCACAAAGGAAGATAATGCATACAGTCTTGATGAGACCTGATAGGCTATGGTCAAATAGAAGGGAATGAGAATCTTCCCTATCAGTATACTGGGGGAGGGGCATAATAGGAGAAGAGGGAGGGAGGGTGGGATTCGGAAGAGATGAAGGAGGAGGCCACAGCCAGGATGCAAATTGAATAAATTGTAATAAATGATGATGATGATGATGATAATGATAATAATTTAAAAAAGAAAAAATATTTTAAACAAAACTTAACCCAAAATACAAATGCCATTGTTACTGTAGAAAAAGTGTTCTGGACCCTTATGTAATTGCCAGGATTTTAAAGTATCTACCAGAGGCATGATATAGAAGAGTGGTAGATATATTGGGCTCTCAGTACCTAAGAAATTTCTCAATGTTCTTTCCATTATCTCTCTTTTTATGGTTTACTTTTATGTTTCTTTTCCCTTGTTCCTGTCCCTCTTTTTTTATCTTCTAAAATGTGGTATCATTTATGAGACTAAGCACTTTGGAGGTCTTTTAGGGTTCACTGTTTCAGAAAGCTTTTTATTGACGTAAGTTTATAGTAAATTAAATTCTTACAATCTGGTTGCACCTTTTAAATAGCATCTCCATCTAAAAAGATATTTCTTGCTCACCACAAATTAGTGTCCGATTTATTTCCATTCACTAGTTTCTTCCAAAAATAATGATACTTCAATAGCACCTATTTTTGTCTTTAAATAATGGGTACCTCAAAGTAGGTATTTCATTATACTTTTGTTTAGTATGGACTTTTAATATCCTTCCATGTTAGTACATGAAGGTATAAATTTCATTTTCACTGTTCTCTAGTATTATGCACAAAATAAACCACAAAGTGCTTACCCATTTTAGTGGGCATTAGCATAGTTTCTGACTTTTAGCCATTGTGGTGATTTATATAATAATGGCCTCCATAGGCTCATATATTTGAATGTTTAGACATCAGGCAGTGACACTACTTGAGAGAGTTAGGTGTGGCCTTCTTGAAGTAGGCATGGTCTTGTTAGAAGAAATGTGCCCCTGGGGATAGGCTTTGGAGTTTCAAATGCTCAAGCCAGGCACACTATACCTTTCTTCCTGCTTCTGTTGATCCAGATGTCTAACTCTCAGCTACTTCTCCAGCATCATGTTTGTGTGCATTTCATCATGCCTCTCACTATGATGACAGTCAGCTAAACATATAAAAAATATATGTAAGTTCCAAGTAAATGCATTCATTTATGAGAGTTTGCCTTGTTCATGGTGTCTCCTCACAGGAAAAGAACACCAATTAAGACAGCCACTATGAATAGTGCTAATGCAAACTATCTGATCCTTAATTTTTGGCAAAGATATGTATGTGGTGTGTACATACTGGAGAGAAGAGTTGCTGAGGCATATGAGAAGTGTGTTAAACTTCAGAAGATGCCTTGCGGATATTATTTTAAAAGGGTCTTATTTGCCATTAATTTGATATGTCAGCACAGTAATCATTAAACATATGCTACTGTTTAACACATTAAACTTTGCAAATAAATGAGGCAAAGTCTTCCATTGGAGCAGGGAATTTTGTTTGTCTTGACCTCAAGGTCTGTTTATTTGCTTTCTTTCTTTCTTTCTTTCTTTCTTTTTTTCTTTCTTTCTTTCTTTCTTTCTGTCTGTCTGTCTTTTTTTGAGACATGGTCTTTTTATGTGGGCCAGGCTGGAATGTAACTCAGTCCTATCCTTTCAAATAAGGAGTTCAGGGATCACAGGTATTTACCAGCACCCCTACATAAGCCCTCTTTTTTGCTTTCCAACTGGCTTCTAAACTCTGTTGCAGAACCATTTCCATAAGATTTAAGGTGATGTCAGTGGCTTGCTAAGCAATCCTACCTCTTTTATTGGTAATGTTTTTAGCTATAAATCCTCTACTATGTGTATTGCTTTAAAATGCCAGCATAAGGAAAGTGTTCAAAGGTACAGATACATGCTTGTCCTGTCGCCCGTGAGGCAGAAATGGCTGCCTATCCTGCATATATGTAGCCTCCTCTTTCAGCATTGAATTGTTGCCTGACAATCTGGAACTATATTTCCCATTTCCATTGTATCATGAGGTACAATATAACATTAAAAAGTCTGCATGTAAGGAAAAACTGCCATATCATCGTATAAATACTTTAAACACCATAATATCAGACAATTTAGTTTTTAGAAAGTAGGAATAACCTTCGAAGTGCCTGAAACCCATAGTCATAGATCCTCTCTGACTTTAAAATGACTATCTATACTTCCTATTTACCTAAAACAATCCATTCTAACTGCCAACTGAACTTGGAGTAAACTTGAGAAGTTTTGCACACATTCATTTGTTGAAAAGATTATGTTGATTTTCAGAAATAAACATATATTTTTTAATGCAGCATCTAAGCCATTGAAAAGTACTTATGTTAAGCTTGGGTGTTAACAAGAAAGAATCATTATGCCATGAAATAGTTAACCAAGATGCATTCTGCATAGTTTAAATGTGTTTCTTTCATTATAAAAAGCATGAGAACTGGAAAAGATAATCCACATCTGTAAGCAAGTACTCTAGAGTTAACAAGGCCTTTCTGTTGAGTCATAAAACATACTTTAGAACTTTAGGATTTCTCGCTTCTCCATAGAACACACTCACATTGTGTGGATTATTATGTAAGACAAGGTACAGGAAACCATTTTGGAAAATGTTTCCCTAAAAGGAGAAAGCAAGGGACAGAAAAAGACCTTTAAATTCCTTACATTTATTTGGTCTTTCTGGAGAGAGTCTGGGAAAGGCCAAGAGGAAATGACTCCAACTAGATATCCTAATATGCAAATTCCAACACTGGATATGTGTAGCCTTGTAAAATGGGTGCTGCTTTTTTTTTTGTCATTAGGGAGGGAGGAATTGAAAACCTGAGGTGTTAAGGAACATCAAAGAAATAGGACCAACACTAAAAACAGTGTGCCACATTTGTAATTAGAACCCAGGTCAACCTGATGTCAAAGTCTGCACATTAATCTGAAATGCAATCGATACTTCTTTATTACTGTTCTCATATAAAACTAAAAGGAGAATATTACTGAATTTCTAAAATGTAGCATGGTAAATATTCATATTTTTTCAGCTGCTGAGGTATTTTATTCAAGCTTCTAGAGTGCATTTTTATTTATGTCTTTATCTAGACAAGACATTGTCCTTTGCTCAAATGATTGATGTCAGCAGTAGATGAATTATGTCAAGTTCAAAAGGATTATTTAATTTCAAAGTTTGAGATACCCCCTTTTATTCTATTCTGATACCCTCTATGCTGTATAGATATTTATATGCAGAAACAAAAAATCATATTTTCCTGGCTTAAAATCAGATAACAGGAGCAGTATTCTTTTATTTAAAAAATCAGCCCAAGATTCTTAAGAAAGCTCATGGCTTCATATTTACATCTCTGCTTTTCTCTCCAATCTAATCATTTAAATTATCCATAGGTGTTATAGATTCTCTAAAAAAAGACATAAAATAATAAATATTTTGACTTATGATTTAATACAGATCTTCCTATAAGAGGTTCCCTAAGGACCTTAAAAATAAAATCCTACTATGCTTCAGACATAAACCCAAAGGATAATTCAGCCTGCTACGGAGACACTAGTTCAAAAATGTTCATTGCTGGTATATTCATAATAGTAAAAAAATAGAATAACCTAGATGTCCCTCAACAGAAAGAATGGATAAAGAAAACAAAACAGAATATTACTCAACCATTAAAAGTATGTAATCATGAAATTCATAGGTAAGTAAATGGAACAAAAAAAAATGATCCTGAGCAAGGTGACCCAGATGTAGAAAGATAACTATGGTATGTATTTGCTATGTGGATATTAGCTTTTAAATCATTAATACCTAAGCTACAATTTATAGAAACACAGAGGGTAGACGTAGAGTAAGGTATTACAGGGGTCATATAGATCTCCCTAGGAAAGGGAAATAGTATAAATAGTTACAGAAAGAATAAGGGGTGAAATGGGAGGATCAAGTGGAAATGGGAAAGATGGATTCAGGGGGACAAGGGAGAAAGAATATGGAAAGAGACAGTTAAAATGAAGGGCCATTTGACAGGTATGGAGACCTTATACAGTAGAACCTTTCTAAAATATATACGTATGGGAAGGTGACCTAAATGTAATTGTCAAATAGTGGGGGAGACAGAGCCCTAGCTAGCAATCTCTTGTCTCCAAATGAAGCTTCTAGTCCTGGGATGGGGTTACATATAATTGAGCTACTGGCCAAAGGAATCCCAAGGTAATCCCCAAACAACACAGGCAGTGCCTAAGGCTATAGGTTGCTCTTCACAGATTGACAACAGACCCCATTGCTGAAGACAACACCTACTCAACTCATTGAACATGGAAAAGTCAAGCTGATGCCTATGTAGAACCTGCACTTCTGTGTTCTAGTGTTTGTGGTACAGGTAGATACTATATATTATGTTTTCCAGTTTAGCGTTTTTATGGGACTCCTGCAAATGAGTGGATTTCTGATTTTTGTGCCTTTTTTGGGGGCTCTTTTCTTGAGTTTGTTTTGTCCAATGTGTAAGTTTTTGCTTTATCTTACTTTATTCTGTTATGTTATATTTTAGTATCATCCCTTAGAAACTTATTAGTTTTCTAATGAGAGACAGCAACCATGGATCAGGATGGGAGTGGAGTTGGAGAAAAAATGGGAGAAATAGAGGGAGGGGAATCCATAATCATGCTATATTGTGTGAGAAAAATCAATTTTCTTTTTTCTATTTTAGTTTTTATTATTTATTTAATCAATATATAATTTGATTGCAGCCCCCTCTCATTCTCGCCCTCACATCTCCTCTCTACATTCTTCCTTCCCCTTCTCCTCAGAGAAGGAGAGCCCCCACAACCCCACCATGGGTTCCAACCCATTATGCCACTTCATGTCACAGCAGGACTAAAAGCATCCTCTCCCAATTAGGACAGAGAAGAATATATATATATATATATATATATATATATATATATATATATGTGTGTGTGTGTGTGTGTGTGTGTGTGTGTGTGTGTGTGTGTGTGTGTGTGTGTGTGTGTGTGGAAAAACAATAAAAGGAAAACAAAAACAAAACTTAAACTTGTCTTTCACTATCCACCCCCAAAGGGCTGCTAATACATTCAGGATGAGCTAGAGTTAAAACATTTCCATAACACCCAGCATCTCCAAGTTATTACTCTCTGTCTTTCATTGGATTTGAAGGTAATCAGAAATCCTAAAGCACTGAACTGTGTATTTTTCCCATCCAAACGAGAAAGGTAGTAAGTGCCAGATTCTCAACTGATTGGAAGTAACAGAAGCAAAGGAGTTACAGTTGTTACCTGGGCACCCATGAGATTTTGGTGGCTCCAACACCCTGGTCATATGCAAAAGGAAAAGCAATCTTCTTTGTCCCCTTCAGCAGAATCCAAACTGCTGGTGGTCTCCTATGGCCTATTCCAGAACACATGATCACTTAAAGCAACTTGAAAATGTCAATGACCTTAGTTCTCTTTTCACAGGAGGTACAATTTGAACTTGAAAAAAAGCTATCTCCTCAGAGGGGCTGAAAGAAAGATGTAAAATAGTCTTTAATTCTTTTTCCATCCAGTTTCTACAGTCTCCCTACAAGATGTATGAAGCTAGGACATAGGATCTTTGGGTTGATTTGCAACCTAAGATTGCTTTTCCACTTAACAGCTTGTTAAATCAGTTCCTAAAGCCATTAAGAAAATTGCCTGATAAGTGGGAGTCATGCTGGCATTCTATGAATGATACCTTGACAGATATCTTTTTTTTAATAGATATCATTTGGAACTGATTAACAGGACCCTTTTACATGCATTGATGTATGGTATTCAGACACTTTGCAGCCTGCAGATCCTGACATGTGAGCCCATTTTAATGATACCATGGAGCAAAGAAGAATAAAAAAATAGACCCACCCAAGTTTTTTTCTGAGATCAATACCATAATTACATTACAGACCCTCCAGGTATTAATCTTCTATTTCCTGAAAAGCAATTCCATTTTCCTAGCATGGTCTCTTAGAAATAATACTGCTTCTTCATGGTTCTTTTTTCTTCTTTGCCTCAAGGAGGAAAGGAAGGCAAACCTTTTCCTTTTACCTTTCTTGCTCTTATAGCCTTTCCCTCTTTTAAATTGAATGTCCATTGATGCACAGAGAAAGAGCTGATGTAAAAATATTTTATAAAGTTAACAGCATGGATATTGGCTCCTTATAAAGCTTTCTGGCACTCCTTGCTTTCATTAGTTTATTTAGCAAATTTGTATCTGTCATTTAAAAGTAATGTTAATAATCTTTGTTGATTATCATTGTTATGGTCTAGTTACTGTTCTAAACACTTGACTTGAATGAACTAATTTAAATCTCATTAGAACCCTGAGAAATTGGGATCATTTTAAACATGAAGACTCTGAGGCATAGAGCTTTCAGGACAATTGCCCAAAAGCTTACAGCTGTTGGAAGCAGAAGGACCATTTGCTTCCAGGCACTCTTACTCCAATGACTGCATGTTTATACACAAAGCTATATATAGCAGAAGATACATGGATCTTACACTGGACTAGGTACAAGAAAGATACAGTTCATATCTATACTGGTACGAGGTTGAATATTATCTCTATTGAAATAAATATCCACTCAGAGCCATCCTGATTTTTTAATGAAGTATTTTCAGCTATAATGAATTAAGATGGCATCACAGTAGATTATGATAGACACTTCATAATGTTCTCATCAAGAAAGAGAAGGCTGGGGATATGGCTCAGTCAGAAAAGTATCTGCTTTGCAATGTGAGGAATTGAGTTTGAGCCCCAGAACACATGTTAAAAAACATCCTGGGTGTGATGGCATATGCTTTTAACTCCAGAACTGAGGAAGTAAATAAAGCCCGATCCTTGGATCTCAAAATTGTACAGTGTAGCTATTCAGAGAGTTTTAGGCCAGTTAAAAACTCTGTCTTAAAAAAAGGAAACAAAAGATAAGAAATAGAAAGAGAGAAAGAAGAAAGAAAGAAAAAGAAAGAAAGAAAGAAAGAAAAGAAAAGAAAGAAAAAAGAAAAGAAAAGAAAAGAAAAGAAACAAAGGTGGATGGTACCTGAAGAATAACACCTAATGTTATTCTTCTGGCCTCTACATACATGCACGCACAAGTATGTAAGTTCCTCGTGTACCTGAAAACTCACATGTACACACACACACACACAAGAATGCATGCACTGATACACATGCAACATGCATACACACATACAAACAATAAAATGAACAAAAGAACAGGAGATTTCACATAATAAGTGAAAATGACCATGCAAAGATAGAGATAAAAGTTGGGATGGTGGCGCTACAAGGCAAAGAACTACATACCAGCAGCCATTGGAAGGCAGGAAGAAACAAAGAAGTAATCTTCCTAGAGATTTTAGAGAAAGTGTGGCCACATTCACCCCTTTATTTATGTGCCTAAGATCCAAAACCGTAAGATAATAAATTTCTGTTATTTTATACCATTCATTTTGTATGTCAGCTTCTGAAATTTTATAACATGATAGCCGAGAAATAAAGGAAACATATCATTTTTTCCTGAGAGGCTTAAAGTGTTTATTTCTGTGTACTGAAGACAGGGAAGATACGAACAGACCAAAGAAAGGACTCTAAGTCTAGCCACTGAAACAATGAGTTTATTGGTGTTCCTGACTCAAAGCACATACACTACTGTGAGTTCACCTAAGCAAGTTAGAGGTAGAAACACCCATGAAGAGTCTCAGCCACATTAAACGGTGACTCAATAGAAGGCTGCACCATGGGTGAGTCTCATTCACAGAATTATCTGCTTTTTTTTTTTTTTTTTTTTAGTAACTTGTGTATCTTCAAACCAATATATTAATTTACTACATTAGTATATTGTATGCTATTTGCATTAGTGGAAATTATTTTCTTTTTTTTTTTTCAATTTATTTATTTTTATCTCAATCACAGGTTGGGTACTTTGAATCC
>CM053742.1:11901995-11914796 GCA_028658305.1 Pachyuromys duprasi | reverse complement strand
AAATGGTGATGATCCAACTAGATATCTGTATGCAGAACAATGAAAATAGATCCATATTTATCACCTTGCACAAAGCTAAAGTCCAAGTGGATCAAAGACCTCAACATAAAACCAGACACACTAAACCTGTTAGAAGAAAAAGTGGGGAAGACCCTAGAAGTCCTTGGTACAGGAGACTACTTCCTGAATAGAACACCAACAGCAAGGCTCTAAGATCAACAATCAATGAATGGGACCTCATGAAACTGAAAAGCTTCTGTAAAGCAAAAGATACTGTCATCAAAACAAAAGGACAGCCTACAGACTGGGAAAGGATCATTACCAATCCTACTTCTGACAGAGGGCTAATACCCAGTATATATAAAGAACTCAAGAAGTTAAAAAGCAAGAAATCAAGTAATCTAATTAAAAAATGGGGTATGGAGCTAAAAAGAGAACTGACTGTAGAGGATTATAGAATGGCAGAAAAACACTTAAAGAAATGCTCAACGTCCTTAGCCATCAGGGAGATGCAAATCAAAACGACCCTGAGATTTCACCTTATACCCACCAGAATAGCTAAGATCAAAAACTCTAGTACCAACACATGCTGGAAGGGTTTTGGAGAAAGAGGAACCCTGCTCCATGGCTGGTGGGACTGCAAACTTGTACAACCACTCTGGAAATCAATTTGGTGCTATCTTAGACAATTAGGAATAGTGATTCCTCAAGACCCAGCTATACCACTCTTAGGCATATATCCAAAAGAGGCTCAATTACACAACAAGGACATTTGCTCAACTATGTTCATAGCTGCTTTATTTGTAATAGCTAGAACCTGGAAACAACCCAGATGTCCCTCAGATAAGGAATGGATACAGAAATTGTTGTACTTTTACACAATGGAATACTACTCAGCAATTAAAAAGGAGGAAATCATGAAATTAGCAGGCAAATGGTGGTACTTGGAAACGATATATACTCACTTATATAGATCTATAGGATAGGAAGGTAATGCTGAAATCTACACACCTAGGGAAGATATACAAGAAGGAGGACCCAGGTTGGTATGATCAATGCTCGTTTAGATGGACAAATGGGATGGACATTGAATGGAGGAGAAAACAAGCAACCGGACAGGAGCATACCAAAGAGTGCCTCTGAAAGAATTGATATAGCAATATATCAAAGCAGATATTAAGGCTCACGACCTAGCTTTTGGCAGAGGGTGGGGAATAATAATGAAAACAGGGGAAGTTAGTAAGACTAGGGGAGAAGAAGTGCTCCACAAAGACCAAATTGAGCAGGCACAGGGGTCTTTTATGAGACAATTTCTCCAACTGAGGACCATGTATGCACATGGCCTAGAACCCCTGCTCAGATGTGGCCCATGATAGCTCGGTGTCCAACTGAAGACCCTAGTAAGGGGAACAGGGACTGTTCCTGTCATGAACAGGATGGCTGGCTCTTTGACCCTCCCCCATACATGCCAGGAAGTAACAGTGTAACTAGATCCCAGGGGAGGACATTGCAGCCAGCCCTGAGGAGACAAGATGAACTGGGGTCAGATGGAAGGGGAGGAGATCCTCCCCTGTAGGTGGACTTGGAGGGGGCAGTGAGGAGATGAGGGAGGGAGAGTGGGAGGGAATGAGGCAGGGGGCTACGCCTGGGATGCAAAGAACCTAACCTGTGATCAATATAAAAACAAATAAATTACTTTAAAAAAAGAATTGAAAAAAACCGTAAAAAAATCAGTTGAGTTCATCCTTTATTAAGCTAATTCTTCAGTATTTATTTGATTGATTTAAAGCCAAACAGGACTCCTGTTTTTGGTTGTCCTTGTTTATTGAAGTTGGCAACAACATCTTCAATATAACAGAGCCTGACAGCTTGATTCAGTCTGAAAATGCTGATGACAGGCAAGTGATACATATTGTAATTAAAAGATCTCTTAGAAATAGCCAAGTGCACACTACAAAACTAAGATATTAGGTAGTGTCCATTCTTCTTGTGGAGAGCTAGAAAGATGTTTGAAACAATTTATGAGCTGGCAAAAATAACTCAGGGAATAAAAGCATATTTCCCCAAGCCTTATGACCTGAGTTTGATCCCAAGGACCCACATGGTGAAAGGAGAGAATTGCCTCTCACAAACTCTCCTCTGACTTCCACATATGTTCTATTGCATGTGTGCACATTCAAGCATGCACATACAAATAACTAAAATGCAATAGAATTTAAAAACAGTTTAAAATTTATTAAGCATAGAGCTAGAAAGAAGAGAGAAAATGGTAGACTCTAGAATTTAAAGAGTTGCATTTTCACCAAGGTCTGGTCTCCTCCCACTTAGTGTATTTGTGCGGGTCGCGTAGTTGTCTTGCCAGCAAGAACGCACGGACACCAGGATTCTTCTGCAGCAAGCGTTTATTTCAGCAGTGAATTTAGGAAGACCCCAAGCCCCAAAATGGCACGGTTTTTATACCCTACTGAGTGGCGTGTTGGCTCCTGATTGGTAGAGGCCAGTCATGCCATATGACGTACCCGAATGGCGTGACTCTGGGGCTCATTTCCAGCCCAGGCGCATGTGCAATGACAGTTGTTTACCAGTCAGCCGGCCTGATGCCGCCCCATCTTGTAATGGTGTCTGCAGGCTCTCTACATATTTGTGAATATAGAGAAAAGTTATGGTTGTCACTGGAGGTGGTAGCTACTTGACATCTAGTGGATGTTCACAATGGCAACTATTAATGTCTTCTGACATACAGAGAAATCCCTATTTAAAAAAAATCTCCTCCAAGATTGAGAAACCTTGATACAGAGAGGCAGAGAGACATAAATGGACTATCTGTTACACTGGTAAATCTATTGCTTCAATCCTCTGTAATTTAGGATGTTTCTATTGTGAAACATTTAGTTCATTGATCTAGTCCACACTTACATATTCATTTAAATATCCCTACAATTATTCTTTCAGTCAATAAAATTATATTGAGCTCTTTAATGTGACAGGTGTTTTAGGGAAAACTAAAATGTATAAAAAAATCATTCTCCTAATAAAGAAATTAGTGTGTACCTGCAAGTGATATGGGAGGTGAGTCAAATGTATGTTATTTAAAAAAAATAAATATTTGAGTTAATAGTAAATGCACGTGGGGGGAAAGACAAAATGAAGTGAACCTTTTAACTTTTTATGCTTACTAAGCAAGGCTTGGTATAATTTTAACAGTGGGTAATTGCCTTAAAGAAAGCATTTCAATAACAGTTGTCACAACATTGTGGACCAGGCAACGTGTAAAACTAGGTGAACACGAGTTTTCATCGATTTGGTTTCATTTATCTTTCCTCTAGTACAACATAAAGTAATTTGTCAAAGCAGTAAAATGTGTGTTTCTGAAAAACAGCAATTGGGTGATGGGTAACACCATAATGATGATTGAATAACTGGGTTTAGGATGCATGAATGATTTTAAATGAGCCTTGAAATCACTACTGAAGGAACATTTCCAGATAGTAATGAACAAGGTCTGTGAGGGCTCGGAACATACCTTGTAGGAGTGCTGATGCTGTTGGAATCAGAACTGGGGCAGTTCTGGCAATTTCAAAGAGAGGGAGGGTGTGTGGGAATAGAAGGAGATGGGAGGGTTTTCAAATGGGATATAAAGTGAATAAATTGTAATTAAAACAGGAAAGAAAGAAAGAACGAAAGATAGAATGTAAAATAAAAGTTGTAAAAGACTGAGCTGGACATGGAGGCTTAGGCCTATATTGTCATTACTTGGGAGTCTGAAGCAGAACTGCCACAAGGTTGAGATCAGTGTGGGCCACATTGTGAGTTCCAAGCCAACCTGTCTGTAAGACATTTTCTCTAAATATGGTCCCCTCCCCCCAAAAAATCTAGAGCAGAAAAATGTGTGAATGTTTTTATTCCCAAGATTTGTGGGGGAAAAAATACCAATGTTCTAACATAGTTTTCACATATTCAGAAAATTCTCACCATGTCTCCATTTTGTTTTTAATTAAGAACATTCTGTTTTAAGCTCTTCTCTCTATTTACATTCTCTTATTACATTCCTCAAACCCATTCCTTTCATTCTGATATTTTTTTTTTAGTTTGATATCGCAATTCTTTCTCACTTTCATGTCAGGTGAGTCATTCACTTACCTTCTCTGCCGTTTCCCTTCTTTTTATATGGTAGTTCCCTCTGGTAAATGGTTTCTATCTTCACACTTTTAGCTATATATTATGAGTTCAATAATTTTAAGTGGTGGAGTCCAAAATAAATAGTGCATAATGTTTCAGGTGTATTTTATTCTGATTAGTGTGATGACATCTGAATTTCTAACTACATTCTTGCATTACACTACTCATCCCCTTATCCAACACATGCTGTCATAGGCTACACATATATTAATCTCTTGAGAACCTTTGCTATGAAATTAAGTGTTGAAGTGTCGAAGTGCTTGCTTTCAACTACTTCTTCTTTTACTTTTTTAATTTTATTTTTATTATTAGTTACATTTTATTAACTCTGTATCCCAGGTGAATCCCGCTCCCTCATTCCCTCCCAATCCCATTCTCCCTCCCTAGTCTACTCCCTGCCCCGTTCCAAGTCCACTAATAGGGGAGGACCTCCTCCCCGTTCATCTGACTCTGGTTTATAAGGTATATTCAAGACTTGCTGCAAAGTCCTTCTCTGTGGCCTAGGAGGGCTGCTCCTCCCTTGCAGGGTGAGGAGGTCAAAGAGCCCGCCACTGAGTTCATGTTAGAAATAGTCCCTATTCACTTTACTAGGGTACCCACTTGGATACTGAGCTACTATTGGCTACAGGCGAGCAGAAGTTCTAGGTTATATCCATACATGGTCCTTGGTTGGAGAAACAGTCTCATATAAGACCCCTGTGACCATATATATTTGGTCCTTGTGGAATTCCTATCCTCTCCAGATCATATTAACTCCCTCTTCTTTCATATGATTCCCTGCCGTCTGCTGAAGGTTTGGTTATGAGTTTCAGTTTATGATTTGATACACTAGGTAGAGTGTTTCAGAGGCCCTCTGTGGTAGAGGAATATAGACTGGCAGAGAAACACTTAAGGATATGCTTAGCCATCAGAGAAATGCAAGTTAAAACGACCCTGAGATTTCACCTTCCACCCATCAAAATGTCTAAGATCAAAAACTCAAGTGACAACAGATGCTGGAGAGCATGTGGAGAAAGCAGAACCCTCCTCCATTCCCCTCCATTGCTGGTGGGAATGTAAACTGGTACAACCAGTTTGGTAAACAATCTGGCGCTTTCTCAGACAACTAGGAATAGCGTTTCCTCAAGACCCAGTTATACCACTCCTCGGCATATATCCTTAGTTGCTCAAGTACACAACAAGGACATCTGTTCAACCATGTTTGTAGCAGCTTCTTTTACTTTTTAATTTATTTTTTATTTATTACAATTTATTCACTTTGTGTCCAAGCTGTAGCCCTCTTCCTTTACCCCTCCCAAACCCTTCTTCCCTCCCTCTTCTCATCCCATGCCCTTTGCCCAGTCCACTGATAGAGGAGGTCTTCTTCCCCTTCCATCTGACTGTAGCCCCATCAGATCACATCAGGACTGGCTGCATTGTCTTTCTCTGTGGCATGGTAAGGCAATCCCTCCCCAGGGGAGGTGATCAAAGGGACAGCCACTGAGTTCATGTCAGAGACAACACCTGTTCCCCTTATGGGGTACCCACTAAGAGACTGAGTTGTCATGGGCTACATCTGTGCAGGGGTGCTAGGTTATTTTCATGAATGATCTTTGGTTGGAGTATCCACTGGGCCCAGATATTTGGTTCTGTTACTTTCCTTGTGGAGCTCCTGACTCCTCCCACCTATGGACACCTGCTTTTTTGACAAACATTCCAAAATCAAACAATGGAAAAAATCCAGTGCATATAGAATTCAGTACTATCCACAGTCTGAGCCACCCACTGGGAGTTAAGTGAAGTACTTTACTTGCAGATGTACCTATAGCTAATCTTTCCCTCATCCTCCTTACTATATCTTTCTAATCAATCAATGATTGATTAGATATTTTCTTAAATTTTTATTATTTATTATTAATTACATTTTATTAATTCTGTATCCCAGGTGAAGCCCACTCCCTCATTCCCTCCCAATCCCACCCTCCCTCCCTCATCTACTCCCTGTCACTTTCCAAGTCCACTGATAGGGGAGGATTTCCTCCCCTTTCATCAGGCCCTGGTTTATCAGGTCTCTTCAGGACTGGCTGCAAAGTCCTCTGTGGCCTAGGAGGGCTGCTCCTCCCTTGCAGGGTGGGGAGGTCAAAGAGCCCGCCATTGAGTTCATGTCAGAAATAGTCCCTATTCCCCTTACTAGGGTACCCACTTGAATACTGAGCTACAGTGGGCTATAAGCAAGCAGAGGTGCTAGGTTATATCCATACATGGTCCTTGGTTGGAGAAACACCCTCCTATATGAGAGAGTTTTTGTGCCCTGATATATTTGGTCCTTCTGTAGCTCCTATCCTCTCCAGATCATATTAACTCCCCCTTCTTTCATATGATTCCCTGCCATCTGCCCAAGGTTTGGTTATGAGTCTTAGTTTCTGCTTTGATACACTGCTAGGTAGAGTCTTTCAGGGGCCCTCTGTGGTAGGACCCTGTCCTGTTACTTGTTTTCTCCTACATCCCATTTGTCTTTCTAAGTAAGGATTGATCACCTTACCCTGGGTCCTGTTTTTTGTTCATCCTTTTTAGGTGTATAGATTTCAATATGTTTATCATATCTTATAGGTCTAAATAAGTGAGTATATACCATATATGTCTTTCTCCTTCTCGGATACCTCACTCAGAATGGTATTTTCTAGATCCCACCATTTGCCTGCAAATTTCATGACTTCCTCATTTTTAATTGCTCAGTAGTATTCCATTGTGTAAAACTACCATAATTTCTGTATCCATTCCTCAGTTGATGGACATCTGTGCTGTTTCCAGGTTCTGGCTATTATAAATAAAGCTGCTACAAACTTGGTTGAGCAGATATTGTGAGACAGGAAAAGTTGAAATAACTAGCTGAATCAAAGGGCAATGTTGCAAAGATAGCTGGGACTTCTGGCTTGCTGAGAAGTAGCAAAGAAAGGAGACTGCTAGAAAGGACAAATGAGGCCCCAATTTGTAGCCAAATCTCAAGGTCAGAAAATTACTTTTTGTAGCATAGTAGAGTCTCAATTTAAGCTTAGTCTGGGTAACCAAGGAGAAAATCCTGTCTGGTTAGGTCTGTGGGACCCCTGGTGAATAGATCTGCCAATATTTTGTTTTTGTTTGTAAAATTACATAATCAGTTGAGACAGAACAAAACAAAACAAAAACCTGTACCTAAGCTTGATCTAACTCCCCAGGTAAAACGATTGGATAGTTGGATTATTTTGACAACTGTGTTGGGTCAGTACTATTCAGCATCTACTACTGAACAAGGGCCTGTACCTTCTAGATGATTCCTGGTCATTATCATAGAAACTCCACAAGGCACTAACATTTAATTAGTTGTTATGAAGAGGATGACAGACAAAAGATTCTTTGCTTTATAACATATCTCCAAATAAGAACAAAAGGTGCAGATGAAAGGGGAGGAGGTCCTCCCTTATCAGTGGACATGGAAAGGAGCAGGGAGTAATGGAAGGAGGGAGGGTGGGATTGGGAGGGAATGAGGGAGTGGGTTTCATCTGGGAGACAGAGTTAATAAAATGTAATTAAAAATAAAAATTAAAAAAAAGATATTAAAAAAAGAACAAGAGGAGTAATGGATACGTCATCAACACCCACAACCTCACAGAGAAAAGTCAGAGTCTGAAGCCAATAGGCATAATAAGGAGCATCAGAATATAAATAAAGGTGGGTATTACAGCCTGGTGTGGCAGTGTATGCTGACAATCCATTTTACTTGGAAGGTTTTAAGATTTTGCTTTCAACACTGGCCTGGGCAACATAGTAAATTCCAAACTACTGTAATAAATACAGTGAGACCTAATCTCAAAAAGAGAAAGAAAATAACAGAAGAAAAAAGATTTGTTTATAGGCAGATTATATATGCCTTGAGAGGGCTTCAAAGTCACTGATGTGGGAATTGAAAGAGCAAAAGAAACCCTGGTATTTGAGAAATTGTAGAAATAGATTTCAACTGAGAAGCTACACTTCAACTTAAATGTAGTATTTTTTCAGAGTGCTCCTGGTTCATTCGGACTGATAAAGCAAGTAATCGAGACTGATTTGGGTCACTGATCATAGTGTGCTAAAACCTGGCCAGCATGGTTAGAATGGCTGCTGGGGGAAAACAATGGGCCAACTAAAACCTTGGCCCTGTCAGAGATGAACAATGAGACTGGGAGCCTGTGTCTCACCCTCTCTATAGCTCTTTTCCTCATTTTTGAGACAAGGAAAATATACTAAGTCAGTAAATTTTAAATATAATAGTCCCCTTCTAGTATTCCCAATAGATGTTTGAAACTGCAGGTATTAAAAAAACCACACCTACACTGGTTTTTCAAATACATGCATATGTATGATAAAGTATAAAATACAAAATAGACATAGTAAAAAGTTAATAACAATGTTAATAATAAATGGACAAGTATAAATCTTAATAAAACATATTTGAATGTGATCTCTTTCTTTAAATACCTTTTTTTGCAAACAAACATTTGCTTATCTACCTTCCTGCACCCTTTTCACATTCTAAACATTGGAAACTAATAAAACAAATATAAATAAGTTAACAAAACAAACTATTCTCTTTGTGATCTAGAGATGATAGGATCAGATTACTAAATAGTATCAGATCCTTGCCTACTTCTGTCTATCTCACTTCTCCAGACTCTGTATGTCCCTTTTTAAAATTTATTTTATTAATTACACTTTATTCACTTTGTATAGTCCCAGAAACCCCTCCCTCTTCCCCTCCCAATCCGACCTTCCCTCCCCCTTCTCCACACATGCCCCTCCCCAAGTCCACTGATAGGGGAGGTCTGTCACTTATATTGCCCTTTCTTTGTTATACTAAACTCTGTGTAATCTGGACTAACAGTACCACCCTCAGTATTCTGAAAATTAAAGGCACAGCACAAAGTTAGCAAAGCTCTCAGAAACATTCAAAGTCCGATAGCTCTTTTCCCTTTGACAGAGCTCTTTCTCAGGTCATAGGCTGAATAACCAGTGATTCTGTAAATCAACACCTGGGTCTAAAGACCAAGGAAGGGCCTGAATAGAATAGCACAGAAGTTTGTGAACTTCATTAACCACTTTCACCCTATAGATCTCCAAGGCCTGTAAGATCAGATTAACTGTATATGACACCTTGGTGCCTCCATCTTGATTGGGGCCTCACAGTATCTCTTGCCATAGACTTGAAACCATATGAGGGCTGTAGCAGAGACCAACAATTGAGTGACCACTTCCAGGAATGGATATTTACAATGCAATCACAAAATTAAAGACAATGTTTCACACAATGACAACATCCTTCATCTGTGGATAGTGCTGGCTAAAACCCGGTCTACATACAGAGTTCTCAAATAGCTGGGACTACAAAGTGAGACCCTGAATCAAACAAACAAACAAACAAACAAACAAACAAACAAAAATACAACATGCTGGCCAAGGACAATACCAACATAGTCTAGGACAGGGATAATGGTGTTTTTCTTCTTAGAGGCTTCATTCATGGTGGTCACATCATAGCCCTCTGTGTAAGCACCCGGCAGTGCGTTGATAGGATCAATCTTATTAATGATGACTTAGGACTCATAGCCTTTCAGTAACTTGGCATAACCCTTGCCCAAAGAGCATCCCAATACCGCCACCATCTTGTCTGTAATCAACAGAGCTTTAAGCCATCTCTCAGTGACTCCAGGTATCCATGGATGTTGGCAGACATTCTCTTGGTGACAAAATCACGTTGATGGTAGACATGTGTATCTTGAAGAGGCTGTGGGTACTGAGGGTTGTCTTCTCAGAGATAGATTGGATGCCTAACAGAAGCTGTGGGTACTTGATTTGACTGTTGTTGGTGAGGTCACCAACATCATTCAGAATCATAATAAATATTCTGTTCTTTAAAACATAATATTTCTCCTGTGCATTACAGGTTATCTTCACTCATTTCACCCTTATAGGCATACATTGGAGTGCCATCATGGGCTACAATGATCCTGAGTAGAGATGAGGCTTCCGGAATACCACATAAGGAACACAGGGCCACTAGAGTCTAAATTCGGACAATAGTTTCCACAAACATAGGTAGGCAGCTAATAAAACAGCAGTATCTTGGATATTGAGTACATCTCCCTTAGACACATCTAAATGGGCATGTCATTTTTGGCAATGTTCATGACCTTTCCTCTCAAGCAACGAGAATGATCTCAGTGACTTTTCAGGGAAGTTTATCAGGAATGATTGGTAGTGCTACTATCAGAGTAAATCAGAGGTGAAAGGAGCTAAGAGGTATGGGGTAGGCCTTTCAAATATGTTATACTCTAGATCTCAACAACACACAGTTTCCCTTTCCTTAATAAATCAAGAACTTTTTACCATTTCATTCTAATGAAGGCCAGATGTATCAGAATTGCTATTATCACTACACTGATGCTTCTGGGACATAATTAAGTAAAATAAATGCTACCTGAACATAACTACTGATATTCCATGACAGGTGATCTAATAACCATTACTAATGAGCAAGTAGATTATAGAGCATGGGTATTCTGAGCAAGAGAATAATACATTTCTTTAATGGAAAAATGCTAGACTTTCTTAACAATGCTCAGAATTGCATGGGATTTAAATCATGGACTGTTTCTGGGATTTTTCTGTTTATTAATTTTATACCATGGTTAGAAGTAAATGACTGAAAGGAAATTTTAAATAAAGGCAAGGACTCTAGTATTACATCAAACACTCCAGACTATGGAGTACCTGAGATGAGACAGGAGCCATGACCCTGGGACTCCAGCTCCCACCTCTCCCAGAGCAAAGCCTGCTCATGGTCTGCTTAGGGGAGCTGCTTCTCTACTTTTATTTAAAGGATACTTTTAGCAGCAACATGATGGTGGACAATCATTTTATTAAGCTGAAATAGGAATTAAAAAGAGTAAATGCCAGTGACTTGACAGCTGAACAATATCTACAAGAGAGTGGGACTAATATGTTCACTCACTCTGAACTGAAGAAGCATCTGCGCAAAGGGAACTCATGAAAAAAGTAGAGTTGCCAAATGGCTGTAATGTTTGGAGCCTTGTGGGTAACTGAGAGGTGAACCTAGAGAGATGAATAAGAAAAGAGCAGATGAAAACAGGGAACAAAGAAGAAGACTACTAAATGTCTGAGGTGAGCTGAAGGGAAGTAGGAGATCCACAACCTGCACACCACCAACCCATGTGATTTCTCTCCACTGAAGAATGGGCTGTTTCTGTAACCATGATACTCATTCCCAGGTCTGAAAGCATATTTGCAAAAATAAAATACTTCTTTATAATGCTGAAATACTTAAAAGTTTGAAAATGCCACTCCTGAAGAGTCAAGGTCCCCTCTTGAATGAAAGCCCAATTGTCATATAACAAACTCCTTTTTCACAGAGGTCCACATATTAAGGCCTCTGTAGAAAAGTGTCTCTCAGTTGGCAGTTAGCTGTCACGTGTGAGGAGAATTTGAAAATTGCTAATACATTTTTAGCATGAGAAAGTAATGTCCGTTTATTAATCCAAATTCCTGAGATATTGTTTGCTTTGTTCAATATTATTTTTCAGTTCCATCTGCTTCTAATAGAGACATAAATGCTCAGTGCTGAAACTGAATTCAAAGAATAATTACTGGATTAGTATTAAGTTTCAATTATAATAATTTGATGATTTCAATAACTTTGACTTTCTCCTTGACAAAGATGACTGAAACAAATTGAAATTGAAACTGTTAGCTCATGTAGAGTTATGATTATTAGACAGCATTTTAGATGGAAATATTTAGTCCCGATATTCATTAGAATCACAACCACACAGTACTGTCTATCTTTCTTTATAGAGAGGAGGTTGGAACATCTTGTCTCAATCAATAATATTCATTACATTCTTCTAATTTCCAACAAAATGCTATGTAGGAAACAATCAATTGTTCTCTGATATAATAGTGTTTCTTCAGCTGCTCCTAAGATGTTAGATTAAATAAAGAAATCTTAATTCAAACCCCGGCTTCTTTGAGGATCCGGGGAAAAAATATGTGCTTTCTTTAGAACTCCAAAGCTCACATCTTGCTCACACTATGGTGTTCATCAAATTCTTTTATTTGAAATATAAGTACCTTGGGGTGACTCTAACCAAGCAAGTGAAAGACCTATATGAAAAAAAATTTAAATCTCTGAAGAAAGAAATTGAAGAAGATCTTAGAAGGTGGAAAGACCTCCCGTGCTCATGGATTGGTAGAATTAATATAGTGAAAATAACCATATTGCCAAAAGCAATCTACAGATTCAATGCAATCCCCATCAAAATACCTTCACAATTCTTCATAGACCTTGAAAGAAAAATACTCAAATTCATATGGAGAAACAAAAAACCCAGCATCTCCAAAACAATCCTCTACATAACAAAAAACCCAGAATCTCCAAAACAATCCTCTACAACAATAGATCATCTGGAGGTATCTCCATCCCCGACCTCAAGCTGTACTACAGAGCAATAGTAATAAAAACTGCATGGTATTGGCATAATAACAGAATAGTGGATCAATGGAACCGAATAGAAGACCCAGAAATGAACCCACACACCTATGGAAACTTGATTT
>CM053742.1:11887794-11901495 GCA_028658305.1 Pachyuromys duprasi | reverse complement strand
TATTGGTGATGCTTACCTTTGTGGTTCCTGATCTTTTCTCTAAGTTCTCCATTTCCAGGATCTTCTCTGTTTGTGTCTTCTTTATAGATTCTAATTCTGTTTTCATGCTTTGTATCGTTTCCTTCATCTGATTGAGTGAGTCTCCTATTTTGGTTGTTTCCTCTCTGTCTATCTTTAATTGTTCCTGTATGTGGGCAGTTAAATCCTTCTTAATTTCTTTGAGGGACTTGTTCATTTCCTCTTTTTGTGCCTCCTTTTGTCCTTCTAATATCTGCATAATCATAGCTTTAATATAATTTTCCTGTGTCTCTGCTGAATTAAAATCTCTATTGCTTTTGGGTGTTTCTGGTGGGGCCATTGTGTCCTGAGTATTGTTGGGTGTGTTCTTCCGCCAGTTTCTGGGATTTGTTTATATATAATCAAGGAGCTGTTTGTGCTTTAAGGCTGTACTTCAGACTGGAACTGTCAATCTCTTGTGTCAGGAGTATTCTTTAAGAAGATCAGGGAGTTCTAGTGGTTTGATAGTGTGTGTTGTTGCCTCAGTTGAACTCTGTTGTGGGTTCTGTGTGCCCGGCTTCGTGCTCTGTGCTAGAAGCTGTGAGCACCACAGGTGGTCTCCCCTCTGGTCTGGAGGTTTGGCTCCTCACTCTGTGCCAAAGGCTGCGTGTTCCTGTTTGATATGTTCGCTGGGGGCGCTGCTCTGGTCAGGAGGCTCTGAGCTCTGACCTGAGCTTGCTGCTAAGGGCTCTCTTCTGAACTGGAGTCTTGGCACCTCCTTCTGGGTCAGGGGCTGTGCACCACTGTCTGAGATGGTATCCCAGAAGCAGAAAGACACACAGGGTATATACTCACTCATAAGTTGATATTAGACATATAATATAGGATAAACATACTAGAATCTGTACAACTAAGCAAGCTGATCAAGAAGGAGGACTCTGGCTAAGAAGCACAATCCCCATTCAAAAAGGCCAAGAAGATGGAAATCTGAGGAGGGAGAAAACAAGGAACAGGACAGGAGTCTACCACAGAGGGCCTTTGAAGAGCCCTACCCTGTAGTGTATGGAGGCAGATGCTGATACTCACGGCCAAACTTTGAGCAGAGTGCAGGGAATCTTATGAAAGAAGTGGGAGATAGTAGGACCTGGAGAGAACAGGAGCTCCACAAGGAGAGCCAGAAATCCAAAAAGTCGGGGCACAGGGGTCTTTTCTGAGACTGATACTCCAGCCAAGGACCACTCATGGAGATGGCCTGGAACCCCTGCACAGAGGTAGCCCATGGCAGTTCAGTGTCCAAGTGGGTTCCATAGTAAAGGGGAAGGAGACTGTCTCTGAGAGGAACTGATTGGCCTGCTTATTGATCACCCCTCCCCCGAGGGAGGAGCAGCCTTACCAAGCCACAGAAGAAGTCAATGCAACTACTTCTGATGAGAACTGATAGGCTAGGATCAGAGGAAAAGGGAGGAGGACCTCCCTTATCAGTGGTCTGGGGGAGGGACAAGGGTGAGGAAGAGGAAAGGAAGGCGGGATTGGGAAGGAAGGAGGTAGGGTGCTAGAATAGTGAATAAGATGTAATTAATATAAAAATTAATTAATTAATTTAAAAAGAACACACCAACAAAAATCATGATATCATGGTTTCATCACCAAATCCCCAAACCAATGGACAATTTAATTAATTGGAAACTCAGGAAAGTGACTTCAAAATCATGCTTATCCAGTTACTACAGTTGCATAAAGAGGAAATGAACAATTCTCTCTGAGAAATAGCCACACAAATGAGGCAAATATATAGGCAATGAACAGCTCTCTCATAGAAATAGTTACAAAATTAGAGGCAAATAAAGAGGAAATGAACAAAGCTCTCAAAGAAATAGCCACACAAAAGGAAGCAAATAAAGAGGAAATGAACAAAGCAATAAGTGTCTTCAAGAAGAAATTTGTAACATCTCATACAAGAAAATAATCATTAGGTCATATTATAAAAGCCTATATGCCACAAAATTTAAAAATCTAAAAGAAGTTGACAATTTTATTGATAGATTCCATCTACCAAAATTAAGTCAATATCAGGTAGAAAGACTGAATAGATCTATATCCCCCAAGGAAATAGAAGAAGTCATTAACAATCTGCCTTCCGAAAAAGCCCTGGACCAGATGGATTCAGTGCAGAATTCTACCAGACCTTCAAAGAAGTGCTAACTCCAATACTCTTTAAAGTATTCCACAAAATAGAAACAGAAGGAACATTACCAAACTCATTCCATGAAGCCACAGTCACCTTGATACCTAAATCACACAAAGACCCAACAAAAAAAGAGAATTTCAGACCTATCTCTCTTATGAAAATTGATGCAAAAATGCTCAACAAAATACTGGCAAACCAAATCCAAGAACACATCAAAGATATCATCCACCATGACCAAGTATGCTTCATCCCAGACATGCAAGGGTGGTTCAATATACGCAAATCCATCAATGTGATCCACCATATAAACAAACTGAAGGAAAAAAAACCACATGATCATCTCCTTAGATGCGGAAAAAACATAGGACAAAATCTAACACCCATTCATGTTTAAAGTTTTGGAGAGATCAGGGATACAAGGCACATACCTAAACATAGTAAAGGCAATATACAACAAGCCTATAGCTAACATCAAACTCAATGGAGAGAAACTTAAATCAATCCCACTGAAGTCAGGGACAAGGCAAGGCTGCCCATTATCTCCATATCTCTTCAACATAGTACTTGAAGTTCTAGCTAGAGCAATAAGACAACGAAAGGAGATCAAGGGGATACAAATCAGAAAGGAAGAGGTCAAAGTGTCACAATTTGCAGATGATATGATAGTATACATGAGTGATCCCAAAAATTCAGAGAACTCCTTCAGCTGTTAAACACCTTTAACAAAGTGCCTGGATACAAAATCAACTCAAAAAAAATATCAAAGTTCTCCTGAATACAAAAGACAAAAGGGCTGAGAAAGAAATTAGGGAAACAACATCCTTCACAAGAGCCACTAATAACATAAAGTACCTTAGTGTGACTCTTACCAAGAAAGACCTGTTTGAAAAAACTTCAAGTCTCTGAAGAAAGAAATTGAAGAAGACATCAGAACATGGAAAGATCTCCCATTTTCTTGGGTTGGTAAGATTAACATAGTGAAAATGGCCATCCTCCCAAAATGAATCTACAGATTCAACGCAATTCCCATCAAAATACCAACACAATTCTTTACATACCTTGAAAGAACGATTCTCAACTTCATATGGAGAAACAAAAAACACAGCATCTCCAAAACGATCCTGTACAACAACAGATCATCTGAAGGTATCTCCATCCCTGACCTCAAGCTCTACTACAGAGCAATAGTAATAAAAACTGCATGGTATTGGAATAGAAACAGAAAGGAAGATCAATGTAACCAAATAGAAATCCCAGAAATAAACCCACATACCTATGGTTACTTGATTTTTGACAGAGAGGCCAGAACAATTCAATGGAAAAAGTCAGCATCTTCAACAAATGGTGCTGGCCCAACAGGATGTCTACACGCAGAAAAATGAAAATAGATCCATATTTATCACCTGCAAAAAAATAAAGACCAAGTGGATCAAAGACCTCAACATAAAACCAGATACTCTAAATCGGTTAAAAGGAAAAGTGGGGAATGGCACAAGAGACAACTTCCTGAACAGAACACCAACAGCACAGGCTCTAAGGTCAACAATCAATAAATGGGACCTCATGAAACTGAAAAGCTTCTGTAAAGCAAAAGCCACTGTTGTCAGAACAAAATGACAGCCTTCAGATTGGGAAAGGATCTTCACCAAACCTATATCTGACAGAGGGCTGATAACCAGGATATATAAAGAACTAAAGAAGATAAAAAGCAACAAATCAAGCAATCCAATTAAAAATGGGGTACGGAGCTAAACAGAGAATTCTCTGTAGAGGAATATAGAATGGTAGAGAAACACTTAAGGAGATGCTCAACATCTTTAGCCATCAGAGAGATGCAAATAAAAACGACCCTGAGATTTCACCTTACACCCATCAAGATGGCTAAAATAAAATCTCAAATGACAACACATGCTGGAGAGGTTGTGGAGAAAGAGGAACCTTCCTCCATTGCTGGTGGGAATGTAAACTGGTGCAACCACTTTGGAAATCAATCTGGCGCTTTCTCAGACATCTAGGAATAGCGCTTCTTCAAGACCCAACTATACCACTCCTAGCATATATCCAAAGGTTGCTCAAGTGTACAACAAGGACATTTGTTCAACCATGTTTGTAGCAGCTTTATTTGTAATAGCCAGAACCTGAAAACAACCCAGATGTCCATCAACAGAGGAATGGATACAGAAATTGTGGTATTTTTACACAATGGAATACTACTCAGCAATTAAAAATGAGGAAATCATGAAATTTGCAGCCAAATAGTGGGATCTAGAAAATATCATTCTCAGTGAGGTATCCTAGAAGGAGAAAGACACACATGGTATATATTCACTTATGTAGACCTATAAGATATGATAAACATACTTAAATATATACACCTAAAGAAGATAAACAAAAAAGAGGACCCAGGGTAAGATGATCAATCCTCACTTAGAAATACAAATGGGATGTAGGAGAAAACAAGTAACAGGACAGGTCCTACCACAGAGGGCCCCTGAAAGACTCTACCTAGCAGTGTATCAAAGTAGAAACTGAGACTCATAGCCAAACCTTCGGCAGATAGCAGGGGATCATATGAAAGAAGGGGGAGTTTATATGATATAGAAAGGATAGAAGCTCCACAAGAACCAAATATATCTGGGCACAGGGGTCTTATATGAGACTGTTTCTCCAACCAAGGAACATGTATGGATATAATCTAGAACCTCTGCTTGCCTGTGGCCCAATGTAGCTCAGTATCAAAGTGAGTACCCTAGTAAAGGAAATATGAACTATTTCTGACATGAACTCAATGACGGACTCTTTGACCTCCCCACCCTGCAAAGGAGGAGCAGCCCTCCTAGGCGGCAGAGGAGGACTTTGCAGCCAGTCTTGAAGATACCTGATAAACCAGGGTCAGATGAAAGGGGAAGAGATCCTCCCCTATCAGTAGACTTGTAAAAGGGCAGGGAGTAGACTAGGGAGGGAGTGTGGGATTGGGAGGAAATGAGGGAGCAGGATTCACCTGGGATACAGAGTTAATAAAATGTAACTAATAATAAAAATAACATTTAAATTTTTTAAAAAAGAAAAAAGAAAAATAAAACAGGCTAATATAGCCAAACAAGTAGAGACACAATTAGTGTCATATAGAGAGGAACTGAGCCAAAAAAATAGAAATTATAGAAAGACAGGACTCCACATTCATACAGATGAAGGACATGGTGCAAGGGATGAAAACAGAATTAAAATCAATAAAGGAACAAACAGAAAAAGCCCTGGAACTGGAGAAAAGATCAGGAAACACAAATGTAAGCATCGATAGAATACAAAATATGGAAGAGAGAATCTCAGGTGCTAAAGATACACTTGCGGAAATTGATATGTCTCTCAAAGAAAAAGTAAAATCAGAAAAGTTCTAAATTCAAAGCATCTAAGAAATCAAGGACACCATGAAAAGAGGAAATCTAAGAATAATGGGAGTAAACAAAAAAGAAGATACCAGGCTCCAAGGTCTGGAAACTATTTTCAAGAATATCATAGAAGAAAAATTTCCCAACTTAAAGATGGGGATGTCCATAAATATACAAGAGGCCTACAGAACACCAAATAGACAAGACCAGAAAAGAAAATCTTCACAGCACATCACAGTCAAAACACTAAACCTACAGAACAAAGAAAAAATATTAAAAGCAACAAGGGAAAAAGGCCAAGTAACATATAAAGGTAGACCTATCAGAATCACACCAGATTTCTCAACAAAAACTATGAAAGCCAGAAGGGCCTGAGCAGATGTCATGCAGACTTTAAGGGAACACACATGCCAACCCAGACCACTATACCCAGCAAAGCTTTCAATTAACATAGACGGAGAAAACAAAATATTCCATGAAAAAAAACCAAACTTAAACAAAATGAATACAGCAATCCACCCCTACAGAAGATACTAGAAGGAAGACTCCAATCCAATGAAAACAACTACACCCGAGAAAACATAGGATATAGATAACTACACATCAAAAAATCAGAAGAATACAAGCAATGAAACACAGAAATACCACCAACCCCACAACAAAAGAAAGTAACATTGGTCACTATTATCTATGAACATCAATTGACTCAACTCTCCAAACTAACATAATAGTTGCAGAAACACAATACAACATTCTGCTGCATCCAAGAAACACACCTCTGCAATAAAGATAAACACTACCTCAGAATAAAGGGCTGGAAAAATGTTTTTCAAGCAAATGAACCCAGAAAACTAGCTGTGGTAGCTATTATAATATCTAAAAAAATAGACTTTCAACCAAAATTAATCAAAAAAGATGTGGAGGGGAACTATACATTCTAATCTAAGGAAAAATCCACCAAGAGGACATTACAATTCTGAACATATGTAACCCAAATACAAGACCACATAATTTGTAAATGAAACACTATTATAGCTTAAATCACACATTGATTCTAACACCTTAAGAGTGGGGTACATCAACACTCCACTCTAACCAAGGAACAGATCATCTAGACAGAAGCCAAATAAGGAAATAAAGGCACTTACATAGGTCCTAAATCAAACGGACCTAATAGATGTGTACAGAACTTTTCACCCAAATTCAAAACAGCATACCTTCTTTTCAGCACCTCGTAGAACCTTCTCCAAAATAAGCCATATACTTGCTCACAAATCAAACTTTAACAAATAAAAGAAGTTTGAAATAATCCCTTCTATTCTATCTGACCACCATGGATTAAACCTGGACCGCAACAACAACGGAAATTGTCTAAATTGCAAAAGCCTTCACACACATGGAAACTGAACAACTCACTGCTCAATGACAGCTGGGTTATGGAAGACAGAAATTAAAGACTTTCTAAAATTCAATAAAAATGAAGGCACAACATACCCAAACTTATGAAAGCAGTGCTAAGAAGAAAATTCACAGCACTAAGTGCCTTCAAGAAGAAATTTGAAACATCTCATACAAGCAACTTAATGACCCAACTAGAAAAAAAGAAGAAGATACATCCAAGAGGAGAAGACAGCTGAAAATAATCAAACTAAGGGCTTAAATCAATAAATTAGAATCAAAGAAATCTATTCAAAGAATCAATGAGACCAAGAGCTGGTTTTTTGAGAAAATCAACAAGATAGACAAACCCTTAGCCCAACTAACTAAAAGGCAGAGAGAAACTATCCAAATCAGCAAAATCAGAAACAAAAAAGGGGACATAATGACAGACACTGAGGAAATCCAAATACTCATTAGGTCTTACTACAAAAGCCTGTATGCCACATTATTTGAAAATCTAAAGAAAATGGATAAAAGTCCTGGGCCAGAAAGTTTCAGCGCAGAATTCTACCAGACCTTCATAGAAGTGCTAACTCCAATTCTCTTTAAACTGTTCCAAAAACTAGAAACAGAAGAAACATTAGCAAACTCATTTTGTGAAGCCACAGTCACCTTGATAGGTAAACCACACAAAGACCTATCTCTCTTATGAACACTGATGCAAAAATACTCAAACACTTGCAAACTGAATCCAAGAACACATAAAAGATATTATCCATCATGAATAAGTAGGCTTCATCCCAGGCATGCAGGGGTGTTTCAATATACAGAAACGCATCAGTGTAATCCACCACATAAACAAACTAAAGGAGAAACACAATACCATCATCTCCTTAGATGCCAAAAAAGCATTTGACAAAAATCCAACAACCATTTATGTTTAAATTCTTGGAGAGATCAAGGATAAAAGGCACAAACCTAAACATAGTAGAGACAATATACAACAAACCTATAACAAACATCAAACTAAAGAGAGAGAAACTTAAATCAATTCCACAGAAATCAGGGACAAGCAAGGCTGCCCATTTTCTCTATATCTTTTCAACATAGTACTTGAAGTCCTAGCTAGAGTGATAAGACAACTAAAGGAGTTCAAGGGGATACAAATCTGAAATAAGGAGTCAAAGTGTCACTATTCATGAACGAAGTGATAATATACATGAGTGACCCCAAAAATTCAACCAGAAAACTCCTTCAGCTGATAAACACCTTGAGCAAAGTGGCTGGATACAAAATTAACTCAAAAAATCAGAAGCCCTCTGTATACCAAAAACAAAAGGGCTAAGAAAGAAATTGGGGGAAAAACACACTTCGCAATAGCCACTAATGACACAAAGTACCTTGGGGTGACTCTAACCAAGCAAGTGAAACAAATGTTCAGAAAAAAAGCCTTCAAGTCTCTGAAGAAAGAAATTGAAGAAGGTATCAGAAGATGGAAACATATTCTGTGTTCATAGATTGGGAGAATTAACAAATGGTCATCATGCCAAAAGCAATCTACAGATTCCATGCAGTTCCCATGTAAATCCCAACAGAATTCTTTAAAGAACTTGAAATAACAATTCCCAACTTTGTAGGGAAAAACAAAAAACCCAGAATTGCCAAAAAGTTCCTATACAAAATCAGATCATCTGGAAGTATATCTATCCTTGATCTTAAGCTGTACTACAAAGCATTGGTAATAGAAACTCCATGGTACTGGCATAGAAACATGATGGTGGATCAATGGAATCAAATAGAAGTCCCATAAATAAACCTACACATCTATGGATACTTGAATTTTGACAAAAAAGCCAAAAACATACAATGGAAAAAAGATAGCATCTTCAACAAATGGCGCTGGCCTAAATTAATGTCTACATGTAGAAAAATGCAAACAGATCCATATTTATCACCCTGCAAAAAATTAAAGTACAAGTGGATCAAAGACCTCAACATAAAATCAGCCACACTAAACCTGTTAGAGGAAAAAGTTTGGAAGACCCTTGAACTCATTGGCACAGGAGACAACTTCCTGAACAGAACACCATCAGCACAGGCTCTAAGATCAATGATCAATAAATGGGACCTCATGAAACTGAAAAGCTTCTGTAAAGCAAAGGACACTGTCCTCAGAACAAAACGAAAGCCAAATGGACTGGGAAAGAATATTCATCAACCCTGGCCAATATCCAGAATATATAAAGAACTAAAGAAGTTAAAAAGCAACAAATCAAGTAATCCAATTAAAAATGGGGTACATAGCCAAACAGTTTCTCTGTAGAGTAATATAGAATGGCATAGAAACACTTAAAGAAATGCTTAATGTCCTTAGTCATCAGAGAGATGTAGATCAAAATGACACTGAGACTTCAACTTAAACCCATCAGAATGGCTAAGATTAAAAACTCAAGTGACAGTACATGCTGGAGAGGATGTAGAGAAAGGGGAATTCTACTTCATTGCTGGTGGGAATATAAACTTGTACAACTACTCTGGAAATCAATCTGATGCTTTCTCAGACAATTAGGAATAGTGCTACCTCAAGATACAGATATACCACTCCTAGGCATATATCTAATATGTGTTCAAGTACACAACAAGGACATTTGTTCAGCCATGTTCATAGCAGCTGTATTCATAATAGCCAGAACCTGGAAACAATCCAGATGTTCCTCAACGGAGAAATGGATACAGAAATTGTATAATTAAAGAGTAGAATGCTACTTAGCCATTAAAAACAAGGAAGTCATGAAATTTGCAGGCAAATGGTGGGATCTAGAAAAGATCATCCTGAGTGAGGTATCCCAAAAGCAGACATACACACATGGTATGTGCTCACTTATAAGTGGATACTAGACTTATAATACAGGATAAACCTACACAAATCTATACATCTAAAGAAACTAAGCATAAAGGAGGACCCTGGTTACGCGGATCCTTCATCACTCAGAAAGACAAAAAGAATGGACATTGGCAGAAGGAGAAAACAGGAAACAGGACAAGAGCCTACCACAAAGGACCTCTGAAAGACTCTATCCAGCAGTGAGTGTATCAAAGCACATGCTGAGACTCATAACCGAACTTCAGGCATTTTGCAGGGAATCTTATGAAAGAAAGGGGAGATAGTAAGACCTGGAGAGTACAGGAGTTCCACAAGGAGAACAACAGTACCAAAATATCTGGGCACAGCGGTGTTTTCTGAGACTGATACTCCAACCAAGGTCCATTGATGGATATTACCGAGAACCCCTACACAGTTGTAGCCTATGGCAGGTGAGTAACCAAATGAGTTCCCTAGTAATGGAACAGGGACTGTCTCTGACATGAACTCAGTGGCTGGCTCTTTAACCACCTACCCGTGAGGGTGGAGCAGCTTTGCAAGGCCACAGAGGAGCACAATGCAGCCAGTCCTGATGAGACTTGTTAAGCTTGGGTCAGATGGAAGGGAAGGAGGACCTCCCATATTCGATTTGGAGAGGGGCAAGGAAGAAGATGAGGGAGGGAAAGTGCGGTTGTGAGGGAAGGCGAGAGGGGGTTACAGCTGGCATACAAACTGAATAAATTATAATTAATATAAAAATAAATAAAAAAAGAAGTTTGAGGCATCTGATACAAGCAACTTAACAGCACACCTTACAGCCCTAGAGTTAAAAGAAGCAGACACACCCAAGAGGATCAGACAATTGGAAATGATCAAACTTAGAGCTGAAATCAATGAATTAGAAACAAAGAAAACAATTCAAAGAATCAATGAAACCAAAGGCTGGTTCATTGATAAAATCAACATAATAGACAAGGCCTTAAACATACTCACTAAAAGTAAGAGAGAAACTATCCAAATCTGCAAAATAAGCAACAAAAAGGGGGATGTAATGACAGACACTGAGGAAATCCAAACAATCATTAGGTCTTACTACAAAAGCCTATATGACACGAAATTTGAAAATCTACAGGAAATGGAAAATTTTCTTAATTTATCCCATTTACCAAAATTAAATCAAGATCAGGTAAGTAGATTAAACTGTGCTATATACTCCAAGTAAATAGAAGCATTCATCAAAAGTCTCCCTTCCAGAAAAACAAACAAAGAAACAAACAAACAAAAAAACCGACAACAACAACAAAAAACCCCACCCAACGCCAGATGGTTTCTGCGGAGAATTCTACCAGACTTTCAAAGAAGAGTTAACTCCAATTCTCTTCACACTATTCCACACACTAGGAAGAGGAGAAACATTACCAAACTCATTTTATGAAGCCTCCATCACCTTGATACCTAAACCACACAAAGACGCAACAAAAAAGAGAGAACTTTAGACCTATCTCTCTTATGAACATTGATGCATAATATTAAAAAAAAAAACCCACAACCTGAATCCAAGAACACATAAAAGGTGTCATCCACGATGACCAAATAGGCTTCATTCCAGGCATGCAGGGATGGTTAAATTTGCAAATCCATCAATGCCACTATAAAAAAAAAAACTGAAAGAGAAAAATCACAAGATCATCTCCTCAGATGCCTGAAAAAGCATTTGACAAAATCCAACACCAATTAATGAATCAAGTCTTGGAGAGATCAGGGATACAGGGCACATACCTAAACATAGTAAAGCCTATAGCCAACATCAAACTCAATGGAGAGAAACTTAAATCAATCCCACTGAAATCAGGGACAAGGAAATGGTGCCCACTCTCTCCATATCTCTTCAACATAGAACTTGAAGTCCTAGTTAGAATAATAATACAACTAAAGGAGATCAAGGGAATAAAACTTGGAAAGGAAGAAGTCAAAATATCGCTATTCGCAAATGATATGATAGTATATATGAGTCACCCTGTAAGTTCAATTCCTTTATATAAAAGACAAAAGTGCTGAGAAAGAAATTAGGGAAACTACACCCTTCACAATAGCCACTAATAACATGAAGTACCTTGGTGTGACACTAACCAAGCAAGTGAAAGACCTGTTTGAAAAAAAAAAAAAAAAACCTTCAAGTCTCTGAGGAGAGAAATGGAAGAAGATGTAAGAAGATGGAAAGTTCTCCCATGCTCGTGAATCAGTAGTATTAACATAGTCAAAATGGTCATCCTGCCAAACGCAATCTACAGATTCAATGAAATTCCCATCAAAAGACAAGCACAATTCCTTACAGAACTTGAAAGTACAGTTCTCATTTTTATATGGGAAAATTGAAAATCTAGAATTGCTAAAACATTTCTGTACAACAACATATCATCTGGAGGTATCTCCATCCCTGATCTCAAGCTGTACTAGAGAGCAATAGTAATAAAAACTTCCTGGTACTGGCATAGAAACAGAATGGAAACACAATGGTGGATCAATGGAAACAAATAGAAGACCCCAAAATAAACCCACACACAAATGGACACTTGAATTTTGACAAAGATGCCAAAAACATGCAATGATAAAAAAAAATAGCAACTTCAACAAATGGTGGTGGTCTAACAGGATATCTACATGTAGAAAATGCAAATAGATCTATACTCATCACTCTGCACAAAACTAAAGTCCAAATGGATCAAAGACCTCAACATAAAACCAGACAAACTAAAACTGTTAGGAAAAAAAGTGAGGAAGAGCCTTGAACTCATTGGCACAAGAGACAACTTCCTGAAGAGAACACTATCAACATAGGCTCTAATATCAACAAATCAATAAATGGGACCTCATGAAACTGAAAAGCTTCTGTAAAGAAAAGGGCACTGTCATTAGAATAAAATGACAACCTACAGTGGGAAAGGATCTTCACCAACCCTACATCTGATAGAGGGCTAATAACCACAATATATGAAGATCTCAAGAAGTTAAACACCAACAAACCAAGTAATCCAATTAAAATGGGGTACAGATCTAAACAGAGAATACTCAATATGGGAATATTGAATGGCAGAGAAACACTTAAAGAATGTTCAGTGTCCTTAGTCATCAGAAAGATGCAAATCAAAACAACCTTGAGATTTCATCTTACACCCATCAGGATGGCTAAGATCAAAAACTCAAGTGACAGCACATGCTGGAGGGGATGTGGAGAAATGGGGACCCTCCTCCATTGCTGGTGGGAATGTAAATTTGTACAATGTATTTGAAAATCATTGTGGCACTTTCTCAGACAATTAGGAATAGTGTTACCTCAAGAACCAGCTACACCACTCCTAGGCATATATCCAAAACATGCTTGAGTATACAACAAGGACATTTGTTCAACCATGTTCATAGCAGCTTTATTCATAATAGCCAGAAACTGGAAAAAATCCAGATCTTCCTTAACTGAGGAATGAATACAGAAACTGTTGTATATTTACACAATGAAATACTACTCAGCAATTAAAAACAAGAAAATCATGAAATTTCCTTGCAAATGGTGGGAACTAGAAATGATTATCCTGAGTGATGTATCTCAGAAGCAGAAAGACACACATGGTATATACTCACTTATAAGTGAATATTAAGCATGTAATATAGGATAATCATACTAAAATTTGTACACCTTAAGAAGCTATTCAGGTGGCAGAAAAACACTTAAAGAAATGCTCAACATCCTTAGCCATCAGGGAGATGCAAATCAAAATGACCCTGTGATTTCACCTTACACCTGTCACAATGGCTAAGATCAAAAACTCAAGTGACTGGTGTAGGGCTGAAGACCCTATTCAGGGAAACAGGGACTGTTTCAGCCATGA
>CM053742.1:11875217-11887694 GCA_028658305.1 Pachyuromys duprasi | reverse complement strand
CTCCTCCATTGCTGGTGGGAATGTAAGCTGGTACAACCACTCTGGAAATCAATTTGGCATTTCCTTAGACAATAAAGAATAGTGATTCCTCAAGATCCAGCTATATCACTCCTAGGCATATATCCAAAAGATGTTCAAGTACACAACAAGGACATTTGCTCAACTATCTTCGTCTCTGCTTTATTTGTAATAGCCAGAACATGGAAAGAACCCAGAAGCCCCTCAGTTGAGGAATGGATACAGAAATTGTGGTACTTTTACACAATGGAATACTACTCAGCAATTAAAAATGAGGAAATCATGAAATTTCCAGGCAAATGGTGGGACCTGGAAAAGATCATCCTGAGTGAGGTATCCCAAAAGTAGAAAGAAACACATGCTATATACTCACTTATATAGATTTATAATATAGGATAAACATACTGAAGTCTATACACCTAAAGAAAATAAACAAGAAAGAGGACCTGGGGTAAGAGGATTAATCCTCACTTAGAAAGTCAAATTGGATGGACATTGGATGTAGGAGAAAACAAGTATCAGGACAAGAGCCTACCACAGAGGGCCTCAGAAAGATGCTACCTAGCAGGGTATCAAAGCAAATATTAAGAAATATAACCAACCCTTTGGTAGAGTGTAGAGAAACATATGAAAGAAGGGGAAGTTAGTATGACCTGGAGAAGACAGGAGCTCTGCAAGGACCAAATATATCAGGGCACCGGGGTCTTTTATGAGATTGTCTCTCCAACCAAGGACCAAGTATGGTTATAACCTAGAACCCCTGCTTGTATGTAGCAAATGGTAGCTCAATTCCTAAGTGGCTATACTAGTAAGGGGAATAGAAACTATTTTGGACATGAATTCAGTGGCTGGCTCTTCAACATCCCTGTCCCCAGAGGGAGGAGCAGCCTTGCTAGGCCACAGAAGAGGAAATTGCAGCCATTCCTGAAGAGACCTGATAGGCTAGAGTTAGATGGAAGGGGAGGAGGTCCTCCCCTATCAGTGGACCTGGAAAGGGGCAGAGAGGAAATGAGGGAGGGAAGGGCAGGATAGGGAGGCGATGGGGGAGGGGGCTACGGCTGGGATACAAAGTATATAACCTGTGATTAATATAAAATAAAAATGTTAAAATTTTTAAAAAGAAGCTATTCAGGAAAGAGGACTCTGGCTAAGATGCTCAATCCTCACTGAGAAAGGCAAAGAGGATGGACATCAGAAGAGGGAGAAAACAGGGAACAGGACAGGTTCCTACCACAGAGGATCTCTGAGAGACTCAGTCCTGCAGGGTATCAAAGCAGATACTGAGACTTGTAGTCAAACTTTGGGCACAGTGCAGGGAATCTTATGAAAGAAGGGGGAAACATTAAGACCTGGAAAGGACAGAGGCTCCACAGGGAGAGCAACAGAACCAAAAAATCTGGGCACAGGGGTCTTTTCTGAAACATATACTCCAACCAAGGACCATGCATGGTGATAACCTAGAACCCCTGCACAGATGTAGTCCATGGCACCTAAGTCTCCAAGTAGGTTCCCTTGTAATTAGAACAGGGGCTGTCTCTGACATGAACCCATTGCCTGGCTCTTTGATCACCTCCTTCTGATGGGGGAGCAGCCTTCCCAGGCCACAGAGGAAGACAATGCAGCCTGTCCTGGTGAGACCTGTCAGGTTATGGTCAGAAGGAAGGGCGGGAGCACCCCCTCCTATCAGTGGCCTGGGGGAGGGGAAAGAGAGGAGATGGGGGAGGGAGTGTGTGATTGGGAGGGGATAATGGAGGGAGCTACACGTGGGATACAAAGTGAATAGATTTTAATTAATAAAAATATAATGAAGAAAAAATATTGAAGTAAAACCAGCAGGAAAAGGAAAAAGAATTTATTCATGCTAATACATTTATAAACATTGAACATATTATGCTAAGCAAAAAAAGCCAATGTGATAAAAATAGATACTGGTTATACTATTTACACAAATGCAGAGAATTGGCAAATATACAGAAATAGATAGAAAAATATTCTTTACCTTGGAGTGATACCTAAATGAAACCTGGTGATCACAGGAGGAGTATAGCTAAATGAAACCTGGTGATCACAGGAGGAGTAAGGATGTAAAGGGAAGGTGAGTGGAGTACCATTTTGAAAATCAGATATTTTTGGATAGTTTTTTTTTCCTAAGGAGGCAAATGTATATATGCTCTTGATAGTCACTTGTGAATGGGGAAGGCAATGAAACTGCCACTATAGAAATCATTTTTAAAATTTTCTCATGTAATGTCCAGGGCTGTACATTACTTTTATTGATGAGGACACTGGAATATGAAGCATTGCTGGAAAGCCACAGAATTAGAAAGAAACAGAGCCAAGATTCAATTAATTCTCACTGAATGGCAATCTATGCATTCTCCTGTTTCTTACTTACTAAGTCATTCAGCCATGGCAGTGGGTGTGCTTTTCCAGGAAATGCTTACAGTGAGAGATGGTAGAAAAACACATTACAGTTTATTTGTAGTTCACATTCTGAAGGGAGAATGTAATAAAGGATGCAATTTAGAGGGCTGCGAGCTGCCACTTGGTTATAATAATTTCCTCACCTAATATTGTTGCTACTTGGCTTCCAACAGAATATTTTATTAGGCTCTTTGAATGAGTGTGCCTTTCTGGCCTTACAAAGTAATGTTCGGCTAACAATAAGAGAAAGGGTCTTTTGAATCTTTAGCTTCTCAATTTTAATATGATGTTTTAAGTGCTTCTTGAGTAGCCATGAGATGTGCAAATTATTAGCAGACAATTAGCCAGACATGTTTCTATGATAGTTCTAAGATATTTGTTTTATTCTCCTGCTGCATCTCGAAAGAAGAGGCTCTAAACTTGATCTTCCTTTGCATTTTCAACAAAATGAAATTCACATATTTGGGAAGATACTGAAAGAGTAACTTTGTACTTCACTAAATGTTACTGTCTCAAAGAGAAAACCCAGAGTGTCTTGAAGAGATGGCTCCTTCTACTATACATATGGATCTTTAAGCTAACTCAGGGGATGGTGCAGTCAGATGTGTGATGCACAGCACAGAAGATTTCTATCATCTCAGAAGGAGCTACTAGGAACAGAATATGAGTAGAAATATGAAATTTTAGAGGGCTTTTGAGAAGGTCTCTGGATACTGGTAGAAAGACCTTCTTGGTTTTATAATGGCAGAGAACTTGGCTGAAATTGTGTGCTAGTATTTTGTGGAAAGTAGAACTTTTAAATGATCAACTTTAATCTCAACCTGAGACAATTTCAAGCAAAATTTTGGAAGCTGTTAATAGATTTTTTTTCTGTTCATAACTTGAAATAACGTGCTAGAGGACAGAGGTAAACTGAATAATGAATTGTATTTAAAAAGGAACCTGCACTTAATGACTTGGGAACATCTCAACATACTTAAATGAAGGAAAATGAGAAAGTATGTTTTGGCATCATAACCAATGGTATAACTATGTGACCTTTTGGTAAAGAACTGGGAAAGGTGACATGGTTTAATGAACCATCTCAGCAGCAGACAGTAACAGTGATGGGGTTACTTAGGGAGGATATATAGAGAACCGTCATGCCCATAAGCTTGAACTTCCATGGAGTTTTTGTGAAAAATTGAGAGAGTTTTGAGAATTTCATTCTAGGAAAAACACTGTCAACTTGGACTCAAAGCAAGAAAGAGAACCCCTCTCTGAACACTCACAGAGAGCATGGATGCCATGTGGAGACAAAAATGACTGGACTGACATATTCACAAGATGAACAAAGTGAAAGCTTGTTAGAAACTACCCAATATTAAGAAGGCAGAAAGCCTAACCTTAAGACTTCAGATGGACCATGGCCTGGCTAGTACATTGATTTCAGACTTCTGGAGGAAACATTTCCAATTTGTAAGGCACTCAATTTGTAGTATTGTCCTGTCAGTCCTAAAAAAGCAATGCAGCAGTTATAAAAAAAATTATAAACTAGCTGAAATTTCATTTGTGTTGGACTTAAAAATACTCTGTACTGGAGACTACTTCCTGAATAGAACACCAACAGCACAGGCTCTAAGATCAACAATCAATAAATGGGACCTCATGAAACTGAAAAGCTTCTTTCTGTAAAGCAAAAGACACTGTCATCAAAACAAAACTACAGCCTACAGACTGGGAAAGGATCATTACCAATCCTACTTCTGACAGAAGGCTAACATCCAGTATATATAAAGAACTCAAGAAGTTAAAAAGCAAGAAATCAAGTAATCCAATTAAAAAATGGGGTATGGAGCTAAAAAGAGAACTGACTGTAGAGGATTATAGAATGGCAGAAAAACACTTAAAGAAATGTTCAGCCTCCTTAGCCATCAGGGAGATGCAATTCAAAACAACTCTGAGATTTCACCTTACACCCACCAGAATGGCTAAGATCAAAAACTCTAGTGACAATGCATGCTGGAGAGGTTGTGGAGAAATAGGAACCCTCCTCCATTGCTGGTGGGAATGCAAACTTGTACAACCACTCTGGAAATCATTTTGGCGCTTTCTTAGACAATTAGGAATAGTGATTCCTCAAGACCCAGCCTTACCACTCTTAGGCATATATCCAAAAGATGCTCAAGTACACAACAAGGACATTTGCTCAACTATGTTCGTAGCTGATTTATTTGTAATAGCCAGAACCTGGAAATAACCCAGATGTCCCTCAGTTGAGGAATGGATACAGGAATTATGGTACTTTTACACAATGGAATACTACTCAGCAATTAAAAAGGAGGAAATCATGAAATTCAGAGGCAAATGGTGGGACCTGGAAACGATCATCCTAAGTGAGGTATCCCAAAAGCAGAAAGAAACAAACGGTATATACTCACTTATATAGTTCTATAGGATAGGAAGGTCTGAAATCTATAGACCTAGGGAAGATAAACAAGAAGGAGGACCCAGATTGGTAAGATCAATGCTGGTTTACATGAACAAATGGGATGGACATTGAATGTAGGAGAGAACAAGCAACAGGACAGGAGCATACCAAAGAGGGCCTCTGAAAGAATCAATATAGCAATGTATCAAAGCAGATATTAAGAATCACAACCAAGCCTTCGGCAGAGGGCTGAGAATAATAATAAAAATAGGGATAGTTAGTAAGACTTGGGGAGAACAAGAGCTCCACAAAGACCAAATAGATCAGCCCACAGGGGTCTTTTATGAGATGGTTTCTCCAACCAAGGACCATGTAGGGATATAACCTAGAATCCCCGCTCAGATGTGGCCCATAGTAGCTCAGTAACCAACTGAAGACCCTAGTAAGGGGAACAGGGACTGTTTCAGTCATGAACTCAATGGCTGGCTCTTTGACCCTCCCCCACACATGTCCAGAAGTAACAGCCTACCTAGATCCCAGAAGAGGACATTGCAGCCATCCCTGAAGAGACAAGATAAACTAGGGTGGGATGGAAGGGGAGGAAGTCCTCCTCCATCAGTGGACTTGGAGGGGGCCAGGGAGGAGATGAGGGAGGGATGGGGAGAGTGGTAGGGAATGAGGGAGGGGGCTACTCCTGGGATACAAAGTACCTAACGTGTGATTAATATAAAAATAAATAAATTACATTTTAAATATATTCTGTACCAATTTAGCAAATGAAAATAAACAATCTAACTTAATAAATTTTGCAGTGATTTAATTAGACAATTCAATTAATAATTAGATTTTAAAGTGTGGCTTTCAATACATTTTAAAACCCTAATACCTACCATATTTTGTCTATTTTAGGCTTCTTTGATGTTCTCAGTCATTGCATCACCTTTCATATGTATTAAGCTGCTAACTGCTGGTCATTTTGATATGTGTAGTAAATCCAAAACATGGCCTTGATGAGACTGTCTGCCAGTACCACTATGTACACATCTCTGATGGTGGAGATATAGCACAGGCTCCAAATCCCTATGACTTATGTAACTGGAATGGAATGATCACCTATTTTCTAATTTCATTCTCTACTGATCTGGTAACTTCTTTTAGCTCTTAGAAAAGTCAGAATTGGGTTAGACTACATACTTCTTTGAGCTTTTAAAACAAAGGGAATGAGCAAAGGTCCTTGTTGTATGGTAGAGCATCTTCTGGATATATGCCTAGGAGTGGTATAGATGTATCTTGAGGTAGCACTATTACTAATTTTCTGAGAGAGTGCCAGATTGACTTCCAAAGTGGGTGTATAAGGTTTTATTCCCACCAGCAATGGAGGAGAGTTCCCCTTTCTCAACACCTTTGCCAGCATGTACAGTCAATTGAGTTTTTGATCTTAGCCATGCTGATGGATGTAATGTGAAATCTCAGGGTCATTTTGATTTGCATTTCCCTGATGACTAAGGATGGTGAGCATTTCTTTAAATGTTTCTCTGTCATTCGATGTTGATATTCCACTACTGAAAAGTCTTTGTTTAACCCTGTACCCATTTTTAATTGGATTATTTGGTTTGTTGGTGTTTAACTTATTGGGTTCTTTATATATTCTGGATATTAGCCCTCTATTACATATAGGGTATTTGCTCAGCTATGTTCATAGCAGCTTTATTCATAATAGCCAGAATCTGAAACAACTCAGATGTCCATCAAACAAGGAATGGATACAGAATTTGTGAGACATTTACACAATAGAATACTACTCAGCAATTAAAAACAAGAAAATTTACATGGAAATTTGCAGGCAAATGGTTGGAACTAGAAAAGATCATCCTGAATGAGATTGCCCAGTAACAAAGATACACAGGGTATATACTCACTTATAAATGGAAAATAGCCATATAATACAGGCTAAACATACTAAATTACATAGTCCTAAACAAGCTAAGCAACAAGGAAGGCCCTAAGAAAGAGCCTTAAACCTCATTCAGAAGGACAAACAGTACATCTTAAGCAGGAGAATATGGGGAACAGGGCAGGAACTTACCACAGAGGGTCTTTGAAATGAATCTGCTCAGCAGGGTATCAAAGCTGATGCTGAGTCTCAACCAAACCTTGGGCAGAGTGCAGGGAATCTTATGGAAGAAGGAGGAGATAGAAATGTATGGAGGAGACAGGAGCTCCATAAGGAAACAAAAAGAGCCAAAACTCTGGGCCCACAGGGCCCTTTAGAGACTGATGCTCCAATCAAGGACCAACCATAGAGAAGGCACAACCCCCTGCTCAGTTGTTGCCCATAGGAAGCTCAGTCTCCATGTGGGTTCCCTAGTGTGGGGTGCAGGGACTGTCTCTCACATGGACTCAGTGACAGGCTCCTTGATCACTTCTCCATGGGGGAGGCAGCCTTGCCAGGCGACAGCGGAAGACAATGCAGGCAGTCCTGATGAGACCAGATAGACTAGGGTCATATATTGTGTTGTGCCATAGAAAACATAAACTAATCAATTACTATGTAACAAATTACTGTAAAAACAGTAGTTTAAAACAACATTCATTTGTCTTCTCATAGTTTCTGTTCATAAAAAGTCCAGGTCAGCATGGATCAGCTGGATCTCCTAATACCATGTTCTCTCAAGGCATCATTAGGGATATATTCAATTCCCGGAACTCTCTCTAAATCTCTTGTGACTGTGGCTATGGATCAAATTTAATTCTTTGCCACTGTTAGACTGAAATCCCTGCTTTCTTGCTGACTGTCCTCTGAAACTATACTGTGTCCCTACAGTCTGTGTACTTTCCTTAAAGTAGGCTCCCTCATGGGCCTTTCAACATGGCAATTTATTTAAAGTCAGAAAGCAAGAGTTTCTTACTATATCATATGTGTAATATCCACTTATACATGAGTATACACTATGTGTGTGTTTCTGCTTCTGGGATAGCTCAACCAGGATGATCTTTTCTAGATCTCACCATTTGCCTGCAAATTTCATGATTTCCCTGTTTTTAATTGCTGACTAGTGTTTCATTGTGTAAATGTACCACAGTTTCTGTATCCATTCCTCAACCGAAGGACATCAGGGTGGAGGACCCTGGGTAAGATGCTCAATCTTCATTCAGAAAGTCAAAAAGGACAGACATTGGAAGAGGGAGAAAACAGGGAAGAGTACCGGAGCCTCTCACAAAGTGTCTCTGAAATACTCTACCCAGCAGGGTATCAAAACATATGCTGAAACTCATAGCCAAATTTTGGGCAGGTTGCAGACAATGTTATGATAGAAGGGGGAGATAGAAAAACTTGGAGGAGACAGGAGCTCAACAAGAAGAGCAACAAAACCAAAATAGCTGGGCACAGGTGTCTTTTGTGAGACTAATATCCCAACAAAGGACCACACATGGAGATAACCTAGAACTCCTGCACAGATGTAGCCCATGGCAGCTCAGGGCCTACGAGGGTTCCCTTGTAATGGGAACAGGGACAATGTTTGACATGAACTCATGGGCTAGCTCTTTGATCACCTACAGCTCAGGTGGATGCAGCCTTACCATTGCATAGAAAAAGACAATGCAGCAGTCCTGATGAGACCTGACAGACTAGGGTCAGATGGAAAGGGAGGAGGAACTCCCCTATCATTGGACTCGTGGAAGGGCATAGGAGAAGAAGAGGGAGGAAGAGTGGAATTGGAAGGGGATGGGCGAGGTGTTACAGCTGGGATACAAAGTGAATAAACTCTAATTATTAAAAATAAAATTAAAATTAAGAAAAGAGTCTCTTACCACAGTCAGCAATGAGAAACGCATTATATAACATCATTAAGAAAATTATATCTATACTCACTTATAAGTGGATATTAGCTATATAATATAGGATAAACAGAATAAAATCTATAGTCCTGAAGAACCAAACAACAAGGAGGACCCTAGGGAAGAGGCTTCATCCTCATTCAGAAGAGCAAACAAGATAGACATCAGAAATAAAAGAAGATAGGGAACAGGACAGGAGCCTTCCACAGGTGGTTTCTGAAAGACTCTTCCCAGCAAGGTATCATCGATGCAGATGCTGAAACACATAGTCAAACTTTGGGCAGAGTGCAGAGAATCTTATGGAAGGGGGGGGGGGGACTAGAAGAGCTGGAAGGGACAAGAGCTCCACAAGGAAACCAACAGAGTCAAAAATTCTGGGCTCAGGGGGTCCAGCAGAGACTTATATGAATCAACCAAAGATCATGCATGGAGAGGGCCTAGAGCCCCTGCTCAAATGTAGCCAATGAGCAGCTCATTCTCCATGTAAGTTCCCTCCATGGGTTCTCCATGTGGACTGTCTCTGACATGGACTCAGTAGCTGGCTCTTTGATCACTTCACCCCCTACCCCTGCCAAGGTGGCCTAACAATGCCAAAGAGAAAGAAGATCACAACAGTCTTGATGAGAGCTGATATGCTGGGGTCAGAGAGTAGGGGAGGAGGACCTCCCCTATCAGTAGATTAAGAGAGAGAAGTATGGGAGGAAGAAGAAGGGAGGGTGGGATAACGAAAAGATGAGGAATAGGGCTACAGCAGGGATACAAAGTGAATAAATTGTAATACACAATAATAATAAAGAAAAAATATTCCTCTACAAAGATTTCTGTTTAGCTCCTTAACCTATTTTTTAATTGGATTGCTTGGTTTATTGCTTTGAAACTTCTTTAGTTCTTTATATATTCTGGATATTCATCCTCTGTCAGATATATGGCTGGTGAAGATCCTTTCCCACTATGTAGACTGTCATTTTGTTCTGACGACAGTGTCCTTTGCTTTACAGAAGATTTTAAGTTTCATGAGGTCCCATTTATTGATTGTTGATCTTAGAGCCTGTGCTGTTGGTGTTCTGTTCAGGAAGTTGTCTTCTGTGCCAACGAGTTCTAGGCTCTTCCATACTTTTTCTTCTAACAGGTTTAGTGTGGCTGGTTTTATGTTGAGGTCTTTGATCTACTTGGACTTTAGCTTTGTGATAAATATGGATCTATTTTCATTTTTCTGCATGCAGACATCCAGTTGGACCAGTACCATTTGTTGAAGATGCTGTCTTTTTCCATTGAATGGTTTTAGCTTCTTTTTCAAAAATCAAGTATCCATAGGTATGTGGGTTTATTTCTGGGTCTTCTATGTGATTCCATTGATCCACCATTCTGTTTCTATCCAATACCATGCAGTTTTTATTACTATTGCTCTGTAGTACAGCTTGAGATCAGGGATGAAGATACCTCCAGATGATTTGTTGATGTACAGGATAGTTTTGGAAATTCTGTTGGGTTTTTGTATGTTTGTTTTTCCATATGAAGTTGAGAATTTTTCTTTCAAAGTCTGTAAAGAATTGTGTTCGTATTTTTATGGAAATTGCATTGTATCTGTATATTGCTTTTGGCAGAATGGCCATTTTTGCTATATTAATCCTACTGATCCATGAGCACAGGAGATCTTTAAATCTTCTGATATCTTCTTCACTTTCCTCATAGACTTGAAGTAAAGAAAATGGTACCTTTTTCCTTTGTTTTATAACATAAATGAATCAAAGCTTTTAAATATTTAGAATTATTTTAAATGTATCTAATTACCTTTGTCATATTCTACTGAACAGAAGCAAGTCCCAGGCTTTCCCAACACATAAGGTATTATATACAAAGACATAAAACATTAATGATTATCTTTGAATTCTGTCTACCAGAAAATGGAACTATTTGGAGACCAGGGAAAATTTCCCAGAATCACTTTGTCATGACATAGTGTCACGACATAGATGAAGGAGCTAACATTTAAGATAAAATCTAGTACGTTTGTATAACACTCTTTTTATCAGGCTTTTCCCCTACAACCTATTGAATGGCAGAAGTGGTGTTGTGAACTCTGAAGCTAAATTATGCTTTTAAAAAAATCAATGCAGTTCCCATCTATCTGTTACTCATTCTCGGGCAAGCTGCTTCCATGCCATAAGGACATCCAAACAGTCCTTTAGAGAGCTTCATGAGCCAAGTAACTCTGAGATTTATTGCCAGTTAGACTGCCAAATAAAATCCATAATACTAGTAGAGTTCAAATTTCAAATAAATAATAAAGAGTGGTTGAACATAAGTATTAGATATCCTTCCAAATTATTATTTATCAGAAATTGAAATAAAACTTGACATTTTGAATTTTGTTTTTGCAAGTTTTTTTTTCTGAAATATAGTAACATTATCTGTCACCAGCCACAAGAATGACCCAAATTCCTCAGCTCAGCTCAGCGTCAGTGTGATCATTTCACTAAAGCTCCAAGTGACATATCAACTGTAACTAACTTCATGAGAGACCCTAAGTTTCCCTGGGGAAACTGCTCCCAGATATCTGTCCCACAGAAATTCAGTCAATATATGCTTGTTACTTAAAGATAATAAATTTAAGGAGTGCAATAATCCAGTACACCTTACCATGTGACTTGTGGGATAAATATAATAGGTAACTGAGACCCATTATCTTGGCTGGCCAGCTTGATTCTTCTATGAGATGCAATTATCAAAGATGGGGCTATAATTTGAGAAGCATATTCTCTTCTCAAGTTAAAGAGTAAGATAATAGCTCAAAAATCAGTTAAAGACAAATATTTAGAATGTAATTAGCGATTATGCTGTTTAGTAAAGTGGTGATTGTAGGTTCTCTTACTAATGATCTTACTAGCCCTGGATATCTGGTTGCATTTCCAGCAGCAGACATTATCTCTCCATTGTTGAGCAGGCCTTAACTAACTAGAGAACTGTTGGATATTGTCAGGTTATGTATGCCACAACTGTGCATGTAACAAGTAATGAATAAAGGGGCCATGAATTTGCAATAGAGCAAGGAGGGGTATATCGAAATTTTGAAGAGAGAAGAGGAAATGAAAAATAATGCAATTATATTAAATTTTAAAAATAAAAGAATAAAAATCAGTAATATTGCTATAGAAACTTTCTAAAATAGATACATATATAAAAAGTTTAAATGGAGTTACCCTATAATTGGAGGACAATACCCATAACTAGATGGCAAGTAAAACCCTTACTACTTGGAATGTTAACAATGGGTCCTATAGAGTCCCACAAACACTGCAGGTTATTGCCTATGCTGTTAGTCATCTTTCAGAACTTGATACTAAAACCATATTGCTGAACATACTACATTCTCAAAACAGGACCTGAAGAATTCTGGCTGGCAGTCCTGCTGAGTCCCAATAGACTAGGATCAAAGGGAAGGCGAGGAGGACCTCCCTTAACAGTGGACTGAGGGAGGGACACAGGTGGGGTAGAGGGAGGGAAGGTGGGGCTGGGAGGGGAGGAGGGAGGGAGCTACAGTGGAGATACAAACTGAATAAACTGTAATTAATAAAAATAAATTAAAGAGAGATGTCCAAGATGGCTGCCACTAGAGGACACTGTGTCTGAGGAGTAGGACAACAGAAATAACGCAGCGACCAGGAGACTGAACTCTGGGACCTAAAACGCCAGCACCCGTGATTGCCAGGTGAGCAGAACTCCCACGGTGAGAAAATCAAGTGGGAAAACCCTAGGGACACCCAGTTATTCCCCGCAAAAACCTC
>CM053742.1:11838587-11874717 GCA_028658305.1 Pachyuromys duprasi | reverse complement strand
CATCCAAACCCAGCTCATCCTGTCTCCTCAGGGCTGGCTGTAATGTCCTCCCCTGGGATCTATCCCGTCTGTCACTCCCCGGCTTGTATGGTGGAGGGTCAAAGAGTCAGACATCAAGATCATGACTGAAACAGTCCCTGTTTCCCTCACTAGGGTCTTCAGACCGACAACGAGCTATCATGGGCCCCATCTGAGCGGGGGTTCCAGGCCATATCCACACATGGTCCTTGATTGTAGAAACCGTCTCATACAAGACCCCTATGCCCTGCTCAGTTTGGTCTTTGTGGAGCTCTTGGAGAAATCCCTATTTTTTAAAAAATCTCTTCCAAGATTGAGAAACCTTGATACAGAGATGCAGAGAGACATAAATGGACTATCTGTTACACTGGTAAATCTATTGCTTCAATCCTCTGTAATTTAGGATATTTCTATTGTGAAACATTTAGTTCACTGATCTAGTCCACACTTATATATTCATTTATATATCCCTACAATTATTCTTTCAGTCAATAAAATTATATTGAGCTCTTCAATGTGACAGGTGTTTGTGGGAAAACTAAAATGTATAAAAAAAATCATTCTCCTAATAAAGAAATTATTGTGCACCTCCAACTGATATGGGAGGTGAGTCAAATGTATGTTTTTTTTAAAAAATAAATATTTGAGTCAATAGTAAATGCACATGGGGGAAAAGACAAAATGAAGTGAACCTTTTAACTTTTTACGCTTACTAAGCAAGGCTTGGTATAATTTTAACAATGGGTAATTGTCTTAAAGCAAGCATTTCAATAACAGTTGTCACAACATTGTGGATCAGGCAACGTGTAAAACTAGGTGAACACAGTTTTCATTGATTTGGTTTCATTTATCTTTCCTTTAGTACAACATAAAGTAATTTGTGAAAACAATAAACTGTGTGTTTCTGAAAAACAGCAATTGGGTGATGGGTAACACCATAATGATGAGTGAAGAACTGGGTTTAGGATGAAACTTGGAAGCACTACTGAAGGAACATTTCAAGATAATAATGAAGAGGGTCTGTGAGGGCTCTGAATATACCTCGTAGGAGTGCTGATGCTCTTGGAATCAGAACTGGGGCAGATCTGGAAATTTCAAGAGACTTTTCAAAGGCAAGCAATGAAAAAATACAGTAAACAAGCAGTCTGGCTGTTATGCAGGATGTTAAAGGAAAATGGAGAGAGGCAAGGAAAGAGAAAGTGTAGACAGCAGGTGGACACAGATGAAACGAATCTTGACAGTGGGCTTGGGGTGTAGATCAATGACAGAGTACATGCTGGGCATGTGCATACATCTGAGCTCAATCCTTGTTACAAAAAAGAAATAAAAATTTTAAAGGAATAATAATTGAAAGCACAAAATCACACTTTGTATCATTCTAAATGTTCAATGTGACTCTTAAATCTCAGAAAAGGCCAGGAAGGAGAAGGAAAGAAAGATGAGTGCTCAGTATTCCTTCAATTAAGATTAATTTCATTAAAATGGATTTCTTCAATACCATAGCCAGCAAAAGTGAAATTCTAGTAGAAGTGCCTTTAAATTGGTCTCTAGGACACTCTTTAGATATCTGTTTTCTCTTTTTTTCTGCTAAGTTTCCTAGGAAGTAAGATCGTTCTTGTGACTTTAACTTATCTGTACACTCAATGTGATGATCTGAATTCAGAAGTCCCAAGCAAGAAAGCTAACTAGTCCATGTTAGAACTATCTGTTGATCCAACTGCAGTATAATGGAATATTGTTTTTCATAGGTTCCTCCTTACTCATACTATTATAGATTAAGAAATAATTACTTTTAAATGGGACAGCAAATAAAAATTTTTTAAAAGCTATATGTCTGTTTTTTAAGTATCCAAAAAATAGAATAATGTTCAATAACTTAGGGAATACCAGTATGTGATAATAATTAGCCATTAATTTTTAAATTATTATCTATAAGTTCAATAGGATCTCAATAAATGCCAATATAGTTTTCTGCAATTAAGAGAGCATACTATGAAGCTAAATTACAAAATACGTAAGAATAACTCAGCAAAGACTGAAAAGTAATAAGAGTAACCAGGAGTGACAAGTGCTACTGTATTGAAATATATTTGCAATGGCATCGTAATTTAGAAACACAGAGCTGGTCTGTAACTCAAAGTGCAAATGTAATGGAACAGTCCCAAGATATGTTGTAAAAGCACACATGATGATTTAGCATCTTGCAGAACCAACATCTGAAGTTTGTCAGGTGAACCTGAGCCTGTTTTATATGTTATAGGGACAACTGGATGAAAAAGTGAAATTGAGTTTATACTTCATAGTATGCATTGAAATCAATACCAAATGAATCAATGATTTCAAAGTGAATTCCCTTTTTAAAATTTTTGTTTTCAGTAAGTCCTGATCATTGTTTCCCATTCCTCAACTTCTCCCAGTCCCTCCCCCACCTCCACTCTCCCCCAGATTCATACTTCCTCCATTTCCTTTCTGAAAAAACAAAAAACAAAAAACAAAACAAGCAAGCAAGCAAACAAACAAAAAACCTCCTAAGGATATCAACTGAACACAGCATAAAAAGATGCAGTAACACTAAACACAAACCATAAAATCAAGACTGGATGAGACAACTCAGTAGGACAAAAGGGGTCACAGGAGTAGGCAAAAGAGTCACAGACACCCTCCACTCCCACTGTTTAGGTGTCCCACAAAACCACCGAGCTACACAATCAAAATATATTCAGAGGACCTAGGTCAGTCATATACAGGCTCTCTGTTGTTTCAGTCTCTGTGAGCCCCTCTGAGCACCACTCAGGTGACTCCATGGACCATATTCTCCTGGTGTCTTTGACCCTTCTGTTTCCTACAATTCTTGCTCTTCCTTTTCTATGGGATTTCCCATGGGAGGGAGGTGATGGAAATCTCCAATTTAAGCTCACTTTCTGCTTAGTGCTTAGCTATGGGTCTTTGCATATGTTCCATAGGCCAGTGCCAAATCTGTCTGAGGGTGATTGATTTAAGCACCTTTAAATATTTTTTTTTCTCTCCTAGTTCTCTGGGTGATCCATCTTCCGGTTCCTGGTACTCCAAGCAGTGTCAGCCCTGGGCTCCCACTTCTAGCATCAGCTTCAAATTAGACCAATTGTTGGTTGGTCACTCCCAAAATTTTTTGAATTCTTAAAAGTCACAGAAGCTCATGTTTTAATTGAATTACTTGGTTTGTTGGTGTTTAACTTCTTGAGTACTTTATTCTCGATATTAACCCTCTGTCAGATGTACGGGTGGTGAAGATCTTTTCTCAGTCTGTAGGCAGTGGTTTTGTTCTGTTAACAGTGTCCAAACAAAGCAAGTAATCCAATTTTTAAAAATGGGAGACAGAGCATAACAAAGAATTCTCAACAAAGGAAGAAATGCAAATCAAAACAGCCCTGAGATTCCACCTCACACTCATGAGAATGGCTAAGATAAAAAAACACAAGGGTTGACGTATGCTGGAGAGGTTGTGCAGAAAGGGGAACCCTCTTCCATTGCTGGTGGAAATGTCAAGTTGTACAACTACATTGGAAATCAATCTGATGCTTTCTAAGAAAATTAGGAATAATGCTACCTCAAGGTCCAGGTATACCAATCCTTGGCACATATCTGAAGGATGCTCAACCATATTTGCTAAAATATGTTCATAGCACCTTTATTCTTAATAGCCAGACTCTGTCCCTAGATGGCCCTCAACCAAGGAATGGATACAGAAATTGTAGTACATTTACACAATGGAATTCTACTCAGCAATTAAAAACAAGGAAATCATGATACTTGCAGGCAAATAGATAGAACTAGAAATGATCATCCTGAGTGAGGTAACCCAGAAGCAGAGAAGACACATATGGTACATACTCACTTATAATTGAACATTTGGCATATAATATAGAATAAACATACTAAAATCTATAGTCCTAAAGAAGCTAAATAAAAAAAAAAGGAGGACCCTAAGAAAGACACTGAACCCTCATTCAGAGACACAAAGAGGATAGAGATCTGATGTAGGAAAAGATAGGAAAGAGGACAGGAGCATTCCATAAGCATTTTCTTCAAGACTTTACCCATCAGGGGATCAAAGCAGATGCTAAGACTCATAGCCAAACTTTGGGCAGAGTGCAGGGAACCTTAAGGAAGAAGGGCAAGATCAAAAGACCAGGAGGGGACAGGAGATCAACAGAGCCAAAAAAACCTTGAGGTTACAAAGAACTGCAGAGACCCATACTTCAACCAAGAACCACACATGGAAAGGATCCAGACCCCCTGTTCAGATGTAGCCCATGGCAGCTCATTGTACAAGTGGGTTCCCTAGTTAGGGGAACAGGGTCTGTCTCTGACATGAATTCAGTGACTAGCTCTTTGATCACATCTATCTGACTGTTGCAAGCTTACCAGGCCACAAAGGAAGATAGTGCAGCCAGTCCTGATGAGACCTGAAAGACAAGGGTCAGATAGAAAGGGAGGAGTGCCTCCCCTATCAGTGAACTAGGAGATGGGCATAGGAGAAAAGGGAGGGTGGTTGTGACTGGGAGGAGATGAGGGGGGTTGTAGAGCTGTGACATAAAGTGAATAAACTGTAAAAAAAAAGTAATAAGGAAAGATATAAAAATGGAATGTAAAATAAAAGTTATAGAAGACTGAGCTTTACATGGAGGCATGGGCCTATAATATCATTATTTGGGAGGCAGAGGCAGAACTGCCACAAGGTTGAGGCCAGTATGGGCCACAATTGTGAGTTCCAGGCCAGCATGGGTGCAAGTCTTTTTCTCAAAATAAACCCCTCCCCCCAAAAAATCCGAGTGGAAAAAAATGAGTAAATGACTTTATTCTCTGAGAGGAGAGATTACTTTCCCAAATGTTCTAACATAGTTTTCATGTACTCAGAAAATTCTTACCATGTCACCATTTTGTTTGTAAATAAGAACATTCTGTTTTAGCCTCTTCTCTCTATTTACATTCTCTTAATCCTTTCAGTCAAACCTGGTCCTTTCATTTTGATACTTTTTCATTTTGGCATCAAAATTCTTTTTCATTTTCATGTCAGGAGAATAATTCACTTAACTTTTCAGGGATTACCATCATTTTTATATGGCAGTTTCCTGTGGTATATGGTTTCTCTTTTCACACTTTCAGCTATGTATGTCCAGTTCAAAATATTAAATGGTGGAGTCCAAAATAAATAATGCAGACTGTTTAAAGTGTATTTTATTGTGATTAGTGTGATGATTCTAACACTTTCTAACTCCATTCCAGCATTACAATACTCATTTCCTTATCCAGCACGTGCTGTAATAAGCTACACATGTATTAGTCTCTTAAGAACCTTTGCTATGAACTTAACTGTTGAAGTGTCAAAGTGCTTGCTTTCAACTACCTCTTTTTCCTTTTTTAATTTGTTTTTATTTATTACAATTTATTCACTTGTATACCATCTGTAGCCCCCTCCCTTGTCCCCACCTAAACCCAACCTTCCTCCCTCTTTTCCTCCCATGCTCCTCACCCAGTCCACTGATAGCGTAAGTCCTCTTCCATCTGATCCTAGCCCATCAGATCTCATCAGGAGTGGATGCATTGTCTTTCTCTGTGGCCTAGTAAGGCTGCTTCTCAATCAAGGGGAGGTGATCAAAGAGCCAGTCACTGAGTTCAGAGATAATCCCTGTTCTCCTTACTAGGACACCTACTTGGAGACTGAGCTGTCATGGGGTACATCTGGGGATCTAGGTTATTTCCATGAATGGTATTTAGTTGGAGTATTGCCTGGGCACAGATTTGTTGTTGTTGTTGTTCTGTTGCTCTACTTGTGGAGCTCCTGTCTCCTCCCACCTATGGATTCGTGATTTTTGACAAAGATGCCAAAACATACATTGGAAAAAATATAGTATCTTCAACAAATGGTGCTGCTTTAACTGGATGTCTAAATGTAGAAAAATGCAAATAGATCCATATTTATCACCCTGCACAAAACTAAAGTGCAAGTGGATCAAATACCTCAACATAAAACTAGACACACTAAATTGGTTAGAAGAAAAAGTGGGGAAGAGCATGGAGCTCATTGACACAGCAGACAACTTCCTGAACTGAGCACCAACAGCGCAGACTCTAAAATTAGCAATCAATAAATGGGACCTCATGAAACTGAAAAGCTTTTGTAAAGCAAAGGACACTGTCATCAGAACAAAACAATAGCATCCAGATTGGGAAAGGATCTTCACCAAACCTATATCAGACAGAGGGCTAATATCCAGAATTTATAAAAATTCAATAAGTTAAATAGCAACAAATCAAATTAAAAATTAAAAAATGGGATACAAAGCTAAACAGAGATTTCTCAATAAACATCGAATGGCAGAGAAACACTTAAAGAAATGTTCAACGTCCTTAATCATCAGGGAGATGCAAATCAAAACAACACTGAAATTTCATTTTACACCCTTCAGAATGGCTAAGATCAAAATCAAGTGACAACACATGCTGGAGAGGACGTGGAGAAAGAGGAACCCTTTTCTAATGCTGTTGGGAATGTAAACTTGTACAACCATTTTGGAAATCAATCTGGTGCTTTCTTAGACAATTAGGAATATTGCTTCCTCAAGTTCCAGGTATACCACTCCTAGGTATATATCCAAAATATGATCAAGTGCACAATATGGACATTTGCTCAACCATGTTCAACCTACTCTTTTGCTGGGTAACAGCACAAAAGCACAGGAGTAGAGATGCTAAGAAATTGAATATGCTAAAGAGAAGCCAAAATTTCCTTTATTTAACTAAGGAGGTAAAAAATCTCTTACGTATATAGAGCAAGAAAAGATACATGCTAAGGTTAGTAAGGATTATGATAGGATTGGATCTTTATCTCCCCCTTCTTTCATAAGTTTCCCTGCACTCTGCCCAAAGTTTGGCTATGACTCTCAGCATTTGCTTTAATACCCTGCTGAGTAGAGTCTTTCAGATGCTCTCTGTGGTAGGCTCCTGCCTTGTACCTTGTTATCACCTTCTTTTGATATCTATCCCATTTGCTTCTCTGAATGAAGATTGAGCATCTTACCCAGGGTCCTCCTTCTTGCTTAGCTTTTTAGGTGTACAGATTTTAATATGATTAACCTATATTGTGTCTAATATCTACTTATAAGTGAGTATATACCATGTGTGTCTTTCTGCTTCTGGGATAGCTCACTACAGACCAGCAAGTGTCTGGAACTCCACAAGGAATGCAACAGAATAAAAAAAAAAAAATCTGGGCCTAGGGGTCTTTCTTGAAACTGATACTCCAACCAAGGACCATTCATGGAGATAACCTGGAACCCCTGTACAGAGGTAACCGTAGCAGCTCAGTCTCCAAATGGTCTCCCTAATAAGGGGAGCAGGAGCTGTCTCTGACATGAACTCAGTTGCTAGCTCTTTGATCACCTCCACCTGAAGGAGAAGCAGTCTGACTAGGCCACAGAGGAAGAGTATGAAAACAGTTGTGATGAGATCTGATGGAAGGGGAGGAGGTCCCCCACATTCTCTGGACTGGTCATGGGAGGAGATGAGGGAGAGAGGGAGGACTAGATTAGGAGGGAATGAGGGTGGGGTTACAGCTGGGATAGAAAGTGAATAAATTGTAAAAAATAAAAAATTATTTTAAAAGCAGGAAAAAAGAATGGATCTTTAATTCATGAGATTATGGGAAAGAGGAAGGGAAATTAATGCGTGATTCACTGTTCCACCTCAAACTCCAAATGCTATAACAATGGTGCATTGAAAGTGCCTAGTCGAGAAAGAGAATATATTACATCTGTGTTAGTTATGTGTAGGAAAAATTCAGTGCATATAGAATTAAGTACTATCCACAGTCTGAGACATCGATTGGCAGTTAAGAGAGGGATTTTACTTGCAGATATTCCTATAAACATTTTTCCCTCATCCTTGTTACTACATTTTTCAAATCAATCAATGATTGATCAGATATTGTGGGACAGGAAAAGGCGAAATAACTAGCTGAATCAAAGGGCAATGTTGCAAAGACAGCTGGGACTTTTGGCTTCCTGAGAAGTAGCAAAAAACAGAGACTAGTTGATAGGACAAATGAGGCCCCAGGTTGTAGCCAAATCTCAAGGTCAGAAAATTACTTTTCATAGCATAGTAGAGTCTCCATTTAAGCTTACTCTGGGAAACCAAGGAGAAAAACCTGTCTGGTTAGGTCTGTGGGACCCCTGGTGAATAGATCTGCCAATATTTTATTTTTGTTTGTAAAATTACATAATCAGTTGAGACAGAACAAAACGAAACAAAAAACCTGTACGCTAAGCTTGATCTAGGCCCCCAGCTAAAACAATTGGAGAGTTGGGTTATTTTGACAACTGTGTTGGGTCAGTACTATTCAGCACCTACTACTGAACAAGGGCCTGTACCTTCTAGATGATTCCTGGTCATGATCATAGAAACTCCACAAGGCATTATCATTTAATTAGCTGTTATGAAGAAGATGACAGACAAAAGATTTTTTGCTTTATAGCATTTCTCCAAATAAGAGCAAGAAGTGTAATGGATACATCATCCACACCCACAAACCTCACAGAGAATAGTCAGAGTCTGAGGCCAATAGACCTAATAAGGAGCATCAGAATATGAATAAAGGTGGGTATTAGAGCCAGGTGTGGCAGTGTATGCTGACAATCCATTTTACTTGGAAGGTTTTAAGATTTTGCTTTCAACACTGGCCTGGGCAACATAGTAAGTTCCAAACTGCTGTAGTCGATACAGTAAGACCTAATCTCAAAAAGAGAAAGAAAATAACAGAAGAGAAACGATTTGTTTATAGGCAGATTATATATGCCGTGAGAGGACTTCAAAGTCACTGATGTGGGAATTGCAAAGAGAAACCCTGGTGTTTGAGAAATTGTAGAAATAGATTTCAACTGAGAAGCTACACTTCAACTTAAATTTAGTATTTTTTCAGAGTGCTCCTGGTTCATTCGGAATGATAAAGCAAGTAATCCAGACTGATTTGGGTCACTGATCATAGTGTGCTAAAAGCTGGCCAGCATGGTGAGAATGACTGTGGGGGAAAAACATTGGGCCAACTAAAACCTTGGCCCTGTCAGAGATGAACAATGAGACTGGGAGCCTGTGTCGCACCCTCTCTGAAGCTCTTTTCCTCATTTGTGAGACAAGAAAAATATACTAAGTCAGTAATTTTTAAATATAATAGTCCCCTTCTAATATTCCCAATAGATGTTTGAAACTGCAGGTATTACAAAACCACACCTACACTAGTTTTTCAAATACATACATATGTATGATAAAATGTAAAATATAAAATAGACATAGTAAAAAGTTAATAACAATGTTACTAAAAATGGAACAAGTATAATTTTTAATAAAATATGTTTGAATGTGATCTCTTTCTTTAAATATCTTTTTGCAGCATGCAGTTTGTTTATCTACCTACCCACACCCTTTTAACATTCTAAACATTAGAAACTAATGAAATGAAAATATATAAATAAGTTAACAAAACAAAATATTCTCTTTGTGATCTAGAGATGATAGGAAGTATCAGATTACTAAATAGTATCAGATCCTTGCCTATTTCTGTCTATCTCACATCTCCAGACTCTGTCTGTCAATTTTATTGCCCTTTCTTAGTATAATAGCTCTTTTCCCTTTGACAGAGCTCTTTCTCAGTTCATAGGTTGAATAACCAGTGATTCTGTAAATCAACACCTCCGTCTAAAGACCAAGGAAGGGCCTGAATAGAATACCACAGAAGTCTGTGAACTTCATTAACCACTTTCACCCTATAGATCTCCAAGGCCTGTAAGCTCATATTAACTGTATATGACACCTTGTTGCCTCCATCGGGATCTCACAGTATCTCTTGCCATAGACTTGAAACCATGTGAGGGTTGTAGCAGAGGCCAACAACTGAGTGACCACTCTCAGGAAGGGATATTGACAATGCAATCACAAAATTAAAGCCAATGTTTCACACAATGACAACATCCTTCATCTGTGGATAGTGCTGGCTAAAGCCTGGCCTGCATACAGAGTTCTCAAAAAGCTGGGACTACAAAGTGAGACCCTGCATTAAACAAACAAACAAACAAACAAACAAAAATACAACATGCTGGCCAAGGATGATATCAACACAGCCTAGGACAGGGACAATGGTGTTTCCCTTCTTAAAGGCTTCATTCATGGTGGTCACATCATAGCCCTCTGTGTAAGCACCCGGCAGTGCGTTGATAAGATCAATCTTATTAATGATGACTTAGGACTCAAAGCCTTTCAGGAACTTGGCATAACCCTTGTCCAAAGAGCATCCTAATACCACCACCATCTTGTCTGTAATCCACAGAGCTTTAAGCCATCTCTCAGTGACTCCAGGTATCCATGGATGTTGGCAGATATTCTCTTGGTGACAAAATCATATTGATGGTAGACACGTGTATCTTGAAGAGGCTGTGGATACTGAGGATTGTCTTCTCAGAGATAGATTGGATGCCTAACACAAGCTGTGGGTACTTGATTTGACTGTTGTTGGTGAGGTCACCAACATCATTCAGAATCATAATAAATATTCTGTTCTTTAAAACATAGTATTTGTCCTGTGCATCACAGGTTCTCTTCACTCATTTCACCCTTATAGGCATACATTGGAGTGCCATCATGGGCTACAATGATCCTGAGTAGTGATGACATTTCCGGAATACCACATAAGTAACACAGGGCCACTAGAGTCTAAGTTCGGACAATAGTTTTCACAAACATAGGTAGGCAGCTAATAAAACAGCAGTATCTTGGATATTGAGTACATCTCCTTAGACACATCTAAATGGGCATGTCACTCTTGGCAACATCCATGACCTTTCCTCTCAAGCAACCAGAATGATCTCGGTGACTTTTCAGGGAAGTTTATCAGGAATGATTGGTAGTGCTACTATCAGAGTAAATCAGAGGTGAAAGGAGCTGAGAGGTATGGGGAAGGCCTTTCAAATATGTTATACTCTAGATCTCAACAACACTGAAATACCCACAGTTTCCCTTTCCTTAATACATCAGGAACTTTTTACCATTTCATTCTAATGAAGGCCAGATATATCAGAATTGCTATTATCACTACACTGATGCTTCTGGGACATAATTAAGTAAAATAAATGCTACCTGAACATAACTACTGATATTCCATGACAGTTGATCTAATAACCATTACTAATGAGCAAGTAGATTATAGAGCATGGATATTCTGAGCAAGAGAATAATACATTTCTTTAATGGAAAAATGCTAGACTTTCTTAACAATGCTCAGAATTGCATGGGATTAAAAACATGGACTGTTTCTGGGATTTTTCTGTTTATTAATTTTAGACCATGGTTAGAAGTAAATGACTGAAAGGAAATTTTAAATAAAGGCAAGGACTCTAGTATTGCATCGAACACTCCAGACTATGGAGTACCTGAGATGAGACAGGAGCCATGACTCTGGGACTCCAGCTCCCACCTCTCCCAGAGCAAAGCCTGCTCATGGTCTGCTTAGGGGAGCTGCATCTCTACTTCTATTTAAAGGACACTTTTAGCAGCAACATGATAGTGGACAATCATTTTACTAAGCTGAAATAGGAATTAATAAAAGCAAATGCCAGTGACTTGACAGCTGAACAATATCTACAAGAGAGTGGGACTAATATGTTCACTCACTCTGAACTGAAGAAGCATCTGTGCAAAGGGAACTCATGAAAAAAGTAGAGTTGCCAAATGGCTGTAATGTTTGGAGCCTTGTGGGTAACTGAGAGGTGAACCTAGGGAGATGGATAAGAAAAGAGCAGATGAAAACAGGGAACAAAGAAGAAGACTACTAAATGTCTGAGGTGAGCTGAAGGGAAGTAGGAGATCCACAACTCGCACACCGCCAACCCATGTGATTTCTCTCCACTGAAGAATGGGCTGTTTCTGTAACCATGATACTCATTCCCAGGTCGGAAAGCATATTTGCAAAAATAAAATACTTCTTTATAATGCTGAAATACTTAAAAGTTTGAAAATTCCACTCCTGAAGAGTCAAGGTCCCCTCTTGAATGAAAGCCCAATTGTCATATAACAAACTCCTTTTTCACAGAGGTCCACATATTAAGGCCTCTGTCGAAAACTGTCTCTCAGTTGGCAGTTAGCTGTCATTATGTGAGGAGAATTTGAAAATTGCTAATACATTTTTAGCATGAGAAAGTAATGTCCGTTTATTAATTCAAATTCCTGAGATATTGTTTGCTTTGTTCAATATTATTTTTCAATTCCATCTGCTTCTAATAGAGACATAAATGCTCAGTGCTGAAACTGAATTCAAAGAATAATTACTGGATTAGTATTAAGTTTCAATTATAATAATTTGATGATTTCAATAACTTTGACTTTCTCTTTGACAAAGATGATTGAAACAAATTGAAATTGAAACTGTTTGCTCATGTAGAGGTAAGATTATTAGACAGCATTTTACATGGAAATACTCAGTCCTGATATTCACTAGAATCACAACCACACAGTACTGTCTATCTTTCTTTATAGAGAGGAGGTTGGTACATCTTGTCTCAGTCAATAATATTAATTACATTCTTCTAATTTCCAACAAAATGCTATATAGGAAACAATCAATCGTTCTCTGATATAATAGTGTTTCTTCAGCTGCTCCTAAGATATTAGATTAAATAAAGAAATAATAATTCAAACCCTGGCTTCTTTGAGGATCCGGGGAAAAAATATGTGCTTTCTTTAGAACTCCAAAGCTCACATCTTGCTTACACTATGGTGGTCATCAAATTCTTTTATTTGAAATATATGAAGCTCCTGTCCCTCACTTTTTGCAATGTCTAAAAAAATAACAACAAACTATCCCCTCTCAAAAAAGAAAATGAAAAAAAAACTAATGTAATGCAGAAAAATTACATTATCTAAAGAGGAAAAGGAAGTTATATTTTCAACTTTTATAAAGTATCTCTGTTTATAAAACCCACAGGACTTTCAAGGTTGCAACCCACTCTGACGAGGTTCTGAGAATTTCTAGAATCCACTGATTCTCAACCAGGAGTAATTTTGATCCTTCAGGTGCATATTTTCCTATCTTTGGAGTCATTTTCTGTGTTTACAATTGGGGACTGCTATTGAGATATAGTAGGGAGAGGCTAAAGATGCTGCTAAGCCATGTAGAGTGTGCAATACAGCCACCCATGGCAAAGAATAGCCCAGTCCACAATGTCATTAGTGTTGAAGTTAAGGAGTCCCAGTAGTGATAAATCTTTGGTCAGTGGCATTTGCTCATAAATATAGAATCTCGTAATTTATTTCCCTGTGTTATGTATTACTTAGCAGAGGTTGGCGAAATAGGGCAAGTTTAGATTTATCCTGAATGGAAGAACTGCTATGTACTAACTTCCAATGTAACCTCTTGTATTGAAGAACAATTATATGATACAACTATGTTGATATAAGAAGTACAATCTGAGGCCAAGGGAAGTGTAGCCATATGGCTATGTTTCTATGGATGGGAAGTTAACAAGTTGGGATTCGTTCCCAGAACTCTGTCTATCTAATGGCATTTGAAAAGCAAAAATGGTCTCTTCTAGTTCCATATATTTGCCTGAAATTTCATGATTTCCTGGTTTTCGATTGCTGAGGTGTATTCCATTGTATAATGTGCCACAATTTTTGTATTCATTTTTTTTCAAGAAAAGATTATCTTGAGTGAGGTAACCCAGAACCAGAAAGATGAGCATGGTATATGCTCACTTAAAGTGGATATTAGCCATAAAATATAGGATAACCATACTAAAATTTACAGACCTAAAGAAGCTAAACAACAATATGACCCTAGAGAGGATCCTTACATTTCATGCAGAATGGCAAACAGGACAGACCCCAGAAGCAGTGGAAGAGAGGAATCAGGATGGAAGCCTATCATAGAGGTTCTCTGAAAGACTATACCCAGCATGGGATAGAAGCCGATACTGAGACTAACAGCCAAACTTTGGGCAGAGTGCAGGGAGTCTTATGGAAGAAGGGGGGGATAGAAGGACCCAGAGGGAACAGGAGTGCCACAAGGAGACTAACAAAGCTAAACATTCTGAGCCCAGCAGGCCTTACAGAGACTTATGCGCCAATCAAGGACCATTAATGAAGAGAACCTGCTCAGATATAGTCTATAGGCAGCTCAGTCTCTGTGGGTACCTGAGTAAGAGGAGCAGGAGCTGCCTCTGTCATGAACTCAGTTGCCAGCACTTTGATCACTTCCCCTTGGCAATGTGCCCTTGCCAGGCCACAGAGGAAGAAGATCTAGGCACTACTGATGAGAATTGGCAAGTCATCTGATGAGTCAGATGACAGGGGAGGAGAATTCCCCATTTCAGTGGACTAGGGGAAGGGATTAAGGGTGATGAGGGAGGAAGGTCTGAATAAGGAGGAGATGAAGGATGGTGCTACAATCAGGATATACACTGTAAAAATATTTTTAAAAGCATAAGGTGGTATATTTACATATATTTGCATATATATGCATGTATATATGTATGTTTCCACTTACCAATTCTGTGTTCTTTTCCTTGGCAAAATGATTTTTGTTTGTTTGCTTGCTTGCTTGTCTGAGACAGGGTCTCATTATCTAAGCCAGGCTGGACTGGAACTTTCTCTATAGAAAAGTTGACCTTCAACTCACAGTCCTATAGAGTTAGGTTCCCATGAGATTATTGAGATTATAGATATAAGCCACCAGATCTGCTTTCAGTGTGCTTCTGCATATAGTGGTTTGTATATTTTCTTTGTTCAGAAGATTCCCCCAAGGCACCAAAAGCCACTTTGCGTTAATGGAAGGAAGTTTGCCATTGGCATGTATTTTGTCATACAAATGAGACAAATGATTAATACATTTGTGACTAAGGTGATATAGTATTTATCAGAATAAAAAGAGGTTTTGAATTGGACTCTGGAAAATATTGCAGTATGAATACATTTCTTTCAACATTATTGTGAAAACAAAATAGTAGTGTTAAAATGTTAGCATTTAAGATAGTGGTTAAATCCTGTCTCTCTCTGTCTGCTCTCTCTCTCTCTCTCTCTCTCTCTCTGTCTCTCTGGCTTGGTTATTTTTTTTAAAGCAGTCTTTCTTTCTGGCTTTATTGAGGGTTAAATTTAGATCCATTGATATATTCTTCAGTCTGCCATAGTAAACATTGATAAAGAACAAATACTCTTACCTCATATGGCTGGCCAGTCCATCAAAAAAAAAATAGTGTTCATTGTCAAAATTGAGTAAAAAGTTGGTTATCCTCTTTGACTTAATAATTTAAAAAAATGGGCACAATGCTATTTGTCTCAAAAGTTTCTTTTTTCTAGAGAATAAAAAAGCTGTATGCTTTAAGACATTTGTGCCATGGTTATTTATATTAAGGACACCTTGGAGATAAATTAAACAACTTTATGCTAGTGAAGGAATTATTATCCATTTAGAGAGATATTACATATAATCTACAAAAGTACCAATAAGGGCTGTGCAAGAAAATTGATAAAACTGATGACATGTAAGATTTAACATGATGAATCTAAAATTATGTTTAGGTACATATACGTGTGTACCTAAAACATGTATTTTTCTATTTTAATTTTTATTAATATCCCTAGCAAATAGCCATAAAAGTTCTTCTTTTTTAATTAATTTATTTTTATATCAATCACAGGTTAGGTACTTTGCATCTCAGGCGTAGCCTCCCTCATTCCCTCCCACCCTCCACATCCCTCCCTCATCTCCTCTCCGACCCCTCTAAGTCCACCAATGGAGGAGGACCTCCTCCCCTTCCATTTAACCCCAGCTCATCTTGTCTCCTCAGGGCTGGCTGCAATGTCCTCCCCTGGGATCTAGCCAGGCTGTTACTCCCTGGCATGTATGGGGGAGGGTCAAAGAGTCAGCCATCAAGTTCATGACTGAAACAGTCCCTGTTTCCCTCACTAGGGTCTTCAGTTTGACACTGAAGTAGTAGGCTTTTAATTTGAGAATTTTTCTATTTATTTTTATTTTTTATATTTATGACAGTTTATTCATATAGTATCCCAGCTATAGCTCCTTCCTTCATTCCCTCCCAGTCTCACCCACCCTCCTTCATCTTCTCCCATGCTCCTCTCCAAGTACACAGAAACGGGAGGTCCTCCTCCCCTTCCATCTGACACCAGCCTATCAGTTCTCAACAGGACTGACTGAAATTGACTTTCTCTGTGGCCTGCTAAGGCTGCTCCCCCATTGGCGGGGGGGGGTGGCGGGAGTGATCAAAGAGACAGTCATAGTGTTCATGTCAGAGACAGTCCCTATTCCCCTTACTAGGGAACCCACTTGGATACTGGGCTGTCATGGGCTACATCTGAGCAGGGGTTCTAGGATATCTCCATGAATGGTCCTTGGTTGGAGTACCAGTCTCAGAAAAGACCACTGTGCCCAGATTTTTTTGGTTCTGTTGCTCTCCTTGTGGAGCTCCTGTCCCTTCCAGATCTTTCTATCTTCTCCTTCTTTCATAAGATCCCCTTGCACTCTGTTCAAAGTTTGTTTATGAGCCTCATCCTCTGCTCTGACAAACTGTTGGGTAGAATCTTTCAGAGGCACTCTGAGGTAGCCTCCTGTCTTGTTTCCTGTTTGCATCCTCTTCCAATGTCCGTCCTGTTTGCCTTTCTGTGTGAGGATTGATCATCTTACCCAGGGTCTTCCTTCTTGCTTACTTTCTTTAGGTGTACAGATTTTAGTATATTTATCCTATATTATATATCTAATAGTCACTTGTAAGTGAGTATATACCATGTGTGTCTCTGCTTCTGGGATACCTCACTCAGGATGATCTTCTCTAGTTCCCACCATTTGCCTGCAAATTTCATGATTTCTTTGTTTTTAATTGTTGAGTAATATTCCATTGTGTAAATGTACCACAATTTCTGTATCCATTCCTCAACTGAGGGACATCTGGGTTGTTTCCAGGTTCAGGCTATTACGAATAAAGCTGCTACAAACATGATTGAGCAAATGTTCTTGTTGTGTGTGTGAACATAATTTGAATACATGCCTAGGAGAGATACAGCTGCATCTTGAGGAAACACTATTCCTAGTTGACTAAGAAAGTGGCAGATTGATTTCTGAAGTGGTTTTATAAGTTTACATTCCCACCTGCAATGGAGGAGGGTTCACTTTTCTTTACATCCTCTCGAGCATGTGTTATCACTTGAGTTTTTGATCATAGCCTTTATGATGTATGTAAGGTGAAATCTCAGGGTTGTTTTGATTTGCATTTTCCTGATGACTAAGGACGTTGAACATTTCTTCAACTGTTTCTCTGCCATTGGCTTAGTTATTTTTGATTGCTGTGAGGAGACATTATGACTGAAGCAACTTACAGAAGAAATTTGGGGTTTTGCTTACAGTTTCACAGAGTGGATCCATGACTTTAATATCAGAGGCCTTCCAGCAGGCAGGCAAGCATGGCACTGGAGCAGTAGTTGAGATTCTACATATTCAGACAACAACCATGAAACATAGAGTAAAAGAGAGAGACAGAGCTGCAGTGGGTGCCTTGAGTAACCTCCAAGAAGCCCATACCTCCTAATCCTTCTCTCATGTATATGTGTATATACATGTGTGTGTGTGCGTGTATGTATTTATATACGTGCACACACACACACACACATTCACAGACACACACGTGTAGCCTGGCCATGTACTTTAAATCCTCCTGCTTCATCCATCTTCTTGAGCAATGGGATTATAGGAATATACTACTGTAATATAGGACTATATTACATCTCAACTGTGAGGCTGACGGTTCTTCTCTTTTTTAGTAGAAATGAGAGCCTTATAATTGTGTTACACAGTGTCAGCTAGCTTGTCCTTGAACTTTGTGCTATGTGAAGATTAAATATGAAGACCTTTTTGAGAAACAAAATCCTGGTACTTTGCTCATGAACTGCATCCACGCCTGTGAGAAAAAAAAATTTCTGTTTTTTTATAAATTTCCCAGTCTCAGGTATTCTGTTATAGCAGCACAAAACAATGTAAATCAATGAAGTGAAAAAACTTGGAAAGATTTAGAAAAAATACGAGTATATTGACAGTGGCAGTTAAGGTCAGAGAGACAGGGTGTACTAAGGGTAAGTCTAAGGAATTCAGATATATTCTGCGAACAGTAAGGATTATTAATAATTTTTATTAAAGGAGAACATTTTTCATAAAATTGAACCAGCTACATTAATAAACCTTCCCTGGTATTAAACATAATTTATTGGACATTTTCCAGGTCTATTATTCAGTAATGGGGAACTTCCAAATGCAGCGCAATGTGATAGAAGAAAATGAAAAATTCTTAGGTGTTGATTACTTTCTGCATACAAAGAGGATTTTTTGCTTTTGAAATATAAGAATAAATCAAGTTACTATGTATTGTGATTATAGCCATGAAAAGTTGTCTTGATTTCTGAGGCCTAGGACCACTTACTTTATAAAAGAAAATATTTGTTTCTATATCAAGTTAATTTTTTAGCGTGAAACAAAACTACTTGATATCAGTAGACTAGGCTAGGTGCTCAGGGGGAGAAGACAGATGGAGGGTGAGACTAGGAGAAGATAAGGTAGGAAGCTACATTCGAGATACAAAGTGAATAAATTGTTATAATAATAATAAAAATTATAGCGAATTACATTCATTAGCTTGATATTGATCCTACTGATTCCCATTACTCTCTTCCACAAATCGTTGTTTCTCATTGGGTCTCTGCAAATAATACCTACCTTTAGCATGCAAATACATACTTTGTGCAATGACATATCTATGTGTTGCATATCATGCTGGTTGCTATGCTACAACATATATAATATATAATTCTCTAGGGTATTATCTTCAGTTTAAAAATTAGCAATGGCCTTTGCACAATAAATGCCACCATCCTTCTACTTTTTAACAATACAGTGTCCCAAGCCAGAAAAAAAGATGCCTCCTAGAAGCATGGATTTAAAGACTGCAGTCTGTAGAAAACACACAAAAAAGTAAAATCCACAATATTCAGAAACTCTCTGGGGGTTTAGCTCTTTGAATTCCTTGTGATCTTAGGACTGGAGCCACATGGCTTCCTCCTTTCTTACACTTAAGTTACTACTGATAGAAGATACTAGATTAAGTCCTTCCCTTCTGTAGTTGCTAGTCTGATAACAAAGACATGTAGTGTCTTTGAAAGATATTAATAACATTTTTAAGGTAATGTTGTAAGTGTTCTGGTGGGAAAGGAGTTCCAAAAAGGCTACTACCAAAGATAAAATGTTTTTAACATATAATTAGGAGATGTCTAATCTGACAAGATGGAGGAAAGGGGAGGAAAGGCACTCCAGAAAAAGGAAGGGTCTATGCAGGTGACAGGAAATGAACAACTGGTTCATGGAATTTTGTTTATTATAGGATAGCTTGGTATCATCAGACTTAGCCCAGGCTGGCCTTGAACTGGTGGAAATTCTCCTGTTTCAGGATATTAATGCTGTAATTCCTGGCTTGAATAAATTCTTGTCATTGGACAACCAAGCTTCACTTTGAGAAGCAAGAGGTTTACATAGAAAAAGGTTTTATGGTTCTGGTCTTGAATTTGTTTTGATTGTAAGAATCCAACTCTTTTCAATATACAAAGAGGACTAGGTTGTGGACACTCCAAACAAGATCTCCTGAAGGAGAAGTTTTTAATCCTATAGACAAAATGTACAAACAAGATCCACATCTGACTGCCAGCTATCCACAGGCATGTGCAGTTTGGGGTTGAAGCAGCCAAGTTATTTAGGTTTTATTGAGAAACTTGGGGCTAGCAAATATTATTGTAGAAAAGGATTCAGTTTATTATCATGAAAAAGTCAGAAATTCCTTTTATCACTTAACATTTTTAAATTACCATCATGAATTTGTTCATCAATATGGAAGCTTCATTTTGAAATGTCTTTTGAAGAAAAAGCATCTACTAATAACTGGAAGTGTATGACAACATGTTCTTGGTGTTGGGGAAATTAGAGAGAGAAGGAATTCTTACTATTTTTTTTTTCTTTTCCCTGTGGCAGAGAAGAACATCATGTGGATACCAGTAAAGTTAAAATACGAAAACTGTCAGAAGTGAAATATTAGTACCTCTCCTGGCTTCAAATACCATGCATGTTTTCTACCAACAGGAAGTACAGATAACAAAGAAATAATTCTGTTCATGTGAATGAAAGTTCACCCTCTTTTCCAAATTCATTCTCCACTTTAGTTCCTTCACATATTATAAAGACCTGCCTGTCTCTGCCAATCTCAACAGAGTACCTCGTACAAACAGAACAAAATCCAAATTCTAAGGCCAGCTTCTCAACTTCACACCACTTAACAAAACTAAGAAATCAAAGGTTGCAGTTTAGAAAATGGAATTATGCTTATGTTTACATGATCTACAACTCTCGTCCTAATACTATCAAAGCCATGACCCGGAATTTCCATTGCATGATACACTCCTGAACATTATTTTGTTTTCATAGTCTCTTGGTTTCTGTTTGTGCCTAGTGAGGAAATGACCCTTAAGAACATTCAAGATGGAGAGGAATCCAAGATGGCAGTGCAGAGTGCACACTGTGTCTGACAAGTAGGACATCAGTGACTACACAGTGATCAACAGGTTGAACTCTGGGTAGTGAAACTCCACTGATTGTGTTTACCAGGTGATAAGATACCCCACGGTGTGGGAGGCAATTGGGGTCATTTTCAGGTCACTCAGCTAAACCCAAGAACAGTTCCCAACTCCCGACAGGTGCTCAATCACTGCCCAGAGCCACACACCTGTGTGCTCTGATCACCATCACAGACTGAACTATGGGCCCCACAACAGCAGAGACTAGGATTTCCAGTCCAAAGAAAAACCCACGGTGAAAGAAGAAATCAGTAACGAACTCAGGTCACACAATCTTTGGAAAAGGTCCTGGGCTCCTACAGGCACTCAGCCACCACCAGAGAATGGCTTATGGGTTGAACTCACTGTCTCAGAGAGAACTGTGGGCCCAAAAGCACCAAAGACTGGGTTTTTCTGTTAGGGGGATACGCCATGGTGAGGTAAACATCAGGTCAGACCTCAGGGCATCCAGCTGAACCCTGCTTCCTCCCCACCCCAACCCCTTAAAAGTTCTCTGGAAAAGTTTCCAGGTTCCTACAGGCACCCAGTCCCTAGGGTGGAGCCACTCGCCTGCATGCTCTACTCACCATCCCAGCCTGAACTGTTGACCCCAAAACACCATAGACTGGGTCGCCCTATTGGGAGGAAACCCAATGGTGGGGGAATCATTAAGTCCAACCTTAGGACACCCAGCTCCAAAAAAGTTTCTGGGTTCCCGAAGGCTCCAGGCTCCAGGCTCCAGCCTCCAGCCTCCTGCTGCACTCACAAGTGCTGTGCTCACCTACCACTGATTACCAATTGGGTATTGGGGCACAGAGCTCCACCTCAGACCTACAGAACCCGGGGAAACATGGGCTCAGCCCCAGACACTGCAACAAGGCACAACCTGTCTCCCTAGCAAAAGAGACCAAACCTCAAGCTTCCTGATTCTTCAAGAGGGCTATGGCCAGGAAACATAGTGTAAGAGTAGCAGCAGAAGCTCACTAAAACCAGAGCAAAAAACCCAGTGGCAGGGAAGATGTCTCAAGGACTTCTCCTAATGAGAGGGAAGCACCCTTGACTACAATTACCACAGTTACCAAACGGGTTCATAAGCCTGAGGTGAGCAGTGGCAATTCCTGAAAAACACCAGACGATGGTGACCACAACCAAACAGCTCCTCCAGGAACAACCATCTTCATGTCAAGGGGATTCTCCCCACCCCTGGATTCCAGCAGGCACCAGAACCTAACAGCCAACACCTGAGACAACCAGGTGTTGAGGCCAGTGTAAAAGCACAACCAACAAAAGCCTAAGCAATATGGCATCTCCAGAACCCAATTATCCAGAGGCGAGTAGCCCTGGCCACCATAACATAAGAGAAATTCAAGAAGACAATCTTACATCTATGGTTACAAAGAGGATAATGGAGAAAATAAATAAAAATGCATAAAGAAATAGAGTAAGATAAAGTCAAACAAATTATGGTCATCCATAAAGAAATAGAATAAGATAAAGGCAAAGATATTAGGGCCATCCATAAAGAAATAGAGGAAGATAAACTCAGACAGATTAGGGGCATCCATAGAAAAACAGAGGAAGATAAAGTCAATCAGAGTATGGCAATCCATAAATAAATACAGGAAGATGCAGCCAAACAGTTTGTGGCCTTCAGAGAGAAAATAGTTAAATCACTGAAAGAAATAAAAGAAACACAGGAATGTGCAAATAAATAGAATTGAAGCAAAAAAAAAAAAAAAGAAAATAATTCAGACCGGTGAAGGAAATCAACAAAACTGTTCAAGATCTGAAGACAGAATTGGGAAAATTAAAGAAAACACAAATGGAGGAAAACATGGAGAGGAAGAATTTAATAAAAGAAAACAGGAACTACAGAGGTAAGCTTAGCCAAGAGACTACATGAGATAGATGAAAGAATCTCAGGTATGGAAGATATAATGGGAGAAATAGATATAGCAGTCAAAGAAAATGTTAAATCTAACAAATTCCTGACACAAACTATCCAAGAAATCCAAGTCAACATGAAAAGAAAAAAAAAAGCCCTAAGAATAATAGGAATAGAAGAAAAGAAGATTCCTGTCTCGAAGGCCCAGAAAATATTTTCAACAAAATCATAAAAGAAAATTTCCCAAATTTAAGTGAGAAGCCTTGAAGCATACAAGAGGCCCACAGAACACCTAATAAATTAGAGCAGAAAAGAAAATCCTCCTGCCACATAATAATCAAAACAGTAGGTATTCAGAACAAACAAAAAATACTAAAAGCTGCAAGAGAACAAGGCCAAGCAAGATATCATAGCAAAACCATCAGAAGCACACCTGACTAATCAACAGAGATTATGAAAACCAGAAGGGCCTGGACTGATATCATGCAGACCCTAAAAGAACACAGATGTCAGCCAAGATACTATACCCAGCAAAACTCCCAATCTTTAATGGAGAAAACTAGATATGAAATGACAAAAACAAATTGAAAAAAAACCTACTGACAAATCCAGCATTACAAAAGATAATAGAAGGAAAAATACAACCCAGGAAAGCTAACTACATTCAGAAAAATACAGGAAATAAATAACCTCACTACAGCAAAACTAAAAGTAGCAGGCACACAAACACGCTACCACAACCAACAGCAAAATCAAAGGATATAATAGCCACTGATCATTGATCTCTCTAAACATCAATGGAATCAATTCTCCAATAAAAAGACAGAGAATAACAGAATGAATGTGTAAACAAAACTCAACAATCTATTGCATACTAGAAACACACCTAAGTCAAATACAGACATTACCTGAGAGTAAAGGGCTGGAATATGGATTTCCAAGAAAATGGACCCAAGAATTAAGCAGGAGTAGCCATTCTAATATCTAATAAAATACACTTTCTACTAAAATTCATCAAAAGAGATGGGGAAGGTCACATCATAATCATCAAAGGAAAATTCAACAAAGAAGACATCACAATTCTGAACATCTATGCCCCAAATACAAGGGCACACACATTTGTAAAAGAAATATTAATAAAACTTGAACCACACATTAATAATGGGAGACTTCAAAACCTCACTGTCAACAAAGGACAGGTCAAAACAAAACAAAAACAAAAACAAATTAAATAAAGAAACAATGACACTAACAGAGGTAATGAAACAAATGGATTTAACAGACATCTACAGAACATTTCACTCAAACATAAAAGATTCTACCTTCTCAGCACCTCATGGAACCTTCTCTAAAACCGACCGTATAGTTGGTCAATAGCAAGCATCAACAAATACAAGAAGATTGAAATAATCCCTTCTATCCTATCTGACTACCATGGGATAAATCTGGACCTCAACAACAATGGAAATAGCAAAAAAGCCTACACATACATGGAAACTAAACAACTCGCTACTCTATGACACCTGAGTCATATTTCAGTGAAGAGATAAAGAAAGAAATTAAAGACTTCATAGAATTCAATGAAAATGAAGGCACAGCATACCAAAACTTTGAGACACTATTTGAAAAGTGCTAATAGGAAAGTTCATAGCACTAAGTGCCTTCAAGAGGAAATTAGAAACATTTCATTCAATCACTGTAATAGCTCACCTGAAAGCTCTAAAGGAAAAAAAAAGCAGATACACAAAAGGGAGTAGATGACTGTAAATAATAAAACTCAGGGCTAAAATCAATATACTAGAAAAAATAGAGCAATTAAAGAATCAATGAAACTAAGAGCTGGTTCTTTGAGAAAATGAACAAGATAGACAACCCTTAGGCAAACTAACTAAAAGGCAAAGAGACACTATCCAAATCAACAAAATAAGAAATGAAAAGATGGAGTTAACTACAGAAACTGAGGAAATCCAAAAAATCATGAGGTCTTACTTCAAAAGCCTATATGCAACAAAATTTGAAAAAATAAATGAAATGGACAATTTTCTTAATCGATTCCACTTACCAAATCTGAATCAAGACCAGGATAATAAATTAAGTAGTCCTATATTCCCTAATGAAATAGACACTGTCATTAAGAATCTCCCATAAAAAAATAAGCTGGGGCCAGATGGTTTCAACGCATAATTCTACCAGACCAAAGAAGAGCTAACAACAATACTCTTCAAACTATTCCACAAAATAGAAAGGAAAGGAACATTACCAAACTCATTCTATAAAGGCACAGTAACATCGATACGTAAACGACACAGAGACCCATTAAAGAAAGAGAATTTCAGGCCAATCGTCCTTGTGAGCATTGATGCAAAAATACTCAATAAAATATTCGCAAACCAAATCCAAGAACGCATCAAAGATATCATCCACTATGATCAAGTAGGCTTCATCCCACGTATGCAGGGATGGTTCGATATAAGGAAATCCATCAATGTAATCCACCATATAAAAAACTGAAAGAAAGAACTCACATGATAATCTCCTTAGATGTTGAAAACACATTGATACAGTCCAACACTCGATCGTTTTTAAAGTCCAGGAGAGATCAGAGATACAAGCCACATACCTAAACATAGTAAAGACAGCAAGCCTATAACCAACATCAAACTAAACGGAAAGAAACTTAAATCAATCCCACTGAAATCAGGAACAAGGCAAGGCTGCCCACTCTCTCCATATCTCTTCACCATAGTACTTGAAGTCCTTGTTAGAACAATAAGCCAACTAAAGGATATCAAGGGTATACAAATCAGAAAGGAAGAAGTCCAAGAATCCCTGTTTTCAGGTAATATCATAGTACACACGAATGACTACAAAAATTCAACCAGATAACCCCTTCAGCAAACACCTTCAGATAAACACCTTGAGCAAAGTTGCTAGATACAAAATTAACTCAAAAATATCAGTAGCCCTACTGTATATGAAAGACAAAAGGGCAGAGAAAGAATTTAGGGAAACAACACCCTTCACAACAGGCACTAATAACATAAGGTATATTGGAGTGACTCAAAACAAGCAAGTAAAGATCTGTTTGAAGAAAACATCAAGTCTCTGATGAAAGAAATTGAAGATATCAGAAGATGAAAAGATCACACATGCTCATATTTTGACAGGATTAACGTAATAAAAATGTCCATCTTATCAAAAGCAATATACAGATTCAATGCAATTCTCCTCAAATTACCAAAACAATTCTTTTTTCATGTTTTTATTAGTTACAGTTTATTCAATTTGTATCCCAGCTGTACCCCCTCCCCCATTCCCTCCCAACCCAACCCACTCTCCCTCTTCTTCTATGCCCCTCTCCAGTCCAATGATAGGGAAGATCCTCCTCCCCTTCCATCTGACCATCAGGTCTCATCAGGACTGGTTTCTTTGTCTTCCTCTGTGGACTGGTAAGGCTGCTCCCCCTCAGGTGGAGGTGATCAAAGAGCCAACCCATGAGTTCGTGTCAGAGATGGTCCCTGGACCTATTATTGGGGAACACTCGTGGATACTGAACTGCCATGGGCTACTTCTGTGCTGGAGTTCTAAGTTATCTCCATGCATGGTCCTTGTTTGGAGTATCAGTCTCAGAAAAGACCCCTGTGCCCAGATTTTTTGGTTATCTTGCTCCCCTTGTGAATCCCCTATTCCCTCCAAGTCTTTGGACTCCCCCTTCTTTCATAAGATTCCCCGCACTCTGCCCAAAGTTTGGTTATGCATCTCAGCATATGTTTTAATACCCTGCTGGCTGGAGTCTTTCAGAGGTCCTCTATGGTAGGCTTCTGTCCCATTCACTGTTTTCTCCCTCTTCTGATGTCCATCTCATTTGCCTTTCTGAATGAAGATTGAGCATTTTACCCAGGGTCCTCTTTCTTGATTAGCTTCCTTAGGTGTACAGATTTCATAGTATGAGTGTCCTATATTATATGTCTAATATCCAATTATAAGTAAGTATATACTATTTGTGTCTCTCTGCTTTGGGAATACATCACTCAGGATGATCTTTCCTAGATCCCGCCATTTGCCTGCAAATCTCGTTTTCCTTCTTTTTAATGGCTGAGTAGTATTCCATTGTGTAAATGTACCACAATGTCTGTATCCATTCCTCAACTAAGGGACATCTGGGTTGTTTCTAGCTTCTGGCTATCACAAATAAAGCTGCTACAAACAAGGTTGAGAAAATGTCCTTGCTGTATACTTGAGCATATTTTGGATACATACCAAGGAGTGGTATAGTTGGACCGTGAGGAAGCACTATTCCTAATTGTCTGAGAAAGCAACAGATTGATTTCCAAAGTGGTTGTACAAGTGTACATTCCCACCAGCAGGGTTTCCCTTTCTCCACAACCTCTCCAGCATGTGTTGTCACTTGAGTTTTTGATATTAGCCATTCTGATGGGTGTAAGGTAAAATCTCAGGGTCGTTTTTATTTGCATCACCCTGATGACTAAGGATGTTGAGCATTTCTTTAAGTGTTTCTCTGCCATTCGAAGTTCCTCTATTGAGAATTCTGTTTAGCTCTGTACCCCATTTTTTAATTGGATTACTTGATTTGTTGCTGTTCAACTTCTTGAGTTCTTTATATATTCTGGATATTAGCCCTCTGTCAGATATAGGGTTGATGAAGATCCTTTCCCAGTCTGTAGGATGTCGTTTGGTTTTGATGACAGTGTCTTTTGCTTTACAGAAGCTTTTCAGTTTCACGAGATCCCTTTAATGATTGTTGCTCTTAGAGCCTGTGCTCTTTGTGTTCTGTTCTGGAAGTTGTCTCCTGTGCCAATGAGTTCAAGGCTCTTCCTCAATTGTTTCTTTTCTAACACGTTTCTAGTATCCGTTTTTACATTGAAGTCTTTGACCCACTTGAGTTTTAGTTTTGTGCAGGGTGGTAAGTATGGATCTATTTGCATTTTTCTACAGGTTGATACCCACTTAGTCCAGCACCATTTGATGAAAATTGTATCCTTTTTTTACATTGTATGGTTTTGGCATCTTTGTCAAAAATCAGGTGTCCATAAGTGTCTATAAGGGTTTATTTCTGGGTCTTCTTTAGATTCCATTGATCCACCATTCTGTTTCTATGACAATACCATGCAGTTTTTATTACTGTTGCTCTATAGTACAGCTTGGATCAGGGGTGGAGATACCTCCAGAAGATCTTTTATTGTAGAGGATTATTTTAGTGATTCTGGATTTCTTGTTATTCCATATGCCAAGATCCGTAAAGAGTTGTGTTGGTAATTTGATGGGAATTACATTGAATCTGTAGATTGCTTTTGGTAAGATGGCCATTTTTAATATGTTAATCATGTCAAGCCATAAGCATGGGAGGTCTTTCCATCTTCTGATATTTTTTATTTCTTTCTCCAGAGAGTGAAAGCTTTTTTTCATACAAGTTTGAGTTACACCAAGGCACTTTATGTCCTTTGTGGCTATTGTGAAGGGTGTTGTTTCCCTAATTTCTTTCTCAGTCCTTTTGTCTTTTGTATACAGGAGGGCTACTGAATTTTTGAGTTGATTTTTGTATCCAGCCACTTGGCTGAAAGTGTTTATCACCTATGGGAGCTCCCAGGAATAATTTTTGGGGTCACTCAGGTATACTATCATATCATCTGTAAATAGTGATACTTTGACTTCTTCCTTTCTAAACTGAATCCCCTTGATCTCCTGTAATGGTCTTATTGCTCTAGCAAGGACTACAAGTACTATGTTAAATAGATGTGGAGAGAGTGGTGAGCCTTCCTTTGTCCCTGATTTCACTGGGATTATTTTAAGTTTCTCTCTGTTTAGTTTGATGTTGGCTGTAGGCTTTCTGTATGTTTCCTTTACCCTGATCTCTCCAGGACTTTAAACATAAATGAATGTTGGATTTTATCAAATGCTTTCTCAGCATCTAAGGTTATCATGTGGTCTTTTTCTTTCAGTTTGTTTATATGGTGGATTACATTGATGGATTTCCGTATATTAAACCAGTGATGCATGTCAGGGATGAAGCCTCCTTGGTCATAGTAGTTAATATCTTTGATGTGTTCTTGGATTCAGTTTGTGAATATTTTTATTGAGTATGTTCCCATCAATGTTCATAAGAGATGTTGGCCTGAAATTCTCTTTCTTTGTTGGGTCTTTGTGAGGTTTAGTTATCAAGGTGACCGTGGCTTCATAGAATGAGTTTGGTAATGTTCCTTCTGTTTCTATTTTGTGGAATAGTTTGAAGAGTATTGAGGTTAGCTTTTATTTGAAAGCCTTGTAGACATTTGTACTGAAACCATCTGGCCCTGGGCGCTCTCTCTCTCTCTCTCTCTCTCTCTCTCTCTCTCTCTCTGAATAGGAGACTTTTAATGACAGCTTCTATATCCTTAGGGGATATAGGATTATATAATTGATTTACCTGTTCTCAATTCAGCTTTGGCAACTGGAATCGATTAACAAAGTTGTCCATTTTATTTAGATTTTCAAATTTTGTGGCATATAGGCTTTTGAAGTAAGACCTAATGATTGTTTGGATTTCCTCACATGTTATGTCCCCCTTTTTATTTTTGATTTTGTCGATTTGGGTGGTGTCTCTCTTCTGTTAGTTAGTTTGGCTAAGGGTTTGTCTATGTTGTTGATTTTCTCAAACAACCATCTCTTGGTTTCATTGATTCTTTGAATTGTTTCCTTTGTTTCTAAGTTATTGATTTCAGCCCAGAGTTTGATTATTTCCAGCTGTCTACTCTTCTTTTGTGTGTCTGCTTCTTTTTTCCCTAGGGTTTTCAGGTGAGCCTTTAAATTGATTGTATGACATGTTTCAAATTTCTTCTTGAAGGCACTTAGTGCTATGAACTTTCCTCTTTGCACTGCTTTTGCGAGTGCCCCATAAGTTTGGGTATGTTGTGCCTTCATTTTCATTGAATTCTAGGAAGACTTTGATTCCTTTCTTTATTTCTCCTCTGACTCAGCTGTCATTGAGTAGCGAGTTGTTTGCTTTCCAAGTATGTGTAGGATTTTTGCTATTTCTCTTGTTGTTGAGGTGCAGCTTTAGTCAATGGTGGTGAGATAAGATACAAGGGATTATTTCAATCTCCTTGTATCTGCTGAGGCTTGCCTCATGACCAACTCTATGGTCTATTTTGGAGAAGGTTCTATGAGGTACTGAGAAGGTAAATTCTTTTCTGTTTTAGAGAAAGGTTCTTTAGATATCTGTTAGGTCCATTTGTTTCACGACATCTCTTAGAGTAATTGTTTCTTTGTTTAATTTCTGTTTTGTAGACCTGTGCTTTGTTGAGAGTGGGGTATTGAAGTCTTCCACTACTAATGTGTGGGGATCTATGTGTGTTTTCAGTTTTATTAATGTTTCTTTTACAAATGTGGTTGCTCTTGTATTTGGGGTATAGATGTTCAGAACTGTGATGTCTTCCTGGTGAAATTTTCCTTTGATGAGTATGAAATGACCTTGCCCATCTCTTTTGATTAATTTTGGTTGAAAATCTATTTTATTAGATGTTAGAATGGCTACTCCTGCTTACTTCTTCGGTCCATTTGCTTGAAAAAACATCTTCCAGCCTTTTACTCTCAAGTACTATCTATCTTTGTGACTTAGGTGTGGGTCTTGTATGCAACAGATTGTTGGATCTTGTCTACACATCAATTCTGTTAGTCTGTGTCTTTTTATTGGAGAATTGAGTCCATTGATATCGAAGGAGATTAATGCCCCGTGGCTGTTAAATACTTTGATATTGATGTTGACTGTGATAGTGTGTTTTGTGTGCTTGGCTACTTTCAGTTTTGCTGTAGTGAGGTTATTTATTTCTTGTGTTTTCATGAATGTAGTTAGCTTTCCTGGGTTGTATTTTTCCTTCTAGTATCTTCTGTAATGCTGGATTTGTGGGTATGTAGTGTTTAAATTTTTTGTCATTGGATATTTTGTTTTCCCCATCTATGATGACTTAGAGTTTTTCTGAAAATAGTAGCCTGGATGACATCTGTTTTCTCTTAGGGTCTGCATGATATCCATCCAGGCTCTTCTGGCTTTCCTAGCCTCTGCTGAGAAGTTAGGTGTGCTTCTAATGGGTTTGCCATGATGTGTTACTTGGCCTTATTCCCTTGCAGCTTTTAGTATTTTTTTTGTTCTGTACACTTACTGTTTGATTATATGGCGGGAGGATTTTCTTTTCTGGTCTAATTTAATAGGTGTTCTGTAGGCCTATTGTACGCTTATAGGACTCTCCTTTAAGTTGGGAATATTTTTTCTATGAATTTTTTTGAAATTATTTTCTGAGCCTTGGCAGAGGGAATCTTCTTTTTCCACTATTCCTATTATTCTTAGGTTTTGTCTTTTCATGTTGTCTTAGATTTCTTGGACATTTTGTGTCAGGAATTTTTTAGATTTAATATTTTCTTTGACAGATACATAGAATTCTTCCATTGTATCTTCCACATCTGAGATTCTTTCTTCCATCTCTTGAAGTTTATTGGTTATGCTTACTTCTGTATTTCCCGTTTTCTTACTAAGTTCTTTCCATGATTTCCTCTGTTTTTGTTTTCTTTAATTTTTCCAATTCTATCTTCATATCTTGAGCCGTTTTGTTGATTTCTTTCACCTGTCTGATTGTATTTTCATGTTTTTCCTTCAATACTTTCAGCTGTTTGTTTGAACATTCCTTTGTTTCTTTTATTTCTTTCAGTGATTTAAGTGTTTGCTCTCTGAAGGCCACAAACTATTTGTCTTCATCTTCCCGTATTTCTTTACAACTGGGCATAATCTGTTTGTCTTTACCTTTTTCTAATTTTTTATGCATTCATTTGTTTCCTGTTATTCTCTTCATAAGCATAGATGTTAGGTCATCTACTTGAATTTAATTTATGCAGGGGTGTCCAGGGCGGCTTGCCCTTGGATAACTGGATTCTGGAGATGCCATAATGCTCGGTCTTTTGTTTGTTGAACTTTTATTCTTGCCTCTACCCATTGGGCTATCTGAGGTGTAGGATGATAGTTTCTGGGGCTTACTGCAATCCTGGGGTGGGGAGAATTCCCTTCACAGGAAGGTGATTTTGCCTAAAGCAGGCCTCCTCAGCTTTTTGGGTATGATCACTGAATGGCTGGTGCTTTTAAAGAATTGCCACAGCTCACCTCAGGCATATAGACCTGAGTGGTAATTGTGGTCTTTGTTAGTCAAGAGGGTTCTACTCTCACCTGGAGAATTCTCCTTTTTCACCTGGAGAAAGCTGAACTGCTTCTGGATTTCTTGTTGTAAAATTAGTGACCTGCTGCTGTAACCTGGACAGCCCGTGGTTTGGTCAGTTTAGCTAGGGATAACTGGTTGACCCTTGGAGCCATATCTGGGGGATGATCTCAGGGATCTCAGGTTTCTGTAAGTCTGAGGTTGGAGCTCTGTGCCCCAGTACCCAAGCGGTATTCAGTGGCAAGTGACCACAGCTCTCATGTGTGCAGCAGGAGTCTAGAGCCTGGAGCCTGTGGGGACCCAGAAACTTTTCTGGAGCTGGGTATGCTGGGGTCAGACCAGACGTTTACCCCCACCCTGTGATTTCCTCCCAACAGGGAGACCCAGTCTGTGGTGTTTGGTGTGGAGCATTGAGCATGCAGGAGCTGGTGGGTGGTGGCTGCAGGCTAGCAACTAGGTGCCTGCAGGAACCTGGGAACTTTTCCTGAGAACTTTTCAGTGTGTAGTAGGGGGGTTGGCTGAGTGCTCTAAGCTTGGACCTGCTGTTCCCTTTGCTGTGGGGTTTTCTCCCAACAGGGAAAATCAGTCTCTGGTGCCCTGTGGCACATAGTTCTGTCTGTGATGTAGAGTCGGGTACATAGCAGGTCTCTCTCTGGGCTGGTAGCTCTGTGCCCGCCTGTCCCTGGGAACTTTTCCAGGGATAGACTGGGTGACCTGAGGTCAGTCCCATTTGTTTCTTTCCTTGTTGGGTTTTCTATGACTGGAAATCTCAGTCTCTGGTGTTTTGGTACCCACATTTCAGTCTAGGAAAGTGATCAGGACACAGGCACGTGGCTCTGGGCTGTGGACTGAGCTCCTGCTGGGACCCAGGAAATCTTCCCAGTTTTAGCTGGGTGTCTGAAAAGGGACCCAATTGCTTCCCATACCATGGGGTTTCCTCTCACCTGGGAAACATATTTGCTGATGTTATAGGGACCAGAGTTCAGTCTCGTGGTCACTGTGCCAACACTGTTGTCCTGCTCCTCATAAACAGTGCCCACCCAGAGCCACCATCTTGGATATTCATCCAAGACAATTCTTTACAGAACTTGAAAAGAAAATCTCAACTTCATATGGAATAAGAAGAAACCTAGAATCACTAAAATGATCCTGTATGATAAAGGATCTTTGATCACCTCCTCCTGATGGGGGAGCAGCATTACCAGTCCAAAGAGGAAGACAAAGAAGTCAGTACTGATGATGCCTGACAGACTAGTATCAGATGGAACGGGAGGAGGACCTCCCCTATCATTGGACAGGAGGAGGGGCATAGGAAAAGAGGCAGGGAGGGTACGATGGGGAAGGAATGGGAAAGTGGGTTACAGCTGGTATACAAAGTAAATAAACTATAATTAACAAAATTTTTAAAAAATAAAAAACAGATCTTCTGGAAGTATCTACATCTCTGATATTAAGTTGTACTATAGAGCAAAAGCACTAAAAACTGCATGCTACTGGCATAGAAACAGAATGGTGGATCAAAGGAATTTAATAGAGGAACCCGAGATAAACCCACACAACTATGGATATCTGATTTTTGACAAAGATGCCAAAACTGTACAATAGAAAAAAGATACAATCTTCATCAAATGGTGCTGGTATAATTAGATAATTAAATGTAGAAAATTTCAAATAGATCCGCATTTATCACCCTGCACAAATCTAAAGTCCAAGTGGATCAAGGACCTCAACATAAAACCAGACACACTAAATCTATTGGAAGAAAAAGTGGGGATGAGCCTTGAACTCATTGGCACAGGAGAGTACTTCCTGAACAGAATATCAACAGTACTGGCTCTAAGATCAATACTCAATAAATGGGACTTAAAGAAACGGAAAAGCTTCTGTAAAATGAAGGACATTGTCCTCAGAAAAAAATGACATCCTACAGGTTGGAAAAGGATCTTCACCAACCTTATATTTGACAGGGGACTAATATCCAGAACATGTAAAGAACTCAAGAAGTTCAAAAGCGATCACGATCCAAGATGGCTGTCAGGAGAGGACACTGTGTCTGAGGAGTAGGACAGCAGAAACAGCACGGCAACCAGGAGACTGAACTCTGGGACCTAAAACACCAGCATTTGTGATTGCCAGGTGAGCAGAACTCCTACGGCGAGGAAATCAAGTGGGAAAATCCTAGAAACACCCAGTTATTCCCCAGAAAAATCTCCTGGTGACCAGCGGCACAAAGCTCTTATCTGAAAAAGCAGCCACGCTGGGCACCCGCAGCCGCCATACTAGACTGGATCACACAGTCTCCCAGGCAGACTGAGGAGGAACCCGGTACCGTTTTGACTGACCTGCACACTGCGGGTCCGCTAATAACCACCTCAGTCCGTGTGGGAGTCCACCGGCCATTCTAAGAAAGACCCAGGTTCTGTCTCAACCAGCAGGCATACAGAAGGAGCACACCAATCACATCCACCGGATACCACCTCAGTCCCTGTGTGTGTGTGTGTGTGTGTGTGTGTGTGTGTATGTGTGTGTATGTGGGTACACGAACCAGAAAGAGAGGGCCTAGGAGACCCTTTTGACTGGCCTGCACACTGCGGGGCGCTTATACAAGCAGGCATTCAGCAGGTGCACACCAATGACTTCCGCCGGAAACACCTCAGACTGAGAGGGCCTAGGAGACAGTTTTAACCGGCCTGTGCATGAGGGGATGCCAGTGACCACCTTAGTCCCTGTGTGTGTCCACAGGCCGGTCTGAGAAGGCCTTGGGCACCATTTCAGACAGGCCTGCACACAGCGGAAGCACATTGCTCTGCAACGCCTACAACCAATCCAGACCCACTTTGTGTGCCCCAAATATCATCTCAGACCACGGTGCACAGCCCCTGGCCCTGAAGAGGGCGCCAAGTCTCCGGTCCAGAGGAGAGCCCTTAGCAGCAAGCCCAGGGCAGAGCATATAGCCCCCAGCTTACATCTCAAAATGGGACACTCGGAATCTAGCACAGAGTGAGGAGCAAAGCCTCCAGACCAGAAGGGTGACCAGCCTGCGGTGCTCACAGCACGAAGCTGGGCACACAGAGCCCACAACAGAGTTCAACTGAGACAACACACACACTCTAACAAACCACCAGAACTCCCTGATCATCTTGAAGAATACTCCTGACACAAGAGATTGACAATTCCAGTCTGAAGTTCAGCCTTAAAGCACAAACAGCTCCTTGATTGTATATAAACAAATGCCCAAAATTCGGCGAAAGAACTCACCCAACAAAAATCAGGACACCCACCAGAAACACACATAAGCAGTGGAGATTTTAATTCAGCGGAGACACAGGAAAATTATCTTAAAGCTATGATTATGCAGATATTGGAGGAACAAAAAGAGAGACAAAAAGAGGAAATGAACAAGGCCCTCAAAGAAATGGAGAAGAGTTTCACTGCCCACATAGAGGAACAATTAAAGATAAACAGAGAGGAAACAACAAATATAGGAGACACAGTAAATCAGTTGAAGGAAACAGTACAAAGCATGAAAACGGAATTAAAAACTATAAAGAAGGCACAAAGGGAGAAGAACCTGGAACTGGAGACCTTAGAGAAAATATCAGGAACCACAAAGGTAAGCATCAACAATAGAATGCAAGAGATAGAAGAGAGAATCTCGGGAGTTGAGGATACGCTGGCTGTAATGGACACCTCACTCAAGGAAAAAAGAAAATCAGAAAAGTCCCAAGCACAAAACATCCAAGAAATTAAGGATGCCATCAAAAGAAGAAAACCTAAGAATAATTGGAATAGATGAAAAAGAAGACTCCAGGCACCAAGGACCGGAAAACATTTTTAAGAAAATCATAGAAGAGGACAGGCCACAACTGTCAGAATTGCAGTACGACATATGACACTCAGTTTAAGTTGTGTGTTTGTGTCTGTGTGTATGTGTGTGTTTCAGCCCTTGATTTGGTAAAGGCCTTATGGGCACACACTGTATTAGGCAAAACACTATAAAGAAAATATCTGCAGAATTCTACCAAACAAAGATCCAACAAAAAAAGAGAACTTCAGACATATCTCTCTTATGAACATTGATGCAAAAATACTCAATAAAATACTTACAAACCGAATCCAAGAACACATAAGAGACATCATCCATCATGACCAAGAAGGCTTCATCCCAGGCATGCAAGGGTGGTTCAATATATGCAAATCCATCAATGTGATCCACCATATAAACAAACTGAAGGAGAAAAACCACATGATCATCTCCCTAGATGCTGAAAAAGCATTTGACAAAATCCAACACCCATTCATGTTTAAAGTCCTGGAGAGACTAGGGATACAAGGCACATACCTAAACATAGTA
>CM053742.1:11816123-11838087 GCA_028658305.1 Pachyuromys duprasi | reverse complement strand
GATACAGAAATTGTGGTACTTTTACACAATGGAATACTACTCAGCAATTAAAAAGGAGGAAATCATGAAATTCGCAGGCAAATGGTGGGACCTGGAAACGATCATCCTAAGTGAGGTATCCCAAAAGCAGAAAGAAACATATGGTATATACTCACTTATATAGACCTATAGGATAGGAAGTTCAAGCTGAAATCTACACTCCTAGGGAAGATATACGAGAAAGAGGACCCAGGTTGGTATGATCAATGCTCATTTAGATGAACAAATTGGAGGGACATTGAATGGAGGAGAAAACAAGCAAAAGGACAGGAGCATACCAAAGAGGACCTATGAAAGAATCAGTATAGCAAAGTATCAAAGCAGATATTAAGACTCACAATTAAGCCCTTGGCAGAGGGCGGGAAGTAATAATAAAAATAAGGGAAGTTAGTAAGACTGGGGGAGAACAAGAGCTCCACAAAGATCAAACTGAGCAGGACACAGGGGTCTTATATGAGACAGTTTCTCCAACCAGGACCATATATGGATATGGCCTAGAACCCCTGCTCAGATGTTGCCCATGATAGCTCTTTGTCGATCTGAGGTCCCTCGTAAGGGGAACAGGGACTGCCTCAGTCTTGAACTTGATGGCTGACTCTTCGACCCTCCCCCATACATGCCAGGGAGTAACAGCCTGGCTAGATCCCAGGGGAGGGCATTGCAGCCAGCCCTGAGGAGACAAGATGATCAGATGGAAGGGGAGGAGATCCTCCTCATTGGTGGACTTGGAGGAGGCAGGGAGGAGATGAGGGAGGGTTGGAGAGGGTGGGAGGGAATGAGGGAGGGGGCTATGCATGGGATGCAAAAAACCTAACCTGTGATTGATATAAAAATAAATTAATTTATATATATATATATATATATAAAGTTCAAAAGCAACAAATCAAGTAATTCAATTTTTAAAAATGGGTACAGAGTTAAACCGAGAATTCTTAATAAAGGAATATCGAATGGCAGCAAAACACTTAAAAAATGCTTTTCAGGGCTGGCTACAATGTCCTCTTCTGGGATCTAGCTAGGTATCTCCTGCCTTGGGGGGGGGCAGTCGACAAGCCAGCCATTGAATTCATGACTGAAATAGTCCCTGTTCCCCTTACTAGGATACCCAGTTGGGTACTGAGCTACCATGGGCCACATCCAAGCAGGGGTTGTAGTTTGTATCCATACATGGTCCTTGGTTAAAGAAACTAGCCCCAAAGAGACATGATACACTAGGGTCAGATGGAAGGGGGGAGGTCCTCCCCTATCAGTGGACTTGGAGGGGGGCAGGAAGAAGGTGAGGGTGGGATGGAGAGAGTGGGAGGGAATGAGGAAGGGGGCTACAGCTGGGACACAAAGTATATAACCTGTGATTAATATTAAAATAAATAAATTACTTAAAAAAAGAAATGCTCAATATCCTTGGTCATCAAGGAAATGCAAGTGAAAACAACCCTGAGATTTCAGGGTCAGAATGGCTAAGATCAAAAGATCCTAAAATCAGTACACCTATAGTGGCTAAACAAGAAGGAGGATCCTGGGTAAAATGATTAATCCTCACTTAGAAAGACAAACAGAATGGATACTGGAAGAAGGAGAAAACAAGAAACAAGAAAGGAGCCTACAACAGAGGGCCTCTCAAAGACTGTCCAGCAGTGTATCAAAGCAGATGCTGAGACTCATAACCCAACTTTGGGCAGAGTGCAGGGAATCTTATGAAAGAAGGGAGAGTTAGTAAGACCTGGAAAGGACAGGAGCTCCACAAGGAGAGCAACAGAACCAAAATATCTGGGCACAGGGGTCTCTTCTGAGACTGAAACTACAACCAAGGTCTAAGGTCCATTCGTGGATATGACTTAGAACCCCTGCATGGAGGTAGCCTATGGCAGTTAAATGTCCAAGTGGCCTCCATAGTAATGGGGACAGGTATTGGCTCTGACAGGAACTGATTGGCCTGCTCTTTGATCACCTGCCCCTGAGGGGGGAGCAGCTTTACCAGGCCACAGAAGAAGACAATGCAGCCACTCCTGATGAGACCTGATAGACTAGGATCAGAGGGAACGGGAGGTAGACCTCCCTTATCAGTGGACTGGGAGAGGGGCAGGGGTGGGGAAGAGGAAGGGTAGGATTGGGAGGGGAAGAAGGAGGGAAAAACCGGGGGAATACAAATTGAATAAACTGTAATTCATAAAAAATAATTATTAAAAATAAAAATAAAAACTTAATTAAAAAAGAAAAAACTCAAGTGACAACACATGCTGGAGAGTTTGTGGAAAAAGGAGAACTCTCCTCCATTACTGGTGGGAATACAAACATGTACAACCAATTTGGAAATCAATCTGGAATTTTCTCAGAGAATAGTGCTACCTCAAAATCCAGCTATACCACTCCTAGACATACATCCAAAACATGCTCAAGTACACAATAAGGATGTGTGCTCAACCATGTTCATAGCAGCTTTATTCTTAATAGCCAGAATCTGGAAACAACCCAGATGTCCCTCAGCTGAGGAGTGGACCCAGAAATTGTGGTACATTTACAAAAATGATGGGAACAAGAAAAGATCATTCTGAATGAGGTATCCCAGAAGCATAAAGACACACTTATAAGTAGATACTATACCTATAAGATAGGATAAACATACTAAAATCTGTACACCTAAAGAAGCAAGACCCAAGGTAAGATGATCAATCCTCACTTAGAAAGGTAAACGGGATGGACATCAGAAGAGGGAGAAAACAGGGAACAGGATAGGAGCCTACCACAGAGGACCTCTGAAAGACTCTCCCTAGCAGGGTATCAAAACAGATGCTGAGATCCATAGCCAAACTTTGGATAGAGTGCAGGGAATCTTACAAAAGAAGGGCCAAACAGAAACACCTGGGGGGGGGGGGCTGGGGCTCTACAAGGAGAGCAATAGATCCAAAATTCTGGGCCCATGGGTCTTGTCCATGCTCCAACCAAGGACCATGCATGGATATAACCTAGAACTCCTGCACAGAAGTAGCCCAAGGCAATTCAGTCTGCAAGTAGGTTCCCTAGTAAGGGGAACAGGGACTGCCTCTGACATGAACTAAGTACCTGGCTCTTTGATCACCTCCCACTAACGGGGGAGCAGCCTTACCAGGCCACAGAGGAAGACAATGCAGCCAGTCTTGATGAGATCTGATAGACCAGGGTTAGAGGGAAGGAAAAGAGGACCTCCCCTATTAGTGGACTTGGAGAGGGGCATGAGAGGAGATAAGGAAAGGAGGCAGGGTGTGGGAGGAAATGAGGGAGGGGGCTACCCCTGGAATACAAAGTGAAAACACTCTAATTAATATAAAAATAAATAAATTTTGAATAAAAAAATCAAACAAAAAAGAGATAAAAGAAAGGCAAATGAGATAGGCATCAGAACAGGGTGACAAAAAGGAACAAGAAAGGAGCCTACCACAGAGGGCCTCGGAAAGACTCTAGCCAGCAGGGTATTAAGGCAGATGCCGAGACTCATAGCCAAACTTTGAACAGAGTATAGGGAATATTAGAAAAGATGTGGGAGAAAGACCTGGAGCTGACTGGAGCTCCACAAGGAAAGCAACAGAACCAAAAATCTCTGGGCACAGGGGTCTTTTCTGAGACTGACAATCCAACCAAGGACCATTGATGGAGATAACCCTAGAACCCCTGCTCAGGTGTAGGCCCTGGCAGCTCAGTTTCCAAGTTGGAACATAAGGGTAACAGTGTCTGTCTCTGACATGAATTTAGTGGCTGGCTCTTTCTTCTCCTCCCCTAAGGGAGTGGGGGTGGGCTGCCTTACCAGGTAAACAACCCTTATGAGATCTGATAGGTTAGGGTCAGATGGAATGGAAGGAGGACCTTCCCTATCATTGGACTGTGGAAGGGGCATGAGAGCAGAAGAGAGAGAGATTAGGAGGGGATGAGGGAGAGGGCTACAGCTAGGAAACAAAGTGAATAAATTGTAATAAATAAAAGTTTAAAAGAAAAGAAAAAGAAAAAAACAATATTAATAACAAATGTGTGTGCATATGTAATTGTCAATGAATAAATAAAATTATAGAAAACTACAAAAAAAGTCAAAATGTTTTAAATCTGCGAATACTGGAACCGAAGGCTCCATAGCTAGTTACTCAGCATATTCAAGATGATCTCACCAGCACCTCAAACAAACCACACAGATATCCAAATGCATGACCTCACTGCCACTTATTTCAGAGAAACACTTATTGATTTCCCTTATTTCACAGAAAATATGATTATCTCCCTAAAATGTTCATCTTGGCTTTATCCTCCTACTGAGTCATTGGCCCAACTGTCTATCTAATGAATCCATTTTGCTTCACCACTTAGTACAGAGATATCATATTTCATATAGGGCTGTAAGTTTTACATCTCTTCTCTTTGATTCTACTCTGTGCCTGAGCAAAACCAGAGTAATATTCACAAAATACTGTTTTCAGCATCATGCTTTCTGCCTTTTGCTTTTGTTTTTGAGAAGAGGTCTCATTATGTAGCCCAAATTGGCCTTGAACTTGAATTGATTCTCCTGTTTTCCATCTCTGCATTGATGAAATTACAGGCATGCACCACCACAAATGGATGAACATGATGTTTTTTACAACTTTCAATAGCTTCCTTCTATCCATAGGATACTTCCCCAAATCCTATATTATGTGGTTCATTTGGAAGTCTCCAATTCTATTAGCTATAATTCACTGAAATTCTTTAATTCTTCCAATCAGCTCTTCCTGTCTTTAAAACTGCCTAGTTCCTATCTTTTGTGGGTAACTTCATAATTCATATTGCTTTCTCCTTATTCTAAGAGTCTTTATTCTAAAAGTCCAAAACCTAATGTAGCAATTATATAAGAAAATGCTCTTCTGAGCATAAACATGTCTCTAAAAGGCATCCCAGAGTAGATGGTTTATATTTGGTAGAATATACTATTAAAGTCTATATGAAAAAAAATAAAAACAGTGTTGAGTTCAAGACTGGGTTAGGTAAATTATAGTATATATTGTAATAAGGTATTTAAGACATTCAAATGAATGGGATGAAGGATGAGGGGGTCTTAATAGAAGAGGCATAATGGTCCTATCAAAAGAAAGAAGGAACTTTGTTACAAGAGTGTGCAAAAAAACTAAAGTCCAAGTGGATCAAAGACCTCAACATAAAACCAGAGACACTAAATCGGTTAGAAGAAAAAGTGGGGAAGAGCCTAGAACTCATTGGAACAGGAGACAACTTCCTGAACAGAACACCAACAGCACAGGCTCTAAGAGCAACAATCAATAAATGGGACCTCATGAAACTGAATAGCTCCTGTAAAGCAAAGGACACTGTCGTCAGAACATAACGACAGCCTACAGATTGTGAAAGCATCTACACAAACCATATATCTGACAGAGGGCTAATATCCAGAATGTATAAAGAACTCAAGAAGGTAAACAGCAACAAATCAAGTAATCCAATTAAAAATGAGGGTACAGAACTAAACAGAATTCTCAACAGAGGAATATAGAATGGCAGAGAAACACTTAAAGAAATGCTCAACATCCTTAGTCATAAGGGTGATGCAAATAAAAATGACCCTGAGATTTCACCTTACACCCATCAGAATGGCTAATATCAAAAACTCAAGTGACAACACATGCTGGAGAGGTTGTGGAGAAAGGGGAACTCTCCTCCATTGCTGGTGAGAATGTGAATTTGTGCAACCACTTCGGAAATCAATCTGGCACTTTCTCAGACAATTAGGAATAATGCTTCCTGGAGATCCAGCTATACCACTCCTGGGCATATATGCAAAATATGCTCAAGTATACAACAAGGACATTTGTTCAATATTGTGTGTTGCAGCTTTTTTTCATTATACCCAGAAGCTGGAAATAACCCAGCTCAGTTCAGGAATGGATACAGAAATTGTCGTACATGTACGCGATGGAATACAACTCAGCCATTAAAAATAAGGAAATCATTAAATTTGCAGGCAAATGGTGGGATCTATAAAAGATCATCCTGAGTGAGGTGTCCCAGAAGCAGAAAGACACACACAGTATATACTCACTTGTAAGTGGATCCTAGACCTATAATGTAGGATAAACACACTAAAACCTGTACACCTAAAGAAGCTAAAGAAGGAGGAAGACCTGGGGTAAGATGATTAATCCTCACTTAGAAAGACAAACAGGATGGACATTGGAGGCAGGAGAAAACAAAAAAACAGGACAAGAGCCTACCATAGAGGGCATCTGAAAGACTCTACCTAGCAGTGTATCAAAGCAGATGCTGAGACTTTTAACCAAATTTGGGCAGAGTGCAGGGAATCACATGAAAGAAAGGGGAGTTAGTAAGACCTGGGGAGGACAGGAGCTCTACAAGGACCAAATATATCTGGGCACAGAGGTCTTTTCTGAGACTGATTCTCCAGCCAAGGACCATTTATGGAAATAACCTAGATCCCTTGCGCAGATTTAGCCCTTGGCAGCCCAGTCTCCAAGTGGGTTTCCTAGTAAGGGGAACAGGGTCTGACTCTGACATGAACTCAGTGGCTGGCTTTTTGTCACCCCAGTCCCGAGGGAGGAGCAGCCTTACCAGGCTACAGAGGAGGACATTGCAGCCAGTTCTGATGAGAAATGATAAGCTAGGGTCAGATGGAATGGAAGGAGGACCTCCCTTATCAGGAGACCTAGAGAGTGGCATGGAAGGAGATGTGGAAAGGAGGGGGGATTGAGAGGGAATGAGGGAAAGGGATACAACTGGGATGCAAAGCAAATAAAAATGTAACTAATATAAAAAATAAAAATTTAATTAAAAAAAGAGTGTGCAAATGAAAGCATCCAGTATTGTGCTATTATGCCATGGCTTGAGAAAGAAGGCATCCAATGAGTAATAGGAACAGCCAAAAAATATTATAATGTAGAATGCCTATGACTTAGCTTCATATGAAGTCTTGCGACTATTCCATGATGTGAGCCACTCTACAACTGCTAAAGCTTCTGTAAAAATCTGTTGCACTGGCACATGTATTGGTATAGAGCAGTACCACAAGTGATAATGAAGTGACTTAGGATATGAAGAGAAGATAGAGCTGCCAATGTTTTTTTCAACATATTTTTATTTTTTTAATATTCAAATCCTTTATTAACATTTTTATTTTGTATTAATCACAGGTTATGTAATTTGTATCCCAGCTGTAGCCCCCTCCCGCATTCCCTCCCTTTCCCCCCTCAGTGATCCCTCCCTCATCTCCTCCCTGCCCCTTTCCAAGTCCATTGATAGGGGAGGACCTCCTTCCCTTCCGTCTAACTCTAGCTTATCAGGTCTCTTCAGGAATGGCTGCAATGTCTTCTTCTGTGGCCTAGCAAGGCTGCTCCTCCCTCGGGAGGTGGGGGCCTCGAAGAGCCAGCCATTGAGTTCATGTCCAAAATAGTCCCTGTTCCCCTTACTAGGGTACCCACTTGGATATTGAGCTACCATTTGCTACATACAAGCAAGGGTTCTAGATTGTATCTACACATGGTCCTTGGTTGGAGAAACAGTCTCATAAAATACCCCTGTGCACTGATATATTTGGTCCTTGCAGAGCTCCTGTCCTCTCCAGGTCATACTAACTCCCCCTTCTTTCATATGCTTCCCAGGACTCTGCCAAAGGGTTGGTTATGTGTCTTAACATTTGCTTTGATACACTGCTAGGTAGAGTCTTTCTGAGGCCCTCTGTGGTAGGCTCTTGTCCTGCTACTTGTTTTCTCCTACATCCAATGTCCATCTCATTTGTCTTTCTAAGTAAGGATTAATCCTCTTACCCAAGGTCCTCTTTCTTGTTTATCTTCTTTAGATGTATAGACTTCAGTATGTTTATCCTATCTTATAGGTCTATATAAGTGAGTATATATCATGTGTGTCTTTCTGATTTTGGGATACCTCACTCAGGATGATCGTTTCCAGGTCCCACCATTTGCCTGGAAATTTCATGATTTCCTCATTTTTAATTGCTGAGTAGTATTCCATTGTGTAAAAGGACCACAATTTCTGTATCCATTCCTCAACTGAAGGACATCTGGGTTGTTTCCAGGTCGTATTTTTTTTTTTATTACAATGTATTCACTTTGTATACCAGCTGTAACCTTACCCTCATCCCCTTCCAATACAGCCCTTCCTCCCTCATTTCCTCCCATGCCCCTTCCCCAGCCCACTGATAGGGGAGGTCCTCCTCCCCTTCCATTTGACTCTAGCCTATCAGGTCTCATCAGGACTGTATTTCATAGTCTTTCTCTGTGGCCTGATCAGACTGCTCCCCACTCAGGGGGAGGTGATCAAAGAGCCAGCCACTGAGTTCATTTCACAGACAGCCCCTGCTCTCCTTACTAGGGACCCCATTTGGAGACTGAGCTACCATGGGATACCTCTGTGCAGGGGGTCCAGGTTATCTCCATTAATGGCAGTTGGTTGGAGTGTCAGTCTCAGAAAAGACCTTTAGGTCCAGATATGGTTCTCTTTGTGGAGCTCCAGACGCTTCCAGGTCCTCTATCCCTGCCTTTCTTTCATAAGATTCCCTGCACTCTATTCAAAAATTGGCTATGAATTTCAGCATCTGCTTCAATACCCTGATGGGATGAGCCTTTCAGAGGCCCACTGTGACAGACTCCTGTCTCGTGTCTTGTTCCTTATTTACACCTTCTTCCAATGTCTATCCCATTTGCCTTTCTGAATGAAGATTGACCATCGTACCCAGGGTCTTACTTCTTGCTTAGCTCTTTAACTGTACAGATTTTAGTATGATTATCCTATATTATAGGTCTAATATCTATACATACAAAAATAAAAATAGATCCATATTTATCACCCTGCACAAACCTAAAGTCCAAGTGGATCAAAGACCTCAACATAAAACCACACCTATTAGAAGGAAAAGGGAGGAAGTGCCTTGAGCTCAGTGGCACAGGAGACAACTTCCTGAGCAGAACACCAACAGCACAGGCTCTAAGATCAACAATCATTAAACTGGACCTCATGAAACTGAAAAGCTTCTGAAAAGCAATGGACTCTGACGTTAGAACAAAACGACAGCCTACAGATTGGGAAAGGATGTTCACTAACCCTGTATTTGACAGAGGGCTAATATCTAGAATATACAAAGAACTCAAGAAGTTAAAAAGCAACAAATGAAGTAATCCAATTAAATATGTGGCACAGAGCTAAACAGAATTCTCTATAGAGAAATATCAAATAGCAGAGAAACACTTAATGAAATGCTCAACAACCTTTGTCATCAGGTAAATGCATATTAAACAACCTGAGATTTCACCTTATGCCCATCAGAATGGCTAAGATAAAAACTCAAGTGACAATACATGCTGGAGACGATATGGAGAAATGGAACCCTCTTCCATTGTTGGTGGAAATGTAAACTTGTACAGTCACTTTGGAAATCAATCTGGCGCTTTCTCAGACAATTAGAAATAGTGTTACTTCAACATCCAGCTATACCATTACGAGGCATATATCCAAAATATGCTCAAGTACACAACAAGGACATTTACTCAACCATGTTTGTAGCAGCTTTATTCATAATAGCCAGAACCTGGAAACAACGCAGATGTCCCTCAGCTGAGAAATGGATACAGAAATTGTGGTATGTTTACACAATGGAATACTACCCAGCAATTAAAAACCAGGAAATCATGAAAATTGCAGGCAAATGGGAACTAGAAAAAAAATCATCGAGAGCTGTCAATGTTTAAGGGGAAGAAGATCATAGAGAGGAGTGGCCATACAAAATGCTGGGTATGGAGCATTAACCAGACATCTCGACTAGTGTGTTAGATTTTTCTCCCTCCTGAATAATTATGTCTCACAGAGAGTAGGTTGTTTGACATTAGAGGAAAAGTAGACACAACTACAATAAGGCTGAAAGAATTAGCAATTTCCAGGCAACTGACTCTTCTGTTACAGTTTCAGCCCAAACCAAAAACTTGTATAACTGCCATAAAGTAATTAAATACTTCTGAATAGATGACTATAATAACTATATAAAACAGAAAATAAAATGAATATACTTCTATGAAAAGAATAACAAAATTTTACTACATTAGAGATACGAAACAACTATTAAAATCACTGATGGCAATTTTTATAAAGCAATATTCTTTATTCCATGGTTCTTAATTTACAAAACTATTATGTTTCCAATGGGTCAGAGGAATAATTTTGATTCAAAGCAAGTAAGAAAATTATGTAGAATTTAAGATAGAATTGATTGTAACTGTCCTAGAATTTTGCAATTTCTAATCTAGAAATCCAAGTAGCTAAATCAAATTCACATTTTGTTTTACGTAATAGAATTTATATAATAGACAGGCAAAGTTCCTGAAGTTTGAGATATCACAGTTCATAACAAATTTCAGTTCCAAAAGAAATCATTTGAGGCATAATGTAGATCTCTAAACCTCAAAAATCATTCCTGTGCACACACTTCCTACAGGTATAACATTTAGCACTTACTTGCATGGTCACACAGGTTCTAATTGAGGCTATAATCTCTCTAGGACCTTTGTGCTAATTAGAGATTGACAGAACAATATAAACAAATATTATTGTAAAATAATGCATCTTGATTTCCATAGCAAAAGCGACATCCTTGAAAAAAGTGGCAGCTCATGGATTAGTATTTACTAATGAACACTGATGCATTCATCAAAATAATTTAGATTGCACAGTAATAAGTTCAATAGTTTCAGTTATATAGCACAAATTACTGTTTACTCATATAAAGGCCTTGGAGAATGGGTTAGTGCCACTGTTCTCCTAGTAGCCACAGTTTTTATGTCACTTTTGCTTTTGTATTTATTCATATCAATATGTCTTCCCAGCAACTATATAAATAAGAGGAGTCATGGAAACAAAGGAGAGATGATATTGTGACTAAAGAAAGAGAGGAAGAGCATCAGGAATGAAGATATTAGCAGACAGCTAAAAATGTATACAGTAATGGTAGTGATAGAGAGAAAAGTTTTAAAAAATATATCAGAGCTCCAACAAGAGGAACTGCAGATAATATATGAATACATGGAGGTTAAACAATATACTTTTGAATGATTAGTGGATTCTTTTGAAAAATCAGGATAGAATTATTTTAATTACTAGAAACAAATGAAAATAAGACTTACAAGATACTTTGTGATGAATATAGCAAGGTAGCTCTATGAAGGACCCTTGCAGTTATGAGTACCTACATTAAAAAAATAATAATAATAATAAAGCTCAAGTAAGCAACCACTGTGGCATTTCAGTGTCCAAATTAACCAATAGAATAGAAAAAAAAAACCCAAATTGATAGAACTAGGTATTTTTAAGGAATATGACCACAGACACTACTGAAATCCAGATAACCAATCAAGTAATATGTTAAAATTATATTCAAATAATTTGAAGAGTCTGAATAATTGAACACATTTCTAGACAAATGCCATTTAATAAACCCAAATCTAGAGGATATAAAAACTTAGATTATATCCATATTGAGTCATGAGTTTAAACAATAATGAGTTCTACAACAAAAAAATAAAAAATTTAAAAAAATACACCTTAAAAAAAAAAGGAAAGCCCACTACTAAAATGGATTAACTGTCAAATTCTGACTACTAAAAGAGTAACACCTCTCAAACTATATAATAAATTTCCTTTTTTTATTCGCTTTACATCACTATCATAGCCACCTCCTGGTTTCATCTTCCCTCCCTCTTCCTCATATGTCCACTCCCCTATACCTCAGAGAAGGGGAGACACCCTCCACCATCCCACCCCAGCACATCAAGTTGCATCATGACTGAGTGTGTTCTCTTTCACTGAAGCTGGGCAAGGGCTCCCCACCAAGTTATCATAATTAAAAAGCAAGTCACAGAGTCCATGTCCCAGATAGCCCCTGCTCCCCTTACTAGGGTATCCACATGAAGACTAAGCTTCCACATATGTGTAAGGAGCCTAGGTCCAACCCAGATTATTGACCCTGTTGCTCTTCTTGTGGAGTTCTTGTCCCCTCAGAGTCTTCTGCAACCCCCCACTCTTTGCCTAACGTTTGGACATTAGTCTCAGCATCTGTCAATCCACTGCTGGGAAGAGCCTCTCAGAGGACTGTTTTGCTAGAGTTCTGTCTGCAAGCATAGCACAGTATTGTTAATAGTGTCAGAGGTTAGCTCTCTCCCGTGGGATTGGTCTCAGGTTGGGCCAGTCATTGGTTGGCCATTCCCTCAATCTCTGCTCTGTCTTTCTCCTTATACATCAAAATGTTTGTGGATGGGTTGGTGTTCCCCTCCCTCCACTAGAAGTCCTATCTGACTAGGGGCTGGCCAATTCAGTCTCCATGACCTCCACTATGAGGAGTCTTAGCCAGAGCCACCCTCATATCCTCCCAGGAGCTTACCTTTTCATAGATCTCCAGCTTGTCTCAGAGATAATTTCATCCTTGGTTTCTCTTCTCTCTATAAGTCCCTTGGTTTCTCACTGCTACTCTCCCCACATCTGAACCCTATTCACATTTCCCTCTTCACTCCCTGTCCTACCCTGTTCTCTCTCTTCATCCAAGTCCACTGTCTACTCTATTTACACTTCTGAGTGAGAACTAAACATCATCCCTTGGTCCCTCCTTGTTACTTAGCTTCTTTGAGTTTATGAATTGTCATATGGTTATCATGTACTATCTGGTTAATATCTGCTTATAAGCATTCTAAAGAGCCAGTATTAATGAATTCATAAATATACAAAAAAGAAACACTAGATATTGGTTCATTCTTGACAGACATGGATGCAAAACTCATATTTGTGTATGTGTACAGATATATATATACACACACATATATGTGTACTACAGCACATAAATAGAACCAAACACAAAAATCACATAACATTATCAAACAGGTAGAGGAAGCTTTTGATAAACTCTGTTCCTTCATGATAAAATCCCTCAAGAAACCAGGAATAAAAGCATTATATATAAATACCATAAAGGCTTTATATGATGAAACTATAGCCAATATTACATAAAATGGCAGAAAACAAAAAGCAGTTCTAAAACCAGGCATGAGACAAGGATGTTTAATCTCTTCACTCTTATTCAATATGTTTGAGTTCTCAGCCAGAGTAATGAGGCAAGAGAAATATATAAAAAGAATACAAATAAAAATGAAAAAGTAAAATTATCTCTATTTGTAGACAGCATGATTCTATGTTTAAAGACAAGAGTACACTAAGAAAGCATTTAGATCAGATATGCACTTTCAACAAAGTACCAGGATACAAAGGTAATATAAAAAATTAGTAGTTATGGGCATGGGTGTGGTGGTGCATACATTTAATCTTGGCATTGGGAAGAAGCAGGCAGGTCTTTGTAAGGTCAAGGCCAGCCTAGTCTACATAGTGAGACCCTGTCTCCAATAAACCAAAACAAAAACTCAGTAGTTTTATATATGCTTTGTTATTTTAGCAATAACAAACATGCTACATATAAAATGATAAAACGTTGAGAGAAGGAATTAAAAAAGAGAGTAGAAAATGGAAATGTCTTCCATTATTCAGTGGTAGGAATAATTAATATTTTGAGATTGTGATATCATAAAAAGCTATTTACAGTGTTAATACAATGTCCATCAGGTTCTTTCACTATTTTTAAATTTGCATACAAATAGCTACCTTGTGACATATCATACATAGGAGATTTTTATTGACCTTCCTCCCTATACTCCCTTTACCAAATCTCTTCATTGCACTTGTTAGTCACCTTTGTAGCTAGAGTAATCCCCAATTCTGTGTTTATATTTTAAAAATTCTGTTACCCTCTTTTTCCCTACTCGTTTTCCCCAAGACTTTACTTTTCCCTCTCATGTTCCTTGTCTAGCTTTTTAACCTATACCAGTAAAATGTCTCACACATGCATATACAGATATATAAAATTCAAATCTTGAGTCTGTATATGAGAGAAAACAAGTAATACTTATCTTGCACACTTAACACTAGAAATTCCAGTTCCATCGATTTTCAGAGAAATTTCATGATTTAATTTTTTGTTAAGGTCAAATTTTACCAAAAAAAATATACACATTAAACAAAAAATGTGTATATGTACCACATTTCAGAATCTTAAAAGCAATCTTAGAATTCACATATTCATGGGTTATACATATTAGTTATTAATTGTGAGTCACCAATAACACATGAATATTACATTAAGAAAAGAAATTAAAGCACTGCCACTTGGAGTTAGTTAACCAAGAGTGAGTTCAGATTTGAATTCTATATTTTATGCTCCCTGTGCTTTTCCACCTTCTGTCTGTTTGGTGTATGAATCTGGAATTTTGCCTGTCTGAAGGCTGTCTTGTTGATCTGTCCGTGTCTATTCTGCTCCAGTATATGTGTGTCTGTCTGCTTCTGTCATTGTGTGTCTCTGTCATTCCATTGTATGTGTTGTGTGTTTCTGTCTGCTGTATCTATGTGTCTGACTCTAACAAAAGGCTTCTGTGTTTATTAAACAGCATGTAAAGCATTACATGTAGAAGAGACAGGAATTTTAACAGAGTTTACAAGGGCTTGAATCACTGGCACCAGTGGATCCCAACTGACCCAGATAGCAAACATTGGTTTTCATACAATACCCATAAGTGGATGCTACTAACCTTTATGGTAGATTTTAGGATGCTGCTTTCAACTTCTTTATTTGCTCCTTTCAGCAAATGAAACATACTCATTATCTGGGTCATGGGCATGGAGGAGTACATAACTGAAGATTACAGCTATTCTTTAGCTTAGGTTGTAAAAGTTGATTACATGTAAAATCTAAGGCAAGAAAGTGTACAGTGTTCCTTTAAAAGAAGGTTAAAAAATCAGTTTGAGTATGCAATAGGACGTCAGTCTTAAGTGACCTCAAGGTCACGTATTGATGTTGGCTGTGAGGTCTACCAAAAGTTCCAGTCTCTTAGAATGTAGGAGATATTTTCATCATATTGTACCACCATAAACATAGAAACTAAAAAGAGCTGGAATAGACAAGGCAATCCTAAGTAAAAGGAGTAATGCTGAAAGTATTCCTATACCTAATTTCACAATATACTAAACAACAACGGAAACAAAACCAGCATAGTATTGGCAGAAAACATGCACATGAATTACTGGAATAGAGGAGAGGTCCTAGAAATAAATCCTTTCTGTCACAGACGTATAATTATTGACAGTGTTGCTAATAATGGACATTAGGGCAGAATAGCCTCTTCAACAAATGGCTGTCTAAGAATCAGATGTGCGGGGTGGGGCGCCAAGAAGACACTGTTTCTGACCAGCAGGGACTGCATAGTGACCAAAAAACAGAACTCTGGGCCCTAAAACACCAGCAATTGTGTTTCCCAGGTAAGCAGAAACCTTACAGTGTTGGAATCAATCTGTTTCAGGTCACACAGCTAAACCAAGGAAGAGTTCCCGGGTTCCAGCAGGCGCTCAATCACCAGCCCAGAGAAACAAGCCAGCATGCTCTGATCACTCTCTCAGACTGAACTGTGGGCCCCATAACAACATAGACTGGGATTTCCTGTTGAGAGAAAATCCCACAGGAAGCAATCAGGATGTACCTCAGGCCACCTGGACAATCCCTGGAAAAGGGCCCAGGATCTTGCAGGTGCTTAGCCACCAGCCCAGAGCAGGACTCTCAGCTGCCAGCCCAGAGACCTGCCTGCGTGCCCAACTCACCACCCCAGACAGAACTGTGGGCCCCAGGGCACCAAAGACTGGCTCTCTCTGTCGGGATGAAACCCCGCAGTGAGGGAAACATCAGGTCCTACCTCATGGCACTAAACTGACCCCTGCCCTGGAAAAGTTCTCAGGAAAAATTCCCGGTTTCCTGGAGGTGCCCATTCGCCAATGAGGCGGAGCCACTCTGCCTGCATGTTCTACTCGCCATACCAGATGGAACTATGGACCCCCAAACACCATAGAGTGAGTCTCCCTGTTGGTAGAAAACCCCACTGTGGGGAAACATCAGGTCCAACCTCAAAACATCCAGCTCCGAAGAAGTTTAAGAGTTCCTGGGTTCTCGCAAGCTCCAGGCTATAGCCTCCTACTACACCCGTGAGTGTTGTGCTCACCTGCAACACATTACTGCTAGGTTACAGAGTCACAGAGCTCCAAACTCAGACCTACAGAAGCCTGAGAGCCACTGGATCAGCCCCCAGATAGTGCTCCAAGTTGTGACCAGTTATCCATAGCTAAATAGTCAAAAGCACAAGGCTCCCTGGTTCTTCAAGTGGGCTCTGCTTGCAAACACAGCACAATAGCATCAGCAGCAGCTCAGCAAATTCAGAGCACGAAACCCATCTGCAGGGCAGCTATCTCCAGGACTTCTGGTGAGAGGAGAGCCTTTCTGACTACCAGGGACCACAGTTACCACACAGCTCCATACACCTGAGGTGAACTGTGACAGTTCCTGAGAAACACCGACATTTGGTTGACCAGTCACAAAAAACAGAGGAGGCCTCCTTCAGAACACTGCCAAAGTGATTCTCCCAACTCCAGGATTCAAGCAGGCACCAGAAACAAACAGCCAACACCTGAGATAGTCAGATGGGTAGAGGCCAGCTTAAAAGCACAACCAACAAAAGGCAAAGTAATATGGCATCTCCAGAATCCAATTATCCCAGGGCAAGTAAGAAGAGGACCTTACATCAATGCTTTCGAAAAGGATAATGGAGAAAATAAATAAAATGCATAAAGAATTAGAGGAAGATAAAGTAGAACGATTATGGCTATCAGTAAAGAAATAGAGAAAGACAAAGTCAAAGATATTATGGCCATCTGAAAAGAAATACAGGAAGATGAGGCCAAATAGTGTGTGGCCTTCAGAGAGGAAAGAACTAAGTCACTGAAAGAAATAAAAGAAAGAGAGGAATTTTCAACAAAGACGTGAAGGAATTGAAGGAAAAAACAGGAAAATGCAGTCAGACAGATGAAGGAAATCAGCAAAACAGTGCATGATATGAAGACAGAATTAGAAAAATTAAAGAAAAGACAAATGGAGGAAATCATGGAGAGGAAGAACTTAGGGAAGAAAACAGGAACTACAGAGGTAAGCGTAACCAAAATCTACAAGAGATGGACGAAAGAATCTCAGGTGTGGAAGATACAATGGAAGACATTGATATATCCATCAAAGAAAATAATAAATCTAACAAATTCCTGACACAAATTATCCAAGAAATCCAAGACAACATGAAAAGACAAAACCTAAGAATAATAAGAATAGAGGAAAAAGTAGATTCCCATCTCCAAGGACCAGAAAATATTTTCAACAAAATCATAGCAGAAAATGTCCCAAATTTAAAAAATAGGCCTATCAGCACACAAAAGGCTGACAGAACACCTAATAAATTAGAAAAGAAAAGAAAGTCCTTCTGCCATGTAATAATCAAAACAGTATGTACAAGGAACAAAGAAAAAAATACTAAAAGCTGCAAGGGAAAAAGGCCAAGCAACATATAATGACGAAACCATTTGAATCACACCTGACTACTCAACAGAGACTATGAAAGCCAGAAGGGCCTGGAAAGATATCATGCAGACCATAAGAGAAAACAGATGCCAGCCCACGAAAAACTCTCACTCATCAGAGATGGAGAAAACAATATATTCAACAACAAAACCAAATTTAAACAAAACCTTTACACAAATCCAGCATTACAGAAGATACTAGAAGGAAAAATACAACCCAAGCAAACTAATTACTTTCAGGAAAACATAGGATATAAATAACCTCACTACAGCAAAACTAAAAGTAGCCAAGCACACAAACACACTACCACAGCCAACATCAATATCAAAGTATCTAACAGCCACTGGTCATTAATGTCCCTCAACATCAATGGACTCAATTCTCCAATAAAAAGACACAGACTAACAGAATGGATGTGTAAACAAGACCCAACAATCTGTTGCATACAAGACACACACCTAAGTCACAAAGATAGACATTACCTGAGAGTAAGGGCTGAAAGATGGTTTTCCAAGCAAGTGGACACAAGAAGCAGCAAGAGTAGCCATTCTAATATATAACAAAATAGACTTTCAACCAAAAGAGATGGGGAGGGAAACTTCAAACTCATCAAGGGAAAATTTCACCAGGAAGACATCACAATCCTTTTTTAATTATTTACTTTATTTTATTTTTTAAATATTAGTTACAGTTTATTAACTTTGTATCCCAGCTGTAGCCCACTCCCTCATTCCCTCCCAATCCCACCCTTCATCCCTCAACCTCTCCTTGCCCCATTCCAAGTCCAAAGATAGGGGAAGTCTCCTCCCCTTCCATCTGACCTATGCCCCAAATACAAGGGTATCCACATTTGAAAAAATAATAATAAAATTTAAACCACACATAGATCCCCACACATTAATAGTGGGAGACTTCAACATCCCACTCTTAACAAAGGACAGGTCAACAAAACAGAAATTAAACAAAGACACAATAACTCTGATAGAGGTCATGAATCAAATGGAACTAACAGACATCTACAGAAGTTTTCACACAAACACAAACAAAAGAATTTAGCTGCTAATCAGCACCTCATGGAACCTTCTCCAAAACAGACCATATAGTTGGTCACAAAGCAAGCCTCAACAGATACAAGAAGATTGAAATAATCCCTTGTATCCTATCTGACCACCATGGATTAAAGCTGGACCTCTACAACAACAGAAATAACCAAAATGCCTACATACACATGGAAACTGAACAACTCACTACACAATGACAGCTCAGTCAGAGAAGAAATAAAGAAAGTCTTCCTAGAATTCAATGAAAATAAAGTCACAACATACCCAAATTTATGGAACACAATGAAAGCAGTGCTAAGAGGAAAGTTCATAGACCTAAGTGATTTCAAGAAGAAATTTGAATCACCTACTTCAAGCAACTTAATGGCTCACCTAAAAGCCCTAGAAAATAAGAAGCAGGCAAACCAAAGAGGAGTAGACAGCAGGAAAAAAATCAAACTTGAGGCTGAAATCAATAAATTAGAAACAAATAAAACAATTCAAAGAATCAATGAAACCAAGACCTGGTTCTTTGAGAAAAATCAACAAGATAGATAAATGCTTAACCAAACTAATTATAAAGCAGAGAGACCCTACCCAAATCAACAAAACCAGAAACCAAAAGAGGACATAATGACAAACTCTGAGGAAATCCAAATAATCATTAGATCTTACTTCAAAAGCCTATGTGCCATAAAATTTGAAAATCTAAATGAAATAGACAATTTTCTTAATGGGTTCCATGTACCACAACTGAATCAAGACAATGTAAATCAATTAAATATCCCCTAAGGAAATAGAAACTCTCATCGAAAGTCTCCCATTAAAAAAAAATAAATAAAAGCCCAGGGCAGAAAGAAAAGCCCAGACCTTCAAAGAAAATAGAAACAGAACACTACCAAACTCATTCTATGAAGTCACAGTCACCTTGGTACCTAAACCTCATAAAGACCTAAAAAAGAAAGAGAATTTCAGGCCAATCTGCAAACATACTGAACAAAACACTTGCAAACCGAATACAGGAACACATCAAAGATATTATCCACTATAACCAAGTAGGCTTCATCCCAGGTATGCAAGGGTGATTCAATATATGGAAATCCATCAATGTAATCCACCATATAAACAAACTGAAAGAAAAAGTCCACATGATAATTTCCTTAGATGCTGAAAAAGCATTCAATAATATAGGATAAACATACGAAAATCTGCACAACTAAAGAAGCTAATCAAGAAGGAGGACTCTGGGTAAGATACTCAATCTTCATTCAGAAAGTCAAAGAGGATGGACACCAGAAGAGGGAGAAAACGGGGAACAGGACAGGATCCTACCACAGAGGATCTCTGAGAGGCTCAGTCCTGCAGGGTATTAAAGCAGATACTGAGGCTCATAGCCAAACTTTGGGAATAGTGCAGGGAATCTTATGAAAGAAGAGGGAGATAGAAAGACATGGAGGCGACAGGAGATCCATAAGGAGAGCAACAGAACCAAAAAATCTGGACACAGGTGTGTTTTCTGAGACTGATACTCCAACCAAGGACCATTCATGGAGATATCGTAGAACCCCTGCATAAATGTAGCCATGGCAGTTCAGTATCCAAGTGGGTTTCCTCGTAATGGGAATGGGGACTGTCTCTGGCATGAACTGATTGACCTGCTCTTTGATCACCTCCCCCTCAGGGGGGTGAAGCCTTACCAGACCATGGAGAAAGACATTGCAGCCACTCCTGATGAGACCTGATAGACTAGGATCAGATGGAAAGGGAGGAGGACATCCTCTATAAGTGGACCGGAGGAGGCACATGGGTGGAGAAGAGAGAGGGTGGGATTGAGAGGGGAAGAGGGAGGAAGCTACAAGTGGGATAGAAAGTAAATAAACTGTAACTAATTTTTTTAATTATCAGATGTCCATTAGTAGAAAAATGAAACTAGGACCCTATTTATTAAAATGTACAAAAAGTTGAAATCAAAGAATATCAAAAATCTTGAGTGACACCTGAGATTTAAAATTATCAGAAGAAATATAGAGAAGATATTTCAAGACATAGATATATGCAAAAACCTAAAAAAGTTGCTAATGGCTCAGGAAATTATTATTGACACTGGCCAAATGAGACTGTATAAAAATAAAAAAGAACTTTTAAACAGTAAATACAACAATCACCAGAGTGATGAGATAACCTGCAAGTCAAAAGAACTACCTTGATTATTCACTGAACATGGTATTAGTATACACAATTTTTAAGTTGAAAATATTAAACACCATAAAGTATGGGAAGATCCAAGATGGCTGCCATGAGAGGACACTGTGTCTGAGGAGTAGGACAGCAGAAACAACACAGCGACCAGGAGACTGAACTCTGGGACCTAAAACGCCAGCATTTGTGATTGCCAGGTGAGCAGAACTCCTACGGTGAGAAAATCAAGTGGGAAAATCCTAGGGCTATCCAGTTATTCCCCGGAAAAATCTCCGGATGACCTGAAGCACACAGCTCTGATCTGAACGAACAGCCATGCTGGGCGCCCGCAGCCGCCATACTAGACTGGATCACACAGTCTCCCAGGCAGACTGAGGAGGAACCTGGTACCATTTTCACTGACCTGCACACTGCAGGTGCACACTGCTCGGGTCCGCCACCAAAAACCTCAGTCCCTGTGTGTGTCCACAGGCCAGACAGAGAAGGCCTCGGGCACCATTTCAGACAAGCCTGCATACAGCAGGTGCGCACCTCTCGGTAATGCCTGCACCAACCCAAACCCACTGTGTGTGCCCCAAATATCATCTCAGACCGGGGTGCACAGGCCCTGCCCCAGAAGGGGGCGCCAAATCTCTAGTCCAGGGGAGAGCCCTTAGCAGCAAGCCCAGGGTGGAAGGCAGAGCCCCCAGCTGACATCTCAAACTGGGACACTCAGACTCTAGCACAGAGTGAGGACTAAAGCCTCCAGACCAGGTGGGTGACTAGTCTACAGTGCTCACAGCTTCTAGCACAGAGCACGAAGCCTGGCACACAGAGCCCACAACAGAGTTCAACTGAGACGACAACACACACTAACAAACCACTGCAAATCCCTGATCTTCTTGAAGAATACTCCTGACACAAGAGATTGACCATTTCAGTCTGAAGTTCACCTTAAAGCACAAACAGCTCCTTGATTATATATAAACAAATGCCCAGAAATCTGCGAAAAAACTCACCCAACAAAAATCAGGACTCCATGGCCCAACCAGAAACACCCAAAAGCAGTGGAGATTTTAATTCAGCGGAGAAACAGGAAAATTATGTTAAAGCTTTGATTATGCAGATATTAGAGGAACAAGAGGAGAGACAAAAAGAGGAAATGAACAAGGCCCTCAAAGAAATGGAGAAGAAATTAACTGCC
>CM053742.1:11794546-11815623 GCA_028658305.1 Pachyuromys duprasi | reverse complement strand
TGGAGCCAGTATCTAAAAAATGTAAGGAATTTAACAGTAAGAAAATAAGCAAATAAAAATGAGTAAATATTCCTGTTAAAGAGACAGATGATACATAAGTCTACATTTTTCAAAACAATTTATAGATATATTATTCATTATCTGCCTTAAAGGACAAACTATGCTTTGTTTTGAGCCAGGTTCTCACTTGGTAGTGAAGGATGGACTAGAACTCACAATACAGCCTATGATGGCCTCAAATTTGCAGCAGTTCACCTACTTCATTCTCCCAATTACTGGCATTACAGTGTGAGCCATGACAACCAGCTTTTCAGGCAACACATTACACAAATCACCATACAGTTCTGCCATTTTAGATGTCAAAACATTTCTTAATTCCATTAATATGCCTTACCATTCACTTGTTTTGGTCATATCTTTCATCTATATTGTTGCAGCTTCCCAGTGTGCCTGCTGGGCATTGCTCCACCCCAATCCATGCTTTGAATGACAGGTAGGGAGCCCTTTTCAAACACAATTCAGAATATGTCACCTCCATGTTTAACGTAAGCCAGACGCTTCTGTACAGGAACTCAGTTTTGCAACTCTTCAGAAGCAAATCTAAAATAATTCCAAATTTAAATTGCCTCTAAAATGCTTTTGTTTCCATCATCTATTCAGCTATGTAATATCTTTTAAAAGAGTAGTGGGGGTGGATTTCACAAAAATATCGAACCAAAAGAGGTAAAAATAAAAATTTCCAAAACAAATATTAAGGATTTCAATATCTATACATACACACAGAACCTAAAGTATTCTCTTCATGGCAGTACTAAATGTGTCATAATGAGTTTAGTTTATCACAACTTTCTCTTATAGATAGAATGATAAAAGCTACAGAAAGTTAAGACATATTTTGCCATGTGCAAATCTGATCCTAAATATTCTGCAATGCTTATGATGGCCAAAATATTGTTTTTAGTTAAATAAACTTCCCCGTGAACTTAGTTGAAATAATCATCCTATCATATTTCAGTAACAGGTTGGGTCTCAATTACGGAAAATCTTTGTGATAAAGAGATAAAATTATATGAAAAGTGAAGTCCCGTGCTGAGGGTAAAAGCTGGATAAAAGACAGTTCAATGGGAAAAGGTCTATCTAATGTCATGTTTTAGTTATATTTGAAAATATCTGCTCAGAAAATTCTGCTCTCTAACTGCAAAATGTGACCTCAGTCATATTGCTGACAAATAATTGTGACATGTGCTAGGACAAGGAAACTAACAGCACAAGACAAAACATTTTATACAGTTTGTGATGTGTATAACCTAATTATTTAAGCAGCTGATTATTCTGCTACTAATTAACAAGAGGCTTTTCTTGGTGTCTGGGATGTTCTGTTAAGCTCCCAAAGATAAGGCCAACAGGCATCAAGCGTCTAGTCATCCAGGTGCTGACTATGTTAGAGGCAGACAATCTGGTTCAGCGACCACACCTCCACCTACCTCTACCCTGTTTAAGGGAAATCTGTTTTGCCTTCTGAATGAGGATTAAGCATCCTCTCTAGGGTCCTCCTTATTGTTTATCTTCTTTAGGTCTGTAAATTTTAGTATGGTTATACTATATTATATGGCTAATATCCACTTATAAATGAGTGCATAACACGCATGTCTTTCTGTTTCTGGGTTACCTCACTCAGGATGATCTTTCCTAGTTCCATCTGCAAATTTCATGATTTCTTAAATCTCATTCAGAATGGCAAACAGGATAGACACCAGAGGTGGTGGAAGAGAGGGAACAGGATAGTAACCTACTATAGAAGGTCCTCTGAAAGGCTCTACCTGACAGGGGATCAAAGCAGATGCTGAGACTCACAGCCAAACTTTGGGCAGAGTGCAGCAGGGTGCCTTATGAAAGAAGGGGGGTTAGAAAGACAAGAAGGGGATAAGATCCCCATAAAGAGAGGAATGAACCTAAAAAACCTGAGCCCAGTGGGTGCTACAGAGACTGATGCACCAACCAAGGACCATGCATAGAGAGGACCTAGATCCCCTGCTCAGAAGTAGTTGATGGGCAGCTCATTCTCCATGTGGGTATCCAAGTAAGGGGAGCAGGGGATGCTTCTGTCTTGAACTCAATTGCTTGCCGTTTGATCACTTGCCCATGGTGATATGACCTGGCCAGGCCACAGAGAAAGAGGATCCAGGCAGTCCTGATTAGACTTTGATAAGCTATGGGTGGATGACATAGAGTTCTCCTTTCAGTGGACTAGGGAAAGGGATAGGGGGAAAGAGGGAGAGAGGGTGGGGTGGGGTAGGGGGGAAAAGGGAGGGAGGGTAGAATGGGGTAGAGTTGAGGGAGGGGGCTTCAGTCCGAATATATAATGAATAAATTGTGAAAAAAAATTTAAAGGAAGCAACAAGAGAAAATATTTCAACAAAACAGCATTTGATTAAAAGAAAAAAAAAAAAAGAAAGAAAGAAATCCCAGGAGACTTCCTAGAAGAAAGGGAGAAGACAGGTGACTTCTCAAAGAGGGAAGAAACCAATGCATCCTGGTGGTTTTGTGTATTTCCTTGTGTAAACATTTTCCCTTCCCTCATGCATCGCAAGGGGCAAAACATAATTTCGTCTGAAAGATGGAAGACATTCCCTTCAGAAAAGAAAGGCATTTCACTCAGCAACTGAAGCTTGCTTGACTTGACATAGCCACAGGACAGTCCTGTAATACCAGAATGGATGCAATAGGGTTCTTGGGGAGACTTGAGGAGGAGGACCCCTAGTGCCACACTATCTTTTGCTGAAGTTAGAGCCACATTTTGACAGCTGGAACAAAAACAGTGAGAGCTGGTACACTGCCAAAACTGGTGGGAACAGGAATGGCACATTCTCTGTAGACCAACTAGATTCTGTGGAAGGTAGCCAACCACAAGCATTTTCAAATTATCAGCCTTCTGGAAAAGTGAGGGGCCTGAAGAGATGCAATGCCAGAGGTTAGGAGTTCAGGTGTTGTCCTGAAATCATTGCAATCTTGGTCGTAGACTCATTCAATATCAAGACCTCCATAAGGATATTTGAGGTGAGGTAAGCTATAAGATAAAAACCCTGAAGCTAGGTATTTGCTGGTTGATTGCTAGGACTACTCAAGAATTGTTCTTTGCCTCTAGAGTATGTACATTGCAGAAGCTAGCCAAAAGCAGGAAAAAAGCTAAACTCTAGAATAATCTAGTCTCTTCCTCAATTGCTGGTCATACCTTGGCTAAAAAGGGAAAAGGTGCTGATAAATGTTTCAGTCCAGCACTTGCCTGAGTTTGGATACTTAGTATGTACATAATGAGACAAAGGGTAGTGCTGCTGTGGGTCTGGGGTCCTACAGTCACCAGTCTGATTCAAGTTTTGCTTTTGATATATTAGAGATGGTTTTATTAAAAAGAGACTGGCCAGGATCAAACCAGGGAGGTTTCTCTAGGTAAGGCCCCTGCTATTGTTAGCTCAAGAATTATAAAGGCCATAACCACAAAGTTATAATTTGGGGGAGCCAAATTAACTCGTAGCCTGCGTGGGTAGGGGCAAGGCTTGATTTTGTAACAGATGTCCAGCAGGTGCCTCAGCTATCCAAATAAGCATTTCATACAAAAGCAGAGCTTAGTGTTAGCCTGTTTAATCTTGTGACCCATTATCTTATAGGAATAGCTGAGGCAGTGAAATATTTTGCAACAATCAGCAACTTACTTTTTTAAGAATAGCCCAACTGCACCAGGAACTGGTCCATATGGGGCCAGCTGACAGGGTACAAGCTGGTAGGAGAAAGTTCACCATGGCTTGTCCAAGGGAAAAAAATTAGTTTTGCAAGCCTAGCACAGTAAATTTATCCTCTAAACATGTTTACCATGACAGTGCATACCTGAAATCCCAGCACTAGGAAGGTGAAGGTAGAAAGATCCCTGGGGCTTGCTGGCCAAATTAGTTTAGACAAACCATTGAACTCTAGGTTCTGTTAGAGAGCCTGTCTTAAAAAATAAGATCGATAGAGACACCAAGGGCTGACCTCTGTTCTCTACATGCATTTGGACATATGTACATGATCATTACCCACCCCCCACACACTTTTCTTTTAAATTGAATGTGATGGGTATTTTTAATACTTTGAATTTTAAATTTTAAGTGTATCTATCTTATTTGGCAAATAAGACAACCTAAAAAGATAATCAGTGGAAATTCTTGCTCCTAAGAGATGATTGTTTCTATTAGTGTCCTGTGAGTGCTGGGACAAATTATGAAGTGTGGTGGACTAAGTCAATAAGAAATTGATTTTCCCAAATCTTAGGAGGCCAGAAGTTTGAACTCAGTTTGACTAAGCAAAACGCAAGGGGCTTGCAGGGACATGATTGCTCCAGAGGCTTTTCTCTTTTTGCTGCTGGCAGCTGCTGGCATTCCTTGACAAACAGCTGAATGGCTTCATTATATGCCTCAGTGAATAGGAGACCTCCTCTTCTCTGTGCATAATCTCTCTGAGTCTCTGAGGATACTTGTGATGGCACTGAGACTGCCTCAAAAATACTGCATAATATGATCAATGTAATCATCTTTTACCACATAAGGTAATATTTACACATTCCCCAAGAATAGGAAGTAAATATGTCCTTGGAGGCCGTTATTCCTCATTCAGCCTACTGTACTTCCTTATGCATATGTATAACTATAAGCAAATAGAAGCAGATAAAAAGCATATTCACACTTCTTACTTTCTGATAAAAGTGATTAACAATATACTGTTCTGAATCTTGGATTGCTAATCTGACAATGTGTGTTGATGCTAAGCATACTGACTCATGCCTGACAGGAAGATTTTGGTATAAGGCCAGCCTGGGTTATATAGAGAGTTCGAGGTTACAGTGGACTACAAAGTAAGATCCTATGTGCAAACAAAAACAAAAACACCTTGTCAGGCCACAGAGGAGGACAATGCAGTTCGTCCTGATGAGACCTGACAAGCTAGGGTCAGATAAAAGGGGAGGAGGTCCTCCCCTATCAGTGGACTTGGAGAGGGGAATAGGAGGAGATGAGAGAAGGAGGGTGGGATTGGGAGTAAATGAGGGAGGGGGCTACAGCTGGGATACAAAGCAAATAAACTGTGATTAATATAAAATAATAAATTTAAAAATGGGAAAAACAAAAACACAACTCACAATCTCTCTCTCTTTCTCTTTGTGTGTGTGTGTGTGTGTGTGTGTGTGTGTGTGTAGTTATTCTACATAGGTGCTGAAAAAAACATTTTCTTTTTTTATGCTTACTTAGAAAACTACCATAAATGGGCATTTGCAATTTGCTGAATTAGTACCTTACATTACTTTTATTTTTTCACTACAATGACAAAGTAAACAGTTTTGTATGCATGTTTGCACAAATATACACACAAATAAAATTAACCACAGTTTGCCGGAAGCAGAAATTCTCTGTGAATGGGTATGTGAATTTGTAATTCTGTATAGATATTGCCAAATTACCTGCCTAAGGGAACCATCCATCTCTACTCCCACCTGCAGAGTGTGAGTGTAGAACTTTCCCCATGTTCTTGACAGCAGAACATACTGTCATAAAACACTTGGATTTGTGCCACTCTTAGAGTTGAAAAATATTATCTTGGAGAATTGTTTCTGTATATATGAAAAACATTTTTTATTTTGTTTTCTTAGAATTTGGATTAGTTTATTGATTCTGCCAGTCTGTTTCAGATAGGCCAACATTGCAGTAACACTGTCAATACAAGAAGCACCCTATAAAACTACATTTATATATTTATCGATTGTCCTCAATAATATTTATAGATTATTTATACAATCATGTACATGCTTATTTCTAGGTATTATTATACTTGGTGTTTTACATTTTTCTAAGAAATAAGTTTATACAAGTTTTTAAATTTCTTTGCATGCTGTTGATCATAAATTCCATTGGTCTGTTATTGATTTCTGTCAATGTTCTTTTTTTTACATCTTTTTATTTATTTATTAAAATGTATTCACTTTGTATCCCAGCTTTAGCCCCCTCTCTCAACCCCTTTCAATCCTGCCCTCCCTCCCTCTTCTCCCATGCCCCTCCCTCAGTCCACTGATAGGGGAGGTCTTCCTCCAATTACATCTGACCCTAATCTATCAGGTTTCATCAGGACTGTCTGCATTTTCTTCCTCTGTGGCCTGGTAAGGCTGCCCCACCCCTTCCATGGGAAGGTGATCAAGGAGCCAGCCACTGAGTTCATGTCAGAGACAGCCCCTGTACCCCTTACTAAGGAACACATTTGGAGGCTGAGCTGCCATAAACTACATCTGTGCAGGGATTCTAGGTTATCTCCATGCATGGTCTTTGGTTGGAGCATCAGTCTCAGAAAACACCCCTGGGCCCAGTTTTTTTGGTTCTGTTATTCTCCTTGTGGAACTCCTTTCCCTCTAGGTCTTTCCTTTTCCCCTTCTTTTGTAAGATTCCCTCCACTCTGCCCAAAGTTTGGCTGTGAGTCTCAGCATCTGCTTCAATACCCTGCTAGGTAGAGTCTTTCAGAAGCCTTCTGTGGTGGCTCCTGTCCTGTTCTCTGTTTTCTCCTTCTTCCAATGTCTATTGCTTTTGCCTTTCTGAATGAGGATTAATCATGTTACTATCTGGAATATATAAAGAACTCAAGAAGTTAAAAAGATACAAATCAAGTAATCCAATTAAAAATGGGGTACAGAGCTAAACAGAGAATTCTCAATAGAGGAATCTCGAATGGCAGAGAAACACTTAAAGAATTGCTCAATGTCCTTAGTCATCAGGGAAATGCAAATCAAAACCACCCTGAGATTTCACCTGACACCCATCAGAATGGCTAAGATCAAAAACTCAAGTGACAACATATACTGGAGGGAATGTGGAGAAAGGGGAACCCTCCTCCATTACAGATGGGAATGTAAACTTGTTCAACCACTTTGGAAATCAATCTGTTGCTTTCTCAGAAAATTGGGAATATTGCTACCTCAAGATCCAGCTGTTATACTACTCCTAGGCATGTATCCAAAATATGCTCCAGTATACAACAAGGACATTTGCTCACCCATGTTCTTAGCAGCTTTATTCATAATAGCTATAATCTGGAAACAATCCAGATGTCCTTCAGTTGAGGAATGGATACAGAAATTGTATTACATTTACACAACAGAATGCTACTCAGCAATTTTTTAAAAATCATGAAATTTGCAGGAAAATACCTGAGTAACTTATCCTAGAAACAGAAAGAATCTAAGTGGATATTAGACATTCAATATAGGAACATACTAAACTCTGTACACCTAAAGAAGGTAAGCATAAGGAGGACCCTGGGTGAACAAAATTTTTTAAGAATTGCAGAATATTCTATTATATAAATGAAACAAATTCTAAAAACTATTTTTCCTGTAGTCAAACATATTGGTTTTTATTGTTTGAAACAGTACCCTTATCATACCTGAGCATGTATCTTTTCTTGCTTCCTTAGAATACAATTCTAGCAATGCATTTGCTCAAATATCCTGAGGATCTACAGTCATGGCTAAATACTGCAAAGCAGTCATTTAAGAATGGCTTTTCCTGATTTTAACCAGTAGTATGAGTCAGGTATCATAAAAACAGATTTTTCAGGTTTACAAGAATGGAAAGTTATACTAGCAAAGGGTGTTAGCCCTTGGAAGATGACAAGAATATATTTATCAGGTGCTTCTTATGTGCTAACCATTTTCCTAAATACTTTATATCTTATTTCATTTAGGAACCACATTTTACATTTGAGGAAGAAGAGGAATCCAGCTCTGCACCTTAAACCTATCTATTTGTGAGTATCCAGGTAAAACTACACGGAATTTTAAAGGCTTTACTTGGCAAACTTCACCAACGAAAGGAAGGCCTTCTTCCCCACAAAGATGCTACAAAGTTAGTACCCTTCAGGAAGTGCAGCCAGGGCACAGGTGTCTTTATGAAGGCCATTGATTCTTCTGAGACCTCTTTACTTGGAGAGAAGGAGACATCCTGGAGTTATTTTTATAGTCTTAGATTCACTCCTAGATGATTTACTTCCTGCTAATCCTGACCTTCAGGACTGAAAATTCTTGTTTGGTATCTCTGTATGGCCAGACTTTACCACATCTGTGGTGATTTAGCTAATTTCCCACACATGCATCACTGTTCCACTGAGGTTGTGGTAAAGGGTGGGAAGTTGGGAGAGAGAGGTGGAACAGGCACAGGAATATTCTTACTCTATCTCTTAATTAGTCTTTTCTTCCATTATGCAGTAAGCAAGCCAACGCTTAGATGTTACTTTCAGTTTTCTTTTTTTTATGTGAAAGAGGTTTATTAGATGGAGATGAAGAAAGAAAGAGGAGAGAGCAGGACATGATAGGGGGAAGAGAGAGGGTGGCACCCCGACAGAGAAAAGAGAGAGGGCAAAAGTGTCAAGAGAGCAAGAGGCAAGAGAGGCCAAGAGAGCAAGAGAGGGACAAAGTGGGCAGGACGATCCCTTCAAGGAGCAGCACAACCACACCTGCTAGGTGGGGCCATCTGGCTGGCAACACATGATAACACCGTACACTGCTGGGCAACCCAGAAGCAGGTGCCCAAATACCAACATTTTTCCCTTTTTCCACAATCAATAAATGAGAAACTTGGGCTGCCTCTCATGTAAGTCAAGTTAGAGTATATAAATTTATGTTCATCAGAAGCAGCTCTTGGTTGTCATGCAAGGGATCAAGAGAGAGGAGAAATAATAGCAACAAAATGTCCAGATTACATGGTCAAGAGGAGGAGGGGAAGCTCCTGCCCTGGAAAATGTCATGCAAGGCAGCAGGTAGGGACGAGGAATGCTAGAAGAACCTGGAGCTGCCCGTCCTGGTCCTGAAGCACACCATTCCAGCCTCTTGTCAACAATAAGTGAATAACGGGTGCAGATTTTCTTCTGGACACTTCCTGCTGACACTGGGGTGGCTGCAGGGAGGTCAAAAGACTGAAATACTGCCAAGTCCAGGAAGGGCAGGTTGCTCCTATGTTGTCCAGGGTCCGTACGAACATCCATGGCTGGGAAGAAAGTGCAGGTCCAGCCCAACAGAAGTCTATGAAGTCAGACTGGAACACCCATGGTAGCGGCATTGGCACTGTTGTGGATATAGGAAGCACCTGGTATCTGGCAGAATACTGAAACATATATATATATATATATATATATATATATATATATATATATATATATATATAAGCTGAAGACATAGTTAAGTAGGTTGTGGAGAAAATTCCTTAGGTGTACATTTAAAACCCTTGGGAGAATGAAAAGAGGTGGAAAACTTGTATCAAAGGGACTTTAGTATGGGAACCTCTGCCTACCTGAGGAAACTTTCATTTACCCAATCACTGGCAGTAATTAAAAAGGTCTTGCTTTGGATCTGTTATCTAAGGACAATGAGGCCAAGTTTAGCTACAGAAGTGTGCAAACTTAGAGGCCCTTAAAGCAGGCACCAGGCACAGAAACCTGAAATTCTCCAGAAGACACCCCAGAGGATCATCTGGAGGAACAGACGAATGGACCACTCCCACTGGGAGGGTAGGAGTCAGTGACCTGTTAAGACGCCCCAAGAGCAAGGTCCAACCCAGTAGAAATGGTCCTACCTGATCCAACAGCATCAGCTTTGGCCAGAGACCAAGGGCACAGCCACCTGTAGGCGGCACAGTTTACCTAGCATTAGGATTTTTGTAGGCAAGTGTGAGGGGAAGAAAGTGTGCACATAGAGGGAAAAAAATCTCTCCCAAAGGGAAGAAGAAGTCCTAAATGGAGGTCAGCAAAAAGGACCAACCATAGCCAGTGAAGACTGTGGCTGGGGGGTGGGGGGTCCCTCATCTCAAAAGATAGTAGGAAATTGCCAGAGTTCAGTGGTCAAGCTTCCCCTACCAAGAGAGTCATTTTATGCTGACTAATGAGGTGAACTTACTAACCTAGTGGCTGGCCAATGGGGAGAACTCACCAATCCAGCCGGTGTTGCATGCTGCAAATAGCAATCTGGTAGCTAGGAAAGGGAAATCCCAAAACCAGGGAAAGGGGAGGAATCCTACCCCCTGAGATAGACAATAGGTGCTGCACTTATCTGGAGCCCAGTCGAACCGAGAAGTGGACTCAGGTGGATTTTCTGCAGCTTAAAAGAACCACTTTCAAGTTTTACGAAGGAAATAAAACTTTAGACATGTTAGCATCACAATTGTAATCTGCACTGAAACATACATTGTAGAAAAGGCAGTAGACATACACATTTGTGTTAACAGCATAAGCATTCCTCAAGGTGAGCTCTGAAAAAGCAGAAGCCCCTCATGAAGTAGAAGGGATAAAAGCTCACTTGATCTCAAGCTTCAGTATAAGTACACTTCAAAGAGATTTAAAATCTTGAGCTTGGAACCATGATAGTGGGAGGCACAGTGGAATGTTTTCGTATTAGAGTTAGATTAATAAATCAGAGCTCTACTAATAAAGGTCAAAGCTTTGGACAGTCAGAACAACAGTAGCATAGCAACAAGAGGAACTACCAAACATTTTTACCTATTTAGGATACCTCAAATCACCCTAGACCTTGCAACCCTTACAACCTGCATCCACCAACCTCAAACACTTTTTTGAACCTCAAACATTTATGACTTCCATTTACCAAACTTAAGATGTTTTCTTAGACTTTCAAACACATATAACTTGCGTTTATCAATCTCAAGACACTTTTTAGACCCTTCAACATTTTTTGACAGGCAGTGGCTATGTATTGATATATACCTTGATACATAGGTGAGACCGTCATGAACATCTATTGTCCCTTAGCCAAACAAGGGGATGGTAAAAGGCTTCATTGAGGCCTGTTTCTTGAGTCTGGCGACAAGGAATACTGTGCCTAGATCTGACAATAGCAACTCTAGGACTCAGGCCTGGTCTCCTGCATATGAAGAGAACTGAGAAGGCATTTGAAGTCTCCAAAGACAGAAGTTGGCAACATGTCCATGGGACCCCAGTGTGAGGCCCAAGAGGCCCACAATGCCACTCTGGGCTTGGCAAGGGTGGTGAAGGTCACTGAAATCAAGGAGCCATTTGTCCTCCTCCAGGCCAAGTTGCTGGAAGGCTAGAAGTGTCTGTGGCTCTTGTGCTGGTTAAGCCTCCATGGTTGGACACAGAGGACAAGCCTTCATGGCAGCATTCAGACCTCCAGAGGCCAGTCTGCCTGCAGGCAGCCATGGCCTGTTGAGGCAGCCCTGGTACCAGTCCTCCCCCCCCCCCCCCCACCGGCTGCACCCGAGACAGTCACTCTGCAGAACTGAACCCCGGCTACACGGTGGTATGGGGCATTGCAGACCCCCCGCCCTCCGTGTGGGAATGCCAACAGCCTGAGAGCAGCAGCCAAGGTCCGGAGCACAGTCTCTGCTATAGATGAGCCCATCGGGAAGGCTCCCCTCCCACTATTCCTACCAACTCCTGCATGGTGACTCCAGGACCATCCCCAGCTGTTCATTAAAGACAGCCTTGAGACCATGTCTGCATCTGCAGGACTACAAATACATCTTTGGACAGGTCAGAGACCCTGACCATCCATGAGCCGACTATCAACCTGCATTTGCCAACCATCAAATACAAGGACCTCAGGCCTCATCCTCGCCAAGTTGGAGCCCCAAAAGTCACAAACACAGTCCATTAAAGTAAGAATATAACAGTTTTTAATATAATTTAGTATATACAAAGTTCACAGCTTATAAAAGTCTAAGGCTATACTATAGATAAAAAATAATAGCGTATTTAGAAAATAATACCAAGTGTATTTTAACTTTTTGATAGTAAAGACACAGCACAATGACCAAGCTTCAGCACAAATTTTTTAAAAATCCTCATAAATTAATAGATTTAAATTCAGAACATTGGTAAAAACCTTTATGTAGCAACCCCTGAGTTATGGGCCTCACAAAAATATGGTAGAACAGTACAAAGCAATTCCAAAATTACATTTGAATTTATTATATCAAACCCACCAGCCAGAAAGCCTAGTGGTGAATCCGGACCATAGGCAGCACATGGCAGGAGAAACAGCATTTATCAATTTAAGAACTGATAAAGATATAGGCAGTTAGATGTACATTTCAAATTAACTTAATTTGAATAGACATTTATAACTCTTAAATTTTATCATTATTGAATCAGTGTTGAATTATATATATATATATATATTGCAAAATGTAACTTTGAATTTTTATTAAATTCCATACCAATTTAAAATGAGGCCTATTGCTGTCCTAGTCCAAAAAAAGATAAAACAGAGAATTAACTATGATCAAGGAAGTCTTATAAATGTAAACCCAATGAGAAAATTATATAAATTGTTAGATAAGAATTTACAGTATTTAAATATATATATACATATATATATATATATATATATAGAGAGAGAGAGAGAGAGAGAGAGAGAGAGAGAGCAGAGTATACAGAAATCAGGAAGAAAAATTTTTTAAGCTTGAAAATAGCATCTAAGAGCTCAGAATATTGAGATCCAGTGTATAGATCTTGCGGCTTGGAGTTTTGCAGGAGTCGGGGAGGGGCGAGCACATGGCACAGTTTCTCTATTTAAAAGTCAACATAGCAGCACGCAACTGTGGCGGCACAGGGAGACCACATACTTGCTGGTTGTTAGGGCTGTCTTGGCCTGGTTTAAAACTCTCTGTGTGCACGTGTCATGGCTGCGTTCACGTGTCATGGAAGTCTTCGTAACTGAAAACCGCTGTCTGCAAGCCAGCCTCTAGTGGCAGGCATGCTGCGGGAAGTTTAAAATCTTGCCCTGGAGCCAGAAGCAGCGATTCAATTCAAAGCCATTTGTGTGTGCACAGGGTCCCCAGTAATTGCACACCTAGATGCAGGCTATGTCTGTCTGGAGCGGTCTGTGAGCAGTTTTAGTCTCCCCAAGAAAATTTTGGCGCTGCCGCTTGAGTCCCAGGGGCTCAACGCACTAAGCAGATGCGGGCAGCCCCTGACACATGCAGCAGGACAGATGTGTGCCAGCAGGGCAGGTGTGCCCAGTAAGGGAAGTTGAGAGAAAGTGAAGATTTTCAGGCATAGGTGGTTAGGGATAGATAGAGCAGAAAAATCATCTTTGGTCCGATAGAAGGGGTATGAAAGGGGTCTTGGCAATAGCAGGGGGGACTCTTCTCAGGCAATGCACCAATCTCAGGACCAATTAATGAATTATGAGGCACACAGCAGATTCTATACGAAAGAGGTCCGTTATATGGAGATGAAGAGAGAGAGAGAAGGAGAGAGCAAGACACGACAGTGGGAAGAGAGAGGGCCGGGCCTGACAGAGAAAGGGAGAGGACAAGAGAGCCAAGAGTGCAAGAGGCCAAGAGAGCAAGAGAGGTACTTTAATTTTTCTATGTCTTAGCCAGCTGCTCTGAAACCAGTCATCTCAGTTTATTTCAGCTGAGCTGCTGACATAAATTTAGGCTAATGGAGGTTAAATAACTATCCACATGTTCCTAGCTAGTCAGTGGAGGGTCCCAGATTTGAACTGTGATTTGGCTATTTCTAAAAAGTGTTCTTGATAATATATATTATTAGTTCAGAGCCATAAAATGATCTACTGCAAGTGGAGTTCATAAAATCACATACTTAAAGTAAGACTTGCTGCATATTACAAATAATACATAGGTATATGCTATCAATTTTCCATATAAACTCTCTGGAATTCAGATAAGTGGTTGAGAGAAATAATTTTCACCTATATTTATAAACTTTAGAAAATTCCCCATTAATTCTACTTACAGATTTCCTTTTGTCTAATGACTTAATTTTCTCTCTAATCTGAACAATGGTAAATTTTGATTGTAAAATAAGGTTCACATGTTTAACATTAATTTTATAGCCAGACATATTTAGATGTTTATCAACAGGGTATAACCTGAAAATGATTTAGCTCATGCTCCCTACATATTGATAGCACTACGCTAGGGCTTTGGAATGTAAGTATGTATGTACATACACCTGACTGTTACACAGCTTGCTGACTGAAATGACAACAAATGTAGAAGTAGTCAGGATATCTTCAAATGACAACAAATAAAAGTACCATATGATACAATTATACCACCTCTTGGTATATGCCCAAAGGACTTGACATCCTAATCCATAGATACTTGCTCAGCAATTTTCATAACTGCTCTGTTCACAATAACTAGTGAGTGGAATCAACATAAATATCCTTCAATAATAATGAATAATGAAAATGCAGTACATATACACTATGGAATGCTATTCAGATGTAAAAAAAATCATAAACTTTTCAGGTAAATGGATGAAACTAGAAACAATCACATTGAGTGAGGCAACACAGACCCAGGAAGACAAATGTTGAATTGCCTCTCTTATTGAAGGCGCCTATCTTCAAATCCTCAGATCTGAGTAAAAACCTGGAATAATCACATATACCAGGAAAATATAAAGGGATCACAGGTGGAAGGGCTTGAGAGGGGAATAGCAGGATACATGTAATATGAAAGGAGAAATTAAATAATAAGAAGGGAGCTCCAACTGGAGAAGTAGGGAGGTCAATACAAAAGGAGGGTAAAAGAAAAAATAGCACCAAGGATCAAACTTCAAGAAATCCTATTATTTTATATTTACCTAAAACTTTGTCTCTCTCTCTTGCCTTCTTGCTTGTCCCCTCTCTCTGTTGGGGTACCCACCCCACACACACACCATGTCCTTCTTTACCTCTCTTCCTCTCACTCTCTCCTACCCTTCCCAGAGATGGTCTCTGTGACCCCTCCCCCTTCCCTTAATAAAACCTCCCATGTGCAACCAATTGTGTGGCATGATTTATGAACCGGGTATATGAACCTGGTATATAACACTAACACTGACCCATTGGCCAAATAGGTGCTTTCAATGGCCACACTGCATAGTGGTTGCTTTCGGCGGCAGCGCCACCACTGGAGCTGCTGGAAACCTATTTCACTTCAAATCTACCTGTGATCCACATCCCAGAAACCTCCTACATGCAGAACCAGCTGAATCTCTCTTGTTCAGGGAAGATTGACCTTTGAGTGTCCAGTAACTTTCTGGTACTTTTTGAGACAGAGGAAACCTCAACCACAGCCTTCACTGGCCACTGTTGACCTTTCTTGCTGACCTCCATTTAGGGCTTCCTTTTTCCTTTGGGTGAGGTTTTATCCTTCTACTGGCAATGTTTCACACACACGCACACGCACATGCACACACGCGCGCGCGCGCACACACACACACACACACACACACACACACACACACACCACTCATCTACGAAAATCCTAGCGCTAGGTAAACCCTGTCTACTATAGACAGCTGTGCACTTGGTCCTGACCACCACTGACAAGCTGTTGGACCAGGTACTACCATACTACTCTACTGAGCCAAGCTTTGCCTTTGGATGCCTCTGGCATGTTATTGACTCCTACCCACCCAATGAGAACTGCCCACTTTTCCATTTCTCCAGCATTCCCACTGGATATCTTCTGGAAATTTTTAAACCCTATGCATGGAGCCTGACTTAAACGCCTCTAAGCTCATATGTGTCTGCAATAAAACTTGGACTGCATATACTTTAGATAATGGTTCAAATTGGCTGATTAACAGCACATTCATTAAACTGCAATATTTTTCAGGATCTTTTTAGTTACTGTCAGCGATCTGGAAAAGGGAAGGAGGTATCTTACATTCAAGCATTCTCTCTCCTCCACTCTAAACCTTATCTTCATTCTTCCTGTTCTCCCACCCAACTTCTTTAACTATAAAGTCTCAACCTCAAGAATTCTCTACCTTTGACCCCGGTTCTGCCATGCTACTTCAGCTGCACATGGCTAGCCACTATGCTGAGTTTGGGATAAGGAGGGTGGAGCCACGACTTTACTGCCATCTCCACTAAGGGCAAGCACATGGTATCACCACCATCTTAACTTAGGGTAATCAAGGGAAGTCATACAACTGGCAGCCAACAAAACGCTGTGGTTCCCCGCCCCTCCATCCCCCACCAGCTGCTTTTACTACTTTGTTTCTCTTCCACTGTTTTTGGAACTGCAAAACTGTAGTCTCTTGTAGACCCTAAAAAGCAACTGCGCTGCTTCTTACCTCTATTCTAAAGCTGCCTATATGCCCTTATCCTTTCCCATGGATAACAGTCCCTCTATGAGAACTCAGAATTACTGCTGATAATAGTCCTGGTACGAGGCACCGAGGTTCTTGGGCTTAGCCAGGCTAAGTCCCTGATCTGCAGTGTTATTTGGTTGACGAACCACTAGCTGCATGGTCCATTTCAATTTCCCCTTTCTCATTCACAGGAATGTTTCCTCATATTCTCTCCTGTTTGGGAAATCTCTGGTTTCTATGCATATTGTGCTGCCCAAATGTCTACTATCCAGTAATATCCGATAACACTAAGAGCAATCCATGAAGTAAAAATCAATTCCCTATTTCTCTTTTCTCAAAATCCTTTCTGTTTCTCTTTGACCACTATCCCACTAAATAAAAATACTTCCTGGTTTCTTTTTATACTCACACACACACACACACACACAATCTTAAGATTAAACTGTAAACCTTAAGGTGACTAAGTGGTATGAACAATTTTAATGATGGTTAATTCTCTATTTATTTTGTCTCTTTAGAGTAAGACAGCAACAACTCTCATTTTTAATGAGTATGGATTTTTAATTCAAAGTTATCTTTTTACAACATGCTATATATTTGATTCAAATCTTGTTAAAAATAATTTTTATATGATGCTGAAATTTCAAGGTTATAAAGGTCTGTTCAAATTAAGCTAATTTATAATTGTATATCTAACTGCCTATGTCTTTATCAATTTTTACGTTAATAACTTACTGCTTTTTCTCCTGCCAGGAGCTGCCTGTGATCAGGAATCACCACTAGGTTTTCTGGCTAATTTGTTTTGTGTATTTAATTCACATGTAATTTTAAAATTGCTTTATACTGTTCTACTATAATGTTAGTTTTAAAACTCATAACTCGGGGTTACTATGTACAAGTTTTTACCAATACCCTAAATTAAAATCTATCAATTGTAGAGGCATTTATTTATGTTAAAACTTGATCATCGTTCTATATATTCACTATTAAAGGGTTAAAATATGTTTAGTCTTGTTTTCCAAAAATGGTAATATTATTAATCTATAGAATAGCCTTAAACTTTTATAAGCTACTAACTTTTTATATACTAAATCATACAGGAAACTGTTAAGCTCTCACTTTATTAGACTAAATTTATGACTTTTTTCACTTTTATTTTATATTAATCACAGGTTATGTACTTTGTGTCCCAGCCATAGCCCCTTCCCACATTCCCTCCCTATCTCTCCCTTCCCTCCCTCATCAACTCCTTGCACCTTTCCAAGTCCACTGATAGGGGAGGACCTCTTCCCCTACCATCTAACTCTAGCTTATCAGGTCTCTTCAGGAATGGCTGCAATGTCCTCTTCTGTGACCTAGCAAGGATGCTCCGCCCTCAGGGGACAGGGAGGTCAGAGAGCCAGCCATTGAGTTCATGTCCAAAATAGTCCCTGTTCCCCTTACTAGTACACCCACTTGGATATTGAGCTACCATTTCCTACATACAAGCAGGGGTTCTAGGTTATAACCACACATGGTCCTTGGTTGGAGAGACAGTCTCTTAAAAAACACTTGTGCCCTGATATATTTGGACCTTGCGGAGCTCCTGACCTCTCTAGGTCATACTAACTCCCCCTTCTTTCATATGATTCCCTGTACTCTGCCAAAGCGTTGGTTAAGATTCTTAATCTTTGCTTTGATACCCTGCTAGGAAGACTCTTTCCGAGGCCCTCTGTAGTAGGCTCTTGTCCTGCTACTTGTTTTCTCCTACATCCGATGTCCGTCCCATTTGACTTTCTAAGTGAGGATTAATCTTCTTACCCCAGGTCCTCTTTCTTGTTTATCTTCTTTAGGTGTATAGATTTCAGAATGTTTATCCTATCTTATAGGTCTGAACAACATTTTTGGTACAGTGAACATTTATGACTTTTAAGGCTTCAACTTAACAGGGACAAAACCTAAAGCCCTAATATTTAATGGTTAAAATATGCAAGTTAATAGTCAGTCATCTCATAGATTATCAAGTCCTTCAATATATTCAAAATATATTTATATTCCTACAGATGCAGCCATGGCCTCACTGCCATCTTTAATTAATAGCTGAAGATGGTCCCTGAATCACCATAGAGAGGTTGGTAAAAAATAATAAGAGAAGAGCCTTCTTGACAGTCTCATCTATAGCGCATAAACTATGCTCCAGACCTTGGCTGCTGCTCTGAGGCTGTTGGCATTCCCACACACAAAACAAAGAGATCTGCAATGCCCCATCCCTCTGGTGTATAGCCAAAAGCCCACCAGGTGACTATTTCAAATTCAGCCAAAGGGGACACTGGTCCCTCAGCTGCCTCAACAAGCTGTGACTGCCTGCTGGCAGACTGGCTTCTGGAAGTCAAAATGCTCCCATGTAGGCTTGTTCTCTGTGCCCAACCATGGAAGCTAAACCAGCACAAGAACCACAGACACTTCCAGCCTTCGAGCTTCTTGGCCTGGCACAGGACAAATGGCTCCTAGATTCAGCGACCTCCACCCCCTCGCCCAGCCCAGGGTGGCACTGTGGGTCTGTTTTGGCCTCACATTTGAGCCCCATGGACATATTACCAACTTCTGTCTTGGGAGACTTCAGATGCCTTATCAGTTCATGTCGTTTGCAGGAGACCAGGCCTCAAGCCTTCTAGAGATGCTACTGTCAGGTGTAGCCACAATATGCCTTGTTGCAAGCAAGATTCAAGAAACAGGCTTCAGGTGTAACCCTTTACCATCCCTTTAGCTAAAGGACAATAAATGTTCATAGCAGTCTGTCCTATGTCTCATGGGAAATAACTAGATACAAAGGCCTAAGGAAAAAGTTGTTTGAGGGTCTAAAAAGTGTTTTAAGGTTACTAAATGCAAGTTATAAATGTTTCAAAGTCTAAGGTGATTTAAGGTATCCTAAATAGGTAAAAATGCTTAATGTTTCCTCCTGTTGCTATGCTACTGTTATATTGACTGTCCAGATATTTGACCTTTATCAATAGAGCTCTAATTTATTAATCTAACTCTAATTAAAAAACATTCCACTATACCACCCACTATCACGATTCCAAGCTCAAGATTTTAAATCTCCTTTGGTTTGTCTTTGAAGTATAGACTTAAAAATTGTTTCTCATGCTAGAAATATGTACACACAATCTCTTTTGGATAGAGAAGAGCCTCCCTTGCATGATGTATAATCATACTAAAGGTTAAGATTAATTAAGCTTTTGCCCCTTCTACTTTATGAAAGGCTTCTGTCTTTCCAGAGATCACCTTAAAGAATATCTATACTGTTAACACAAATATGTATGTCCACTGCCTTTTCTACAATGCATATTTCAGGGCAGATTACAGTTGTGATGCTAACATATCTAAAGTTTTATCCCTGTAAAACTTAAATGTAATTCTTGTAATCTGCAGGAAAACCACCTAAATCTACCTCTCAGGTCAATTGGGCTATTGCCTATTTCAGAGGATGGGATTCCTCCCCTTCCCTGGTTTTTAAACTTTCCTTTCCTAGCTATTTTATTGCTACATGCCTGTATCAAACATTGGCTGATTGGTGAGTTTTCCCTTCTTGTTGGCATCAACTCCTGGCTACTTGATTGCTACATTCCTGTACCCAACACCAGCCTATTGTTGAGTCTTCACTTCTGGTTGGCAAAAACAACTTCCTACCAGTCTTGCCAACATACCTTCTTCTCCCTTGGGTAAGATTTTACCTCTACCAGCATAGTATCTCTGCCTCCCCCTCTTGCTTGCCTATGGAATCTAGCTAGGTAAAAGGTGTCCTCCACAGGCAACTGTGTCCTTAGTCTCTGGCCAACGCTGACAAGATGTTGGAACAGATTGTACCATACTACTCTACTGAGATAAACCTTGCTCTTGGGATGCTTTGACAGGTCACTGACTCCTACATGCCCAATGGGAATAGTCCATTTATCCATTCCTCCAGTTTCTCCTCTGGGATGTCTTCTGGATTGTTTCAGATTCCTACAACTAGTGCCCACTTTAATAGCTCCTAATCTTAAACACTTCTGTAACCAAACTTGGCCTCAATTTCTTTAGATGGCATATCCAAAGCAAAACCTTTTTAATTACAGCCAGTAATTGAGTAAATGGGGGTTCTCTTGTTCAAATCCCTTTGATCCAAACCTTCCACCCAAAAACTTTAATGTACACCTAAAGGAATTTTCTCCATAACCTACTTAACTTCATCTTCTTCTTATATATGTTTTAGTATTTTGCTAGCCCCAGGTGTTTCCTACATCCATGACAGCACCAAAGCAGTTACCACATGTGTTCCAGTCTGACCTCAGAGACTTCTGTCAAGCTGGACCTGTACTTTCCCTCCCAGCCATGGATGTTCTCACAGACCCTGGACAGCATCAAAACAACCTGTTCTTCCTGGACTTGGCCAACATTTCAGCCTTTTCACCTCCCTACAACGCCCCAGTATTGGCAGGAAGTAGCCATAGAGAATCTATTCCCATTATTTACTTATAATTCACAAAAGGCTGTAATGGTGTGCTTCAGTCCCAGGACAAGTAGCTCCATGTTTTTCCAGCAGTCCTCAGTCGCTAACTGCTACAGTGCATGCTGGCAACTCTCTACTAGCAACCTTCTCCCCTGAACATTGCAGGGCAGAGCTTTCCTCTCCTCCTCTTGTCCATGTAATCTGGACATTTTGTTGCTATTACTTTTCTCTGTCTCTGTCTGTGTCGTGTCTGTGTCTCTCTGTCTCTCTGTCTCTCTCTCTCTCTCATACACACACACAAACACACACACACACACACACACTTGCATGAACTGCTTCCAGTGAACCTACACTTATATACTTGCCTTACAAGAGAAGCAGCCCAAGCTCCTCATGTTTTAATTGTAGAAAAAGGGAGGAATGTTAGTATTTAGGCAGCCTGCTTCTGGGTTGC
>CM053742.1:11779795-11794446 GCA_028658305.1 Pachyuromys duprasi | reverse complement strand
CCTCTCCCTCTCCCTCTCCCTCTGTCTCTCTCTCTCTCTCTCTCTCTCTCTCTCTCTCTCTCTCTCTCTCTCTCCCATGTCTTTTTCTCCTTCTCCTTCTCTCTCTCACACATGCCCTGCTCAGAGACAGTCTCTATTACCCCTCCCCTTTTCCCCTTTCCCTTAATAAAACTTCCCATGTTGAACTGATCCTGTGGCATGACTTATGAATCCTGCATATAACTCCACTGCACAATCCTAACAGAGACTATCACAGAAAATTACACTGGGGCACAATATGGAAATGAAAGGATCGTGGAGGGCCCAACACCAACAGATATCTACATTACAGCTCCTGCATCTATGGTTCAAGGAAAATTATGGAAGAGGGAGTGGAAAGATTGTAAGACACAGATGACTAGGAAGTCTGTGAAGATATGGTCCCTTCTAAGAACGACCACACAAACAAGACCAGATCACTGGTATTATCAACTGACATGATAACATGGATAGGGAAAATTTCAGTGAATCCTATCCCTAGACAAAGAATTACAGACAACTAATGACTTCTGTGAAAAGAACTACCCTCTTCCAAGAATGAGCCTTAATGGTTGTCCAGTTAAGAATAGTCAGCTTGAAACCATATACATACAAACAACAAAAAGAGACTGAGTAAGTTGTAGTTATATACTTGTGCATATGCATTACATACATACATACAGAGGGATACAAACAGAAACATACACACTCAAAATCAACAGTAATAATCAAAGAAAAAGACGATATAAAATTGAGGGTGGGTGGAACATGAGAGAGATTGTTTCAAAATTTAAAGAAAATGTTATATTTAAAATAAATACCCTATCAGAAAGATACAAACATTAAGTAATATATCCATGTGGTCGATTAAAAATTATGTGCAATTCAAGCTTGAATCTCACACACAAAGGGAAATAAAATAGGCATTGAAGGTGGATGGAGGGAGGAAAATGGGTAGTAGAAGGGATGGGGAGGGAAGAAGCCATGGGGATTAGGAATAGGGAGTACAGGGGAGAGAGAATGGAAATCTTAGTTCGGGGGCATCTCTGGGATTTGTCAGAGACTTGGAATAGGGGAGTCCCCAGTAAGTTTAACTGAGACTCCTAACATTGAGGATTATGGAGCCTGAAGAAGCCACCTCCTGTAGCCAGGCAGGACTTCCAGTGGAGGGATAAGGACACTGACCCATCCTCAAAAACCTTTGATCCAAAAATTGTCCTGCCTACAAGATGTTCAGGGACAAAGTTGGAGCAAAGACTGAAGGAATGTCCAACCAAACACTAGCCCTACTTGAGACCCATCTTATGGGAGAAAATCAATCCCTGCCACTATTAATGATACTCTGCTATGTTTTTAGACAGGAACCTAGCATAGTTCCTCTGAGAGGCTTCACCCTGTAGCACATGGAAAGAGGTGCAGAGACCCACAACCACACATGAGACAGAACTCATGGCGTCCTATGGAAGAATTGGGGAAGTGATGGAGGGAGCAGGATGGGTCAAGGACTCCACAAGAAGTCTTACAGAGTAAACTAACCTGGGACCACAAACCAAAGAGCATACATGGACTGGTCCTAGGTCCCCTGCACAAATGTAGTGGATGCCCACCTTGGTCTTCATTTGTATCTTCTAATAACTGGAGTAGGCACCGTCTCTGGCCCTGAGGCCTCCCTTTAGATCCAATTCTCCTAACTGGGCTGCTCCATCTGGCCTCAGTGGGAGAGAATGAGCCTAGTTCTACAGTGACTTAATGTGCCAACATAGGTTGCTACCCATGGGGAAACTCCGTCTTCTCTCAGGAGAAGGAGAGGGGAGAATGAAAGGATGGTTGTGTGACAGGGGGGTGGAGATAAGAGGAGGGGGACTGACATGATGATATAATGTGAATAAATAAATTTAAAAATAAAAAATTATGGACATAGATTTTAAAATATAGTGTGAACATTCCATCATCCCAATTTCCACGAACTTCTCCAATTAACATTCCCCAGTCACATAGTTTGCTGAACATCATGTGAGTAGAATTGTATCTATTCTTTTCTCATTCACACATTATGTCTGTGAGATTATACATGTGAGTGTTTCTTTTTATTTCTGAGTAATATTTCTTATCATAATTTATCATAATTATTATCATAATTTGTTTATATATTTTCTTATATAAGGACATTCTTGTTCTTTTATTTGTAGGCATTATAAATAAAGCTATCATGTACTTTGATCTACAAGTGTTTCTAAGGAAAATTTTTTTTCGTGTTCTTTGGTTCTTTTACTTAATTTAAAGATTAAATATGCATTTGGCCTTATTATATACTACTATATTATGTTAACTTTTTCTGACATTTCTAAAAACATAATAAGTCTCAAACTTAATTTATCATCCTGAAATCTTTTTAGTGTTGCTACACAGTTTTTTGTTCCACAAATAATAACATCATGACAGTTATCTTGGAGAGAATTCATCATTTACACTTACACACAACAATGTTCATGTGTTCATTTCTTATTGCAAGTCCATGCTCCATTCACTCAGTGTCATTCTGCTTTTTTTCTGAATAACTTCTGATATTTTTAGAGCAGACCTTTTAAATAGGAATCCCCTTAATCTTTATTGGAAAACCTTCATTTCTGATGCATATTTTGCTATATACAGGATTTATTACTTATTTGTATTTGGGGTATATGATGGCAGGTGTTGGGAAGTCAGGAAGAATTGAAAGGGTTGATTTTCTCCTTCAAACATGTGTGTCCCAAGGATCAAGTTCAGGTATTCAAGTTTGGTTGCAAGTACCCTTTACCCACTGACTCTTCTCTCCCGTCCCTATGGACTGATGTTTTAAAAATAAGTTTAAAGATGTACCTCTATTGCTTTCAGAAAAAAAAGTTTAAAATGCTTTTGAAAAACAAGTTGTCAATTTTATTATTCCCCCTCTGAAGGTTCTATGCTTTCTCTAGCTACTTTTATGATATTTTCAATGACTTTGTCTTTGTTCAACCAGATACTTAATCTTTATGTGCGTAAATGTGATCTCTTACTATTTTTCCAATTTGGAATTTCTAAAATGTAAATGTCTAAGTTGGTGCTTTTCATGAATTTTGAACAAATTCTCAGCTAGTACCACTTGAACTATTGCTTTTGCCTCAATCTTTCTCTTTCTTTGAGATTTCTAATGCATACATATTAAAACATGTATCATGGCTGTTACATGGTAATCTTTCTTCCACCTTTCTCTCTCTGCTTCACTTTCTCTTATATTGACCTACACCCCAGTTCATTAACTGTGCCCTCCTGTCTGCCGTATATACTGCTAAATGCATACATTGAGTCTTTCATTTCAGAGGCTGCAATTTTCAGTTTTGAATGTTTTACTTGATGACTAAGTGTTCTAATAGTTTTGTATTTCTAGCTGTTATCCTTTTCATCTGTTTTGGATATATTATTTAGTGCATTATTTTAAAGTTACCTGCTAGCCTCAGTATCAGCCACATTTCGATTTGCATCTACTATTTTCCTAGTGCTTTTTAGTTTTTTTCTTACTGCATAACTTGAAAATATCTTACTGTCAAGTGGTGTGTATAAAAGAAACATAGATTTTTCAGGTGATTTTATCTTTAACTGGAGTCAATTTTCCTTTTAGTTCATCAGGCAATAAGGACAAGTGATTAATCAACATACTCTAAGATACCTGAAAAGCTAGGGTCAGATGGAAGGGGAGGAGGTCCTCCTCCATCAGTAGACTTGGAAAGGGGCAAGGAGGAGATGAGGGAGGGGGCTAGGGCTGGGATACAAAGTACATAACCTGTGATTAATATAAAATAAAAATGTAAAAAATATTCAAACAAAATTATTTCTGTTAAAAATTGTTTGATCTGTACTGTATTGAAACAATAGTGAGCCTCAATCAATGTTTGGCATGTTACTATTCCTAGATTCTGGAGGGTATATATGAACTGTGGAAGTTAAAAAACTTGTGACTTTTCGTTTTCAGCTTAGCTCCCTAGTTTCCTACTTCATTCAATTTCAAACATTGACAGAAGTCTTGATGGGGAAACCAGCAGTGTGTTTTACATAGAGCTCCTACTGAAAGTTCTGTCTTTCAGAAAACTGGGAGCTCAGTGCCAAATTACCTGTGTAGTGACAGAACTAGGAAGCATTCCCAGGTGCAAACTGCCCAAATGTGGGTGCCTTAATATTTTAATTTGTCATTATAATACCACACAACTGCCAAAAGGCTGCTGGTTTCTTTTCAAAGCAGAAGTCCTTACTTTAGACCAAGGCTGATAGAAAATCTTACCCCAAACAAAGAGGTGGGAACAAATCATTTGGGAAACAATCCTCACTTTTTCTTTTTCCCCCTCTTAATTTATTATTAATCCTGAGATTTTTCTCTCCTCCATAGTTACTTAAACTTCCTAAGATTATCATTTCTTTTATTCTTTTATTTTTGACAGGGTTTCATGGCTTTGAATTGTATATATATCCATAGATGACCTTGAAGTTCTTTTTTTTCCTCTTTCCACATTTTAATAAAAATAAATTATTTTTCATAAACTATATCATGAATATATTTCCCCTTCTCTCTTATCCCCCCAGTTCCTTTTCACCTCTTCATCCATTCAGATCTACTCCCTGTATATCTCTCATTAGAAAAGAACACATTGCTAAGACATAACAATAAAACATAATGAAATAAAATAAAGTAATATAAAAACCTTCTCATCCGAGTTGGATACAGCACTCCAACACAAGGAAAAGAACCCAAGAACAGGCACAAGAACCAGAGAACCACTTGTTCACACATTCAAGAGTCCCAAAAATATACTAAAATGAAAGTGATAAAATATACACAGAGGACCTGGTGCCAGCTAGAGTTGGCCTTGTGCTTGCTGCTTCAGTTTCTGTGAGTTCATATGAGCTTTGCCTAGTTGATTCAGATGGCCTTGTTCTCCTGGTATTCTCCACCTTCTCTGGCTTTTATACTCTTTCTGTCTCATCTTTCAGGGGGTTCCCTGAACTCTGAAGAGAGGGATTTGATGGAAACATCTTATTTACAGCTGTATGTTCCAAAGTCTCTCTGTCTCTGTCTGTGTGTGTGTCTCTCTCTGTTTATGTGTGTGTATGTGTATGCATGTATATGTAACATCTGGCTGAAGGTCTCTGTTTTTGTTCCCATCTGCTGAAGGAAGAAGTTTCTCTGAGGATCACTGTAAAAGCACTGATCTATGAGTATAGCAGATTATTATTAGCTGTCATCTTATCACTACTTTTTGTGAAAGATTGGTAGTATTTGATTTTACCCTAGGTCTCTGGACTACTTGTTCTCTGGTTCTTAGTCATCCAAGCAATGTCAGGTATGACTTCTATCTCATGGAGTAGGCCATAAGCCAAATCAGACATTGGTTGGTTATTTCCCCAAGTTTTGTACCACAGCTCCCCAAGTATATTTTGCAGGAAGGACATCACTGTACATCAAAGGTATTTGCAGCTGTGCTTGTGTGGTAGATGGGTACTCTTTCGGTACCTTCAGAATACTTTCTCATACCAAATATACTCTAAGATGGGAGTGAAAGTCTATGTAGACACTAACTTGACAACTCCATGTTTAATGATTTATATGTGTGTTGTTTTCAACAATGGGGCCTTGCTGAGAACTACTTATCTTGGCAACTGCTCCATGAGTCTTGGGATTTCCATGGGACCCCATTGGCCAATAACTCAATTAGATGCAACCCAGTCCCAGTACTGGTAGCTTCATTTGGTGACAAGATTGAGATAACATCTCCTAATTGCAGATTTCATTGAGATCACCTTCAAATATTTTTTTATTTGTATGTTCACTTTTCATCCCAATCTTAGCCCCCTCCCTCCTTTCATCCCAGTCCCTCCCTCTCATTCTCCTCCCCCTAACCCCCTACCTTTCTCCTCAAAAAAAGGGGAACCTCACCAACCCACTCATACACTGAAGCCAGGCTTGCTGTGCTGTCTATGACATGGACTCTGTTGCCTGCTTTCAATCATGTCCCCCTGATGGGGCTGTCTTCATATATTTTAGGAAGTTTTTATTGTACGAGGTTTCCATACCACCCATCAAACAGCCCTCATTTCTAGATCTCTTTCCCTGTTCCCTTCCATAACCCCATCTCCCCACCTCTCCACCTGATCCTGCCATTACTGTCCTCTACACCCTGCCAACAGTCCACCCATAAAATCTATTCTATTTCCTCCACCCATGGAGATCCATGTGTCCCCTCTATTCCCTTCCTCTAAACTAACCTCTCTGAGTCTATGGACTGTAGGTTAGTTGTCATTTACTTAAAGGCTAACGCCCACATATAAGTGAATACATTTATCTTTCTGGATTTGGGTTATCCCATGCAGGATGATTTCTTTTTCTCCTTCCATTCATTTGCCTGTAAATTTTGTGATTCCATTGTTTGAGCAGCTGAGTAATACCGCATTGTGTAAGTGTATATTTTTTTATCCATTCTTCAGTTGAGGGACATCTAGGTTGTATCAAGTTTCTCGCTATTATAAAGCAGAAATCAGCATGTTTGAGCAAGTGTTCTTGTGGTAGAATGGAACATCTGTTGGATATATGCACAAGAATGGTATAGCTGGTTCTTAAAATAGATCAAGTTCCCATATTTCTGCAGAACTGTCATAATGATTTCCATAGTGGCTATATAAGTTTGCACTCCCACAAGCAATGGAGAAGTGTTTCCCGTATTACACATCCTCACCTGCATGAGCTGTCATTTGTGTTATTGATCTTGGCCATTCTAATGGGTATAAGATGAAATCTCAAAGTAATTTTGATTTACACTTCCCTGATAGGATAGTGAACATTTCTTTAAGTGTTTCTCAACTATTTGAGATTCCTCTGTTGAGAATTCTATGTTTAGAGTTGTAAACCATTTTAAGTGGATTTTTTTGCTTTGTTGATGTCTAGTTTCTTGAGTTATTTAAACATTTTGAACATTATCCCTCTGTCAAATGTAGAGTTGATGAAATCTTTTCCCATTATGTAGGCTGCCACTTTGCCCAATTGATGATCTTCTTTGCCTTACTGAAGTCCTTCAGTGTCATGAGGCATTAGTTATTAATTGTTGATCTTAGAACCTGAGCTATTTGTGGTCTGTTCAGGAAATTGTTTCTTGTACCAAATACATTCAAGGATATTCCCCACTTTCAGTGTATTTGGTTGTATGTTGATGTTTTTGTTGCGCTTGGGCTTGAGTTTTTGTTCAAAGTGATAAATATAGATCTATTTGCATTCTTCAGCTTGCAGACATTCAGATTGACAAGGACCATTTATTGAAGTTTTTCCCACTGTGTATTTCTGGCTTCTTTATAAAAAAAATCAAGTGTCCATAGATATGTGGATTACTGTTTGTGTGTTCAGTCCTATTGCATTGATCAAGATGTCTGTTTTTATGTCAATAATGCAGATTTTATTACTATAGCATTTAGTACAATCTGAAATTGGGGATGATGAGACTTCCCACAGTCCTTTTTTTCTTTTTTTTCTTTTTCTAATTATTTTTTTAATTTAATCACTTTACAGCCTGATCCTAGCCCCCTCCCTCCTCTACTTCCAGTTCCAACCTCATGCCCCCTCCTCCCATTCCTCCTCTCCTTCTTATCAGGGAAGGGGAGGTCTCCCATGGGTTGCAACCCTCCCTGGCACCTCAAGTCAAATCAGGGCCAAATGAATACTCTCCCACTGGGTCCAAACAAGGTATCCCATCTAGGGGAAAGAGATTCTGTGACAGGCAACTGAGTTGGAGACAACACCTACTCCCATTGTTAGAGGACCCACATGATAACCAAGTTGTACTTTTGCTATGTATGTGTAGGGGATCCAGGCCTAGTTTATGCATGCTCTTTGGTGGTTAAGTCACTGTGAGCCCCCATGGGCCCACAGTTTTTTTTTTCAGGATTGCTTTTTAGCTCTCCTGGGGTTTTTTATGTTTTTCCATATGAAGTTGAGTATTATTCTTTCAAGGTCTGTAAAGAATTGTGTTGGAATTTTGATGATTATTGCAATGACTCTGTAGTTTGCTTTTAAGGAAATGGCCATTTTTTACTGTATTAATCCTAGTGATTCATGATTATGGGAGATCTTTCCATCTTCTGATATCTTTTTTAATTTCTTTCTTCAAAGACTTAAAGTTTTTATCATACAAGTCCTTCACTTGTCTGACACAGTGGTTTGAATGAAAATGATCCCCTTTAGGCTAATGGGAGTGATTAGGAGGTATTGCTTTGTTGGAATATGTATGGACTTGTTGGAGTATGTGTGGCTTAGTTGGAGAAACTATGTCACTAGGGGTGAGCTTTGAGGTTTCAGATGCCCAAGCAAGGCCTAGTGTTATTCATTCTTCCTACTACCTGTTGATCCAGATGTAAAACTCTTGGCTACCTCTCCAGTACCATGTCTGCCTGTCTGTTGCCATGCTTCCTGCCATGATGAAAATGGACTAAACCTCTGGACTATAAGCCAGCCCGAATTTAATAATTTTCTTAAATAATAGTTAACATGTTCACGGTGTCTCTACACAGCAATTGAAACCCCAAGACACTTGGATAGAGTTAGCCCAAGATATTTTATATTACTTAAGGCTATTCTGAAATTTGTTGTTTCTCTGATTTTGTTCTCAGTCCCTATGCCATTCATATATAGGAGGGCTACTGATTTTTGTGAGTGAGTTAATTTTGTAGCCAGCTACTTTGCTGAAAATACTTATCAGTTATAAGTAGTAAAATTTTAGGATCACTTAATGATACTATCATTATTAATTGCAAATAAAGATGCTTTGACTTTTTACTTTCAAATTTGTAATTGATATATTATTCCAACTTAAATCACATATTGACCCGTGCACACTGACAATTGGAGACTTCAATATCCTATTCTCACTAATAAACAGGACATCTAGACAAAAACTAAACAGAAAAATTCTGGAGCTAACTGACATTGTATATTAAAGGGATCTAACAGATACAGATAGAACATCTCACCCCAAACCAAAAAAATATACTTTCTTCTCTGCACTTCATGGAACTTTCTCCAAAACTGACCGTATACAAAGTAAGCCTCAACAAATACAAGAAAATTTAAACAACTCCTTGCATCTTATCAGACCACATGGATTAAAACTGTGTACCAACAACAAAAGAATCAACAGAAAGCCTATAAAATCATAGAAACTGAACCACTAGTAAATTAAAAAAAGACGTCAATACAAAATTTAAGAAAGAAATTAAAGACTTCTCTAATTGAATTAAAATGAATACTCAACATACCCAAACTTATGGTACACAACGAAAGTGGTGCTAATAGGAAAGTTCATAGCACCAAGTGCCTACATAAAAGAACTTGGGAGACCTCATACTAGCAACTACAGAACACACCTGAGAGCTCTAAAGCAAAAGCAACAACAAAATAAAACAAAAAAAACCAACACCTTAAAGGAGTAGACATCAACAAATAATCAAACTCAGGGCTGACATTAATAAAATAGAAACAAAGAGCAGAGTACAAAGAAACGGTGAAATAAAGAGTTGATTTTCTTTGAAAAAAAATCAATAAGATTAACACACCCTTATCCAAATTATCTAAAAGTAGGGCAGAGACTATCCAAATTAACAAAGTCAGAATAAAATAAGAACAGAGCCTGAGGAAATCCAGAGAATAATAAGAACATGGTTTAAAAACCTGCACTTCATCAAGCTGGAAAACCTATAAGAAATAGATCATTTCTTTATAATTACCACTTACCAAATTTAAATCAAGATCAGATAAGCAATAGACACAGGCATTAAAGGACTCCACAATACATGCTGGAGAGGATGTGGAGAAAGGGGAACCCTCCTCTATTGCTGGTGGGAATGTAAAATTGTACAACCACTTTGGAAATCAATCTGGCACTTTCTCAGACAATTAGGAATAGTGCTTCCTCGAGATCCAACTATACCACTCCTAGACATATACCCAAGTATATGCTCAAGTATACAACAAAGACATTTATTCAACCATGTTCATAGCAACTTTATTCGCAATAGCCAGAACCTGGAAACAACCCAGATGTCCCTCCACTGAGGAATGGATACAGAAATTGTGGTACATTTACACAATGGAATACTACCCAGGAATTAAAAACAAGGAAATCATAAAATTTGCAGGCAAATGGTGGGAACTAGAAAAGATCATCCTGAGTGAGGTATCTAAGAAGCAGAAAGACACACGTGGTATATACTCATGTATAAGTGAATATCAGAAATATAATATATGATAAACATAGTAAAATCTGTATACCTAAAGAAGCTAAGCAAGGAGAATTATCCTGGGTAAGATGATTAATCCTCACTCAGAAAGGCAAATGGGACAGACATCAGAAGAAGGAGAATGCAGGGAACAGGACAGGAGTCTACCCACAGAGGGCCTCTGGAAGACTCTACCCAGCAAGATGTCAAAGCAGATGCTGAGACTCATAGCCAAACTTTGGACAGAGTGCAGGGAAGCTTGTGAAAGTAAGGGGAGATAGAAAGATGTGGAGTGGACAGGAGCTCCACAAAGAGAGCAACAGAACCAAAAAATCTGGGCCCATGACTCTTTTCTGAGACTGATATTCCAACCAATGACCATGCATAGAAATAACCTAGAACTCTTGCACAGATGTAGCCCATGGCAGCTCAGTATACAAGTGGGTTTCCTAGTAATGTAAACAGGTACTGTCTTTGACATGAACTCAGTGGCTGGTTCTTTGATAATATCCCACTGATGGGGGGGGGGGGGAGCAGCCTTACCAGGCCACAGAAGAAGACAATGCAGCCACTCTTGATGAGACCTGATAAGCTAGTGTCAGAGGGGAGGGGAGGAGGACCTTCCATATCAGTGGACTTGGGGAGGGTCATAAGAAGAGATGAGGGATGGAGGGCAGGATTGAGAGAGGATGAAGGAGGAGGCTATAGCTGCAATCCAAAGTGAATATACTCTAATTAATAAAAAATAAATTAACTAAAAAATAAAAATCTCCCAACCAAAAAAGCCCAAGTTTTAGTGAAGCCCAAGGTTTAGATGGTTTTAGTGAAGAATTCTACTTTCAAAGAGAATTGACGCCAATATTTCATAAATATTTCACAAAATAGAAACAGAAGGAACATTGCTGAATGCGTTTTGTGAGGCCACAGTTACCTTGATACCCAAAACCACCTAAAGAGGCAACAAAGATGATTACAGATCAATTTCCCTTGTGAATATTGATGCAAAAATAATCAATAACTGGGCATGTTGGCGTATGCTTTTAATCTCACACTATGGGAGGCAGAGGATCACAGATTGCTGTGAGTTCAAGGTCAGGCTGCTCTATAACTTGAGTCCGGAAAAGCCAAGGATACACAGGGAAATTTTGTCTTGAAAAACCAAAACAACAGAGCTCAATAATGTACTTGCAAACCAAATACAAGAACATCTCAAAAAAAAAAAAATCACCCACCGTGTTTTTCATTCAGGTCATGAATATTTCTTATTATGGGCACTTTTTGTTGCTATTGCAATTATGTCCTTGTATAGTCTCATTTTGGAGACAATAGACTGTATTGAGCTTTTCAATATATAAAAATGAGATTACTTTCCAGTACATAGCAACTGCCAAAGAGGCTACTGAGATAAACCAGGGTTACTGTTTGAGCACAGAGGGAAAAATACTGTTCTCCTTGTGTGCCAACCATTTAATGAAAAAAAAATGTTCACAAAAATGAATGGATGCATCAAAGTTACTCAAAGTACTTTGAAAATTCTTTATATCCTTAATCCAAAATACAAACTGAAGACCTCTTGTTTATTCCCTCTCCTTTTTCTACCATATATATTTACCTCATAGCAACCATCAGAATAACATCTTGTATATGTGTGTATGTCTGCATACAACCATGTGGGTACATGTGTAGAAACCAGGGTTCAACCTATATAATAAAACCAAGTTGTTAATCAAGAAATACTTCATGGATAAGAATGAAGCTCTGTGGTAGAGAGTTCACCTAATATGTATGAGGCCCTTATGCACGACATAAAAAGCATCACAGTGTCTCAAAAATCTGATTTATATATTACATCTCTTTATGGTGTTCAAATGTCTATAATGTGAATGTCCTTGTATGTGTTTGGTTTTCCTTTTAATCTAGGATTATTCCTGAGTCATGACGTTAAACACCACCATAATATCTTCAGTCTTGTAACTGCTTCCAAAATGATCACTCTTAGCTTTTATCAAATTCCCAAAAGATACCTTCTTACTCAAAATGAAGACTTCTTTCACAGATCATGTTTCCAGTGGACACAGCCCTTTCTAGCTGCTTCCTTGGAACAGTACAGATCTGTGTGCTCCATAAAGAGGGTAACCTTTTTAAAAGCCAAGAAAATCATCTTTGCATCTTCAGCCCCTAGATGTGTACAAAATACTCACTGAAATCACAGAGAGACACAGGACTGAATACACAGATACTCTTTATCTCCTACTTCATAAATCACTTATATTTTCAGAGGTGAAATGTTTTGGGGAGGGATATCATCTGAAATATGACAGCAGACAAAACCTGTAAATGGAAAACAGAATTCTACATCTTTTCCTTCTCAATCAATGAATATTAACATAAAAACAAAGACAAAAGGCTTCTAGCCTCAACGGCTTACAATTTTTTTGTGGAATTCCAAGTCCCCTATTGTTGTGATGGGCAAACATTTACAAATACTTCAGTTACTGGAAGACTTCAGTGAATCTAAAAAATCTGATACTCCTTTAAGAAATTTCCAAAGATGAACCAACCAAACGTAATACAATGGTTGTGTAAGGTAATATTTTTAACAAAGACAACAATGAATAGAAAACTGATAGACTATATTAGAGATATTTCTGGAGGGAAGCAGTAAAGAGAAAAAAAAAACTTAGCTAATTCTATCACTTTACTCTGAGTATGTAACCATTGCAAGATTTAGATATGGTCTACATTTTCCCTCATATTTCAATTGAATTAACAAAGTTATAGTTTTAGAGACTGTGTATTTCTAATTCTGTCTTCCAAAAATAATAAATGTAATTTGCCAATACAAAACTATCTTATTAATAAACTGACTATAAGCAAAATAGAGCAAAGGTTATGGTTACTAGGTGCTTAAAACCTTGGCTCTGTTCCTTACTGGCCATGTGACCTTGGCTATATTATTTCACCTGTGTGGGTGTCAGTTTCTTTATCAGTAAACATGTGTTAGTTAATAGTGCACATCTTAAAGCAGTACTATGGAAGAAAACATTCTGTGACTGTAGTCTACTTTGCAGTGACTAAAGTCTAGCCACTAGCCACATGGGCTATTAAAATCTTGTTACATCAAGGAAGGACTCAATTAAATTTTTTATTCTATTTAATCAATTTAAATGTAAATTTGAATACCAACACATGTATAGTGTCTGCTCTGCTGGAAAGCAGTTTTTGAATAAACAAGCATTTGTTTCAATAAATTGTATAGCTATTACCCAGCAATGCACACCACTGGAAAGTAGTATACAAGCATGGGCTATTTACTGTCAATCTTATTCTACCTAAATTGCATTTCTTCCTAATATTTTTTCTGACTAATTTTCCACCTTGGAGGTGGCATGAGCTTCAGAAACAACAAACTAGACTGTACATCAATCTCCACCTTCTTTGGGGGCCAACATATGTAATACATACTTAGCCAATTTTGATGAATTTTCATTCCATCAGTAATGGATCCATTTAGATTCTAACCATACCACAATATTTTACTACTTTTACCTGACTTTTGAAAGTATAAATATACAGCTTAAATTTCTTATTTCGATAACTTATAAGATGATTTTGTTATTGCACTTGACTTAAATTACTAAACCATTCTAAACCTAAAACATCTCATTAGACTCGCAAAAGTCAAAATAAAATTTACATTGTTTTATGAGAATTTTAGAAGAGATTAGAAGGTGTTAATATTTCACACACAACTATATACCTTGGAAAGTGTATAAGCTCAAAATTAATAACCCTGTGCTATCTCAACAAGTCAATGTCACTCTATTTTGCAAACAGTATGAACATCAAAACAGGTGTTTTTTTTTTTTTTCCTTTCCAGCAGAAAGACCCATTGAAAAATAAAAAAAATGTTCAAGGTTTATTCTTTTGCTATAGAACAGAAGCCAGCTGAGACTATGAAAGGAGTTGCTATAAAAAAATAATTAAAAAAAATAATTGTAAGTCTGAGTTCTTCAGATGTTTAAGAAACAAATAAGACAGAAAAATGTTAGGCAGATATAGTTCTTCTGTTTGTCATTCCATATTCTAAAGCAGGAAATACAGGTATGTCTTACATACAGCTCTCCTCAAGGAGAAACACATAAAGGAAACTGGTCTCCTCTACGTAATAGAAGGGAAGCCGATCGCTTTCTTAGACAATTTGGAATAGTGATTTCTCAAGACCCAGCTATACCACTCTTAGGCATATATCCAAAAGATGCGCAAGTACACAACAAGGACATTTGCTCAACTATGTTCATAGCTGCTTTATTTGTAAGAGCCAGAACCTGGAAACAACCTAGATGTCCCTCAGTTGAGGAATGGAT
>CM053742.1:11727793-11779295 GCA_028658305.1 Pachyuromys duprasi | reverse complement strand
CTTGATGGCTGACTCTTTGACCCTCCCCCATACAAGCCGGGGAGTGACAGACTGGCTAGATCCCAGGGGAGGACATTGCAGCCAGCCCTGAGGAGACAGGATAAGCTGGGGTTGGATGGAAGGGGAGGAGGTCCTCCCCTGTCGGTGGACTTGAAGGGGGCAGGGAAGAGGGAGCAGGGAGATGAGGGAGGGAGGGGGAGGGGGAGAGGGAAAGGAAATGAGGGAGGGGGCTAAGCCTGGGATGCAAAGTACCTAACCTGTGATTGGTATAAAAATAAATAAATTAAGAAAGAAGGGAAGCCGATGATATGGGGTGCTGGCACACCCCTGTGACCTCAGCACTCAGGATGCTAAAGCAAGGATTATTGCCTTTAAGTTTAAGATCAGCCTGTACCATACAGCAAGATCCATACCAGTTTCAACCTCACAATAAGACCCTGTTCAAAAAGAGAGAGAGAAGATGTATAACCAAACAAAAAGTATTCATGTATATGCTGGTATCAAAGCTAGCAGCTAGAAATAATTCAGATATATCAGAACCTTTAATTTGTGTCATAAATTCTTTTTCTGAAGTAATTGGCAGTACAGTGAAAACTGCATTCCATTTAATTCAGATGTACAAACAAAATGTTACCTACTTTTTAATCTCATTCCAAGGCTTAATTTCCTGTGATTGTAATTCTCAGCCACAATGCAGAGCTACTTATAGGTACGATTTCATTTGTTCTATCTCGTTCTTTCTTTCTTTTTTCCTTGTTTTCTTCCTTCCTCCATTCCTTTCTTCTTTCTCTCCTGTTTATTCTTTTCTCATACATCATGACTGCTTTCTCCTCTCTCTACTCAACACCCCCTGCAACAGAAGTTCTTTCATCCAGGAAAGCCACTGGTCAATACAAAGGAAAGTACATGGTCAATACAAAAATAGTGAGAGCACTGTTAGTGTTTGCCTTACTACCCTTATCAAAAATCGGTATCTAAACAGAACCTGGTACTTAATCAATACAACAGGAAGTGTATATACTGAAAAGAGGTCCTAGAAAGGAACCAGAGGGCTGAAGAGAGGGGATTTTTATTTCAATGGTACAATATGTTATCAGCATCTAAAATGCAAAATACCTATGAGTTATAAATTAAGGCCCTTCCTTTAATATAGCCATAAAAGTTAGAGGGACTTTAAAAATAGGGCATTCCAAGAATATAGACCAAAGGCAAATAAAGCTTTCTGTTTTAGTTGTTGATACAGTAAACAAGTCAAATCACAGGTATAGATAACCCCACATGGTAAATAGAAGAAGCCCTCTGAAGAACTCAATGAACTATACAGTTAGTGTGTCAGCATTCTTTCTGTGGCACCAACTGTCATTCAAAATAAGTGTCATGTTCTTCACATAGGGTTACCTGAGAGAAAAAACTGTATATTCACAGCTTCTGAAAATAGGAGGTAATGTTTTTGCAAATAACAATAAGAGAACATGGAATTAAAATGATTTTTTTCTCTATGTCTAGTACTGCACAAGAGGAAGAGGGAACAGGAGAGGAGGAACAAAAGGGGAGAACGCTTTGCATAGGTTTCTTCTAGTTTAGAGGGCTCAATTTTTTATTTTTATTAGGTGAAACAGCTGGACATGGAAGTTTATTATATCTTTTTTTTCCCAGAAAAAATACTTAGCCAATTCTAAATGGTACAAATGGATATTATCAAGACAATAAAATGTTCACTTGCATAATTAGAGTTTTTAAAGCCTGCTTTTTAAAAAGTGATTTTAATCAAGCTGTTTGTGTGGCCTCCCCCTAATTTGTTTTACCTTTTCCCCCCCTGAGTTGGTGACAATTCTACAAGTATACTTTTTGGGTCTATGTGCAGAACTAACCATATGTAGTCACGCCCGATAACACAAGCCTGTAATTGCAGCTATTTGAAAGACTGGGACATGAAGAGAATAGCTTTCAATGTCTTCTAGGCTACAAAACAAGTTTGTGATCATCTTGGATTCTGTCACAGGGTCATTATAGAAAGCCACAACTGGAAACAGTGCAGAGATCAAGAGATCCATGGGGCGTGCAGCCCCAGTATATAACTTCAACACCTAAGAATCTGGGAACATCACAGAAAATGGGGAAGAAAAGTTGAAAGAGCCAGATGACCAAGAAATCAACTGGGGAGCTGTGTCTCCTAGACATGGTTCTCTAAACAGGACCAGAACGGTGATAATATCAAGAGATCTGCTAATGCAGAAAGGGGAAAATCTCATAGAGGCCCACCCTTAGACAAATATCCATAGGCAAATAGCTATTCCTAGGAATGAACCTCCCCTAATTTGTTATTCAGTACCAAGTGGTCAGACCAGAATTCTTACACACACTGTTATGCTGTGAAGGAAACTCAACTGGCCTTCCCTTAGGGACCTTTAGGGTCCTGACAAAGTCCTAGATCTGTACCTGCTTCCTATGACATCATCTGGGCTGGTTACATACTGTCCTGTGGTTCACTCCCCCGCCCCTTGCTCTATTGCTCTTTCTCTTTCCCCTTCTCCTGCTCTCTCCCTCTCTCCATCGGGGCACCCACTACCCCCCCCCCCCACCATGTCTTTCCATCTTTCTCTCTCTCTCCATCTCCATCCAATAAACCTCTTCCATATAATACCTGTTGTGTTCATGGCATGATTTTTAAATAAATACTAACATGTGCTGCTGAAACCCGGGAAGGCTCTTCTAGTAATGTTTAGACATGCTAGAACCCCCCCCCCCCTCTTCACATGCCCAACCACAACAAACCTTTCTCTCACACCCTCATCTCCATCTTTTTTCATGATCACTTAGCCTGTTTCTACCTGCAGCTGTTGCCTCCCCATGCATCTGTACCACCTCTGGCCGTGTTCACAACATTTTTTTTGCCAACCTCCTCATCTACTCCCGCCTTTTAGGATAGCTTGCTCACACTGGACTCCACTATTCGGTAAGCCAGGCCTTAGGACCTGCCTGCACAACATGGAGGGTTTTTAAACTGTTCTCCAACAACTCTAAATTGCCTCCGCCTCAGGCCCCAGGAATTAGGGTTTTAAATTTCCCACCTTAACTTGTGTGCAGCAGAGTTTTTGAATTGCACCAACACCCAATAAACCATGCCACCAAAGGGCAGTTTAGAACTGCTGTCAGGCAGGGACCACCATGCTCTCAGCAAGGCCCAGGATCCTGTGACTCTGGTCTCATTATGTCCCAGCGGCCTCACACAGCAAGTGGCAAACGGCCATGTTGATTTTAAAATGGAGAAGCTGCGCCATGTGCTCGCCCTCCCCCACTATTGCAAAACTCTAATCCCAGCATTCTAAACACTTGCTCTCAAAATACCTCTGACCTCTAAGGCCCGACTTCCCAGATTTTAAAAATTTCTCTTCTTCCGAATGTCTATGCACTCTGCTCTTAAATTATTTTTTAAATGCTGTAAATTCTTATCTAATGAGTTTTATAATTTTCTCGTTGTGTTTACATTTATAAGATTTCCTTAGTCGTAATTTACTCTTCATTTTATCTCCTTTTAGACTGAAAAAAAAAACCAAGTCTCATTTTAAATGGGTATGGATTTTTATATAAATTTAAACTTATACTTTTATAGCATTCTAAGTATATAATTCAACCCTGGTTCAAAGTAATTTTTATGTGATGCTAAAATTTCAAGATTATACAGGTCTATTCAAATTAAAGCTAATTTAAATATATGTCTAACTGTCTATACCTTTATCAATTCCTAAATTAATAAATAAATGGTGTTTCTCCCGCCATAAGCAACCTGTGATCCAGATTCATTACTAAGCTTTCTGGCCAATGGATTTGGTATAATAAATTCAAATGTAATTTTAAAGTTCTTCTATACTGTTCTATTAAGTTATTTATTCTAAATCTCATAACTCGGGGGTTAGTAAGCATAAGATTTTGCCTAAATATCGTTAAACTATATGATATAAATGCAAGGATACTCAAATTAAGATCTAATAATTTTAAAGGCATTTATTTGTTCATGATAAAATTTAGTCATTGTGCTATATCGTCATTATCAAAAAGGTTAAAATATGCTTGGTCTTATTTTCTGAATATGGTAAGTTATTGATCTATAATATAGCCTTAGACTTCTTTATTTTGTTTTTTAATTTAATTTTATTTATATATTTATTTATTATAATTTATTCACTTTGTATCCCTGCTGCAGCCCCTTCCAGTTCCACCCACCCTTCCTCTACTCCCCTATACTCGTTCCCTAGTCCCCTGAAGGGGGGAGAACCTTCTCCTCTTCTATCTGACCCTAGTTTATCAGATTTCATGAAGGCTAGTTGCATCATCTCCCTTGGTGGCCTAACAAGGCTGCACCCCCAAGGGGAGGTGAACAAAGAGTTGGCCACTGAGTTCATGTCAGAGACAACCTCTGTACCCCTTACTAGGGAAAACACTTGGAAACTGAGTAGTCTATGGGCTTCCTCTAAGCAAGGAGTCTAGGTCCTCTTCATGCATGGACCTTGGTTGGAGTATCGGTCTCTGCAGGACCCCTGGGCCCAGGTATTTTGACTCTGTTGTTCTCCTTGTAGAGTTGCTATCCCCTCCAGCTCTTTCTATCTCCTTCTTCTTCATAAGGTTTCTGGCATGCTGCCCAAAATTTGGCTATGAGTCTCAGTATCCCCTTCAATATCCTGCTGGGTAGAGTATTACAGAGGTCTTCAGTGGAATACTCCTGTCTTGTTCCTTGTCTTCTACTTGCGATGTCTATCCTGTTTGCCAGTCTGAATGAAGATTAAGCATGTTCCCTAGGGTCCTCTTTGTTGTTTAGCTTCCTTAGGACTATAGATTTTAGTCTGTTTATCCTATATCATATGTCTAATATCCACTTATAAGTGAGTATCCTATGTGTCTATCTGCTTCTGGCTTACGTCAACAGGATGATCTTTCTAGTTCCTACCATTTGCCTGCAAATTTCATTATTTCGTTGTTTTAATTGCTGAGTAGTATTCCATTGTATAAATGTACCACACATTCTGTATCCATTACTCCATTGACAGACATCTAGGACTTTTTCCAGATTCTGGCTTTGATGAATAAAGCTGCTAAGAACATGGCTGAACAAATGTCCTTATTGAATGGTGGGGCATCTTTGCCTAGGAGTGGTATAGCTGGTGGTTCTTGAGGTAGCACTATTCCTAATTTTCTGAGGAAGCACCAGATTGATTTCCAAAGTGGTTGTACAAGGTTACATTCCCACCGGCAATGGAGGAAGGTTCCCCTTACTCCACATCCTCTCCAGCATGTGTTGTCACTTGAATTTTTTATCTTAGCCATTCTGATGAATGCGAGGTGAAATCTCAGGGTCTTTTTTATTTGCATTCCACAAATTACTAAGCACATTGAGCATTTCTTTAAGTGTTTCTCTTGCATTCAATATTCCTCTGTTGGGAATTCTCTGTTTAGTGCTTACCCCATTTTTTATAGGATTACTAGATTTGCTGGTGTTTAATTTCTTCAGTTCTTTCTTTATTCTGGATATTAGCCCTCTGTCAGATGTAGAGCTAGGTCCCATATATTGATTGTTGATCTTAGGGTTTGTGCTGTTGGTGTTCTATTCTGGAAATTGTCTCCTGTGCCAATGAGGTCAAGGCTATTCCCCAATTTTTTTTCTTCTAAATGATTTAGTGTGTCTGGCTTTATTTTGAGGTCTTTGATCCATTTGGACTTTAACTTTGTGCAGGGTGATAAATATGGGTCTATTTCCATTTTTCTACATGTAGACATCCAGTTAGACCAGCACCAATTGTTGTAGATACTGTCTTTTTTCCATTGTATGGTTTTGGCTTCTTTGGCAAAAATTTAGTTCCTGTAGGTGTGTGGGTTTATTTTTGGGTCTTCAGTTCTATTCCATTGATATACCAGTCTGTTTCTACGCCATTAGCATGCCATTTTTATTACTGTTGCTCTAGAGTACAACTTGAGATCTGTGATAAAGATATCTCCAGAAGATCTTTTATTGTACAGGATTGTTTTAGCTATTCTGGGTTTTTAGTTTTTCCATATGAAGTTGAAAATTGTTGTTTCAAGGTCTGTAAAAAATTGTTTTGGTATGTCGATGGGAACTGCATTGAATCTGTTAACCAACAGATGGTAGGATAGTCATTTTCACTGTTAATCTTACTGATCCATGAGCATAGGATATCTTTCCATCTTCTGATATCGTATTCAATTTCTTTCTTCAGAGACTTGAAGTTTTTTGTTTGTTTGTTTGTTTGTTTGTTTTTTCACAGAGGTTTTGGATTTGCTTGGTCAGAGTCACACCAAGATACTTTATTTTATTTTTGGTTGTTATAAAGAGTGTTGTTTCCCTAATTTCTTTCTCAGTCCATTTGTCTTTTGGATACAGGAGAGCTACTGATCTCTTTTTTTAGTTGATTTTGTATCCAGGCACTTTGCTGAAGGTGTTTATCAGCTGTAGGAGTTCTCTGGTGGAATTTTTGGGTCACTCATGTATATTATCATTTCATCTGTGAGATGTGATACTTTGACTTCTTCCTTTCCAATTTACCCACTCACTTGATCTCCTTTAGTTGTCTTATTGCCCTAGGAAGGACTTCAAGTTTTATGTTGAAGAGATATGGAGAGAGTGGGCAGCCTTGCCTTGTCCCTGATTTCAGTGGAATTTATTTCTGTTTCTCCCCATCTAGTTGATGTTTGCTATAGGCTTGCTGTATATTGCCTTTACTATGTTTTGGCATGAGCCTTGTATCCTTGATCTCTTCAAAACTTTAAGCATGAATGGGTGTTGAATTTTGTCAAATTTTTTTTCAGCATTCAAGGAGATAATCATGTGTTGTTGTTGTTGTTCTTTCAGTTTGTTTATATGGCTGATTACATTGATGGGTTTTCATATCTTGAACTACCCCTGCATGCCTGGGATGAATCCTATTTGGTCAAGTGAGTGATATCTTTAATGTATTCTTGGATTTGGTTTTGCAAGTATTTTATTGAGTGTTTTTTTTGTGTCAATGTTCATAAGCAAGGTTGGTCTGAAGTTCTTTTTCTTTGTAGCATTTTTGTGCAGTTTAGATATCAACATTACTGTGGCCTTATAGAATGGGTTTGGTAATTTTCCTTCCGTTTCTAGTTTGCGGAATAGTTTGAAGAGTATTGGTGTTAGCTCTTCTTTGAATGTTAGGTAGAATTCTGTGCTGAAACTGTCTGGCTCAGTGGCTGTTTGGGGGGTGGGAGACTTTTGATGACAGCTTCTACTTCCTTAGGGGATATAGGGCTATTTAATTTATTTATCTGATTTTCATTCAGATTTGGCAAATTGAATCTATCAAGAAATTTTTCCATTTCATTTACATTTTCAATTTTTGTTGCATATAGGCTTTTAAGTAGGAGCTAATGATTCCCTGGAAGTCCTCAGTGTCTGTTGTTATGTCCCGTTTTCATTTCTGATTTTGTTAATTTTGATAGTGTCTCTATGCCTTTTAGTTAGTTTTGCTAAGGGTTTGTCTATCTTGTTGATTTTCTCAAAGAACCAGTTCTTGGTTTCGTTGATTCTTTGAATTGTTGTCTTTTTTTCTAATGTATTGATTTTAGCCTTTAGTTTGTTTATTTCCAGCCTTCTACTCCTCTTTGCTGTGTCTGCTTCTTTTCTTCCTAGTGCCTTCAGGTGTACCATTAGGTTGCTTGTATGAGATGCTCGAATTTCTTTCTGAAGGCACTTAGTGTTATGAACTTTTCTTTTAGCACTGCTTTCATTGGGGCCCATAAGTTAGAATAAGTTGTGCCTTCATTTTCATTAAGTTCTAGCAAGTCTTTAATTTCTTCCTTTATTTCCTCCCTGACCCAGTTGTCAATGAGTAGAGAGTTGTTCAGTATCCATGTGTATATAGGATTTTTGCTATTTCTGTTATTGCTGAGGTCAACTTAGGCCCTGATTGTCTGATATGTTAGAAGGGATTATTTCAATCTTCTTGTATATGTTGAGCCTTGCTTCATGCCAGACAATATGGTCAATTTTGGAGAAGGTTCAATAAGTTGATGAGAAGAAGGTATACTCTTTTGTAATAAAGTGGAAATTTCTGTAGACATCTATTAGGTCCATGTGATTTAAGACCTCTGTAATTGTCCTTATTTCTCTGTTTACCTTCTGTCTCAATGATTCATCTCTTGGCAAGAGTGGGATGTTGATGTCTCCCACTATTAAGGTGTTTAGGTAAATGTGTGATTTAAGCTTTAATAATGTTTCTTTGACACATGCAGGAGCCTTTGTGTTTGGTACATATATCTTCTAGACTGTGGTGTCCTCCTGGTGGATTTTTCCTTTGATGAGAATGAAGTGTCCCTCTCCATCTCTTTCGATTAATTTTGGTTAAAAGTCTATTTTGTTAAAGATAACAATGGATGGCTACTCCAGCTTGCTTCTTGTGTCTGTTTGCTTGGAAAACATTTTTCTATCTCTTTACTCTGGTGTAGTGTTTATCTTTTTTGCAGAGGTGTGTTTCTTGAATGCAGCAGAATGTTGGATCCTGTTTCCACAACGAATCTGTTAGTCTTTGTCTTTTTATTGGAGGGATGAGACCATTGATGTTAATAGACATTAGTGACCAGTGATGGTTAGTTCCTTTTATTGTGGAGTTGGTACTGACTGTGTGTTTGTGTGTTTGTTCTCTTTTGCTTTTTTTGATGTGATGGTTCTTTATCCTGTGTTTTCTTGGGTGTAGTTGACTTCATTCGGGTTGAAGTTTTCCTTCTAATATTTTTGTAGGGCTGAATTGATGCACATATGTTGTTTAAATAAGTTATGCCATGGAATATTTTGTTTTCTCCATCTATGTTGATTGAAAGCTAGATATAGTTGTCTGGGTTGGCATCTGTGAGCTCCAAGCTTCTGCATGATATCTGTCCAGGCACTTCTGACTTTCATCATCCTTGTTGAGAAGACTGGTATGATTCTGATAGGTTTGCATTTATATGTTCCTTGGCCTTTTTCCCTTGCTGCTTTTAATATTTTTCTTTGTTCTGTAGATTTAGTGTTTTGATTGCTATGTGGAGGGAGAAGTTTCTTTTCTGTTCTAGTCTGTTTGGTGTTCTGTAGACCTCTGGTATGTTTATGGGCATTTCTTTCTTATGGTTGGGGAAATATTCTTGTATGATCTTCTCAAAAATATTTTCTGGGTCTTGGAGCCTGGAATCTTTTTTTACATCTATTCCTATTATTCTTGGATTTCTTCTTTTCATGGTGTCCTTGATTTCTTGGGTGTTTTGTATTTGTAACTTTTCTGATTTTTTTTCTTTGAGATATGTATCAATTTCTTTAATTGTATCTTCATCGCCTGAGATTCTCTCTTCCTTCGCTTTTATTCTGTTGGTGATGCTTACCTTTGTGGTTCCTGATCTCTTTTCTAAGTCCTCCAACTCCAGGATTTTCTCTGTTTGTGTTTTCTTTATTGATTCTAATTCTGTTTTCATATCTTGCACCATTTCTTTCATCTGTTTGAATGTCGATTCCTGTCTGTCGATGATGGCCTCTATTTTTTTTGTTCATTTCCTCTTTATGTACCTCTATATGCTCCATCTTTTTTTGTTCATTTCCTCTTTACGTGCCTCTAATAATTGCACTATTATAAATTTAGTACCATTGTCCTGTGTTTCAGCTGCAATAGAATAACTGTTGATTTTTTTTTACGTTCTTGTGAAGCCTTGATGTCCTGGTTTTTGTTGCCTGTATTCTTGCACTGGCCTCTAGCATCTGGTTTTCTGTGGCCTTGACTGATTATTCTTGGAGCCTGTACTCCAGACTGGATCCACATGTCTCTGGAGTCTTGAGTAGTCACCTCTGGATTCACTGTTTCTGCTGACGCATTGTTTGTGACCCAAGTAACTGGGGCACACACAGAAAGATCTCTGGGTCTACAGCTGCTCCCGTGTCCCATAGGCTTCCTTAAGAAGGTGGAGGATGGGATGTGGGTCCTAGGCCTGTCTTAACTCCACTGGTTTCACTGACTGTGCTGTCTGTGTTGTTTTTGACCCAGGTGGGCTAGGCTGTTGGGGAGCAGGCAGAAAGATTTCTGAACCTAGAGCTGCTCCAAGGCCCCACAGGCCTCCTTGGGGAGGAGGACAATGGAACTGGGGTGAGGTGCCTAGCTCAGCTCCACTGGGTTCTGTGTGTATGCTGGGCTTGCTGATTCTAGCCTATGTGATCCAGGCTGCCGGGGCACTGGTGGACTCTTTGCCTAGAGCTTCTCCAGTGTCCTATAAGCTTCCCTTAGATGGTGGGGAATGGAACCTGGGACCCAAGCATATCTCAGCTCTGCTGTGTTCATTCTCTGTGCTCTGTTGGCTGATTCTGACCTAGATTAACTGGGCAGGAGGGGAGTAGGCATAATGGAAACATCCCTCCCCCACAGTTCCAGATGTACCCCCACCACTGGTTGGTGAGAGTGAGTGCTACTAGCTGCTGTGACCAGGAAGGTGTCCACAGGATGTTAAGTGTGGTCTCCTGGGTAAGGAAACAGAAGCCTCCATTATCCAGAAGGTATCCACAGGACTCTGAGAGTGGGCACCCAAATTTGGAGTCTCACCCAAAGTAGAGGAAAGTATTCACTCCACAGGAAGTGAGAGTGAGCACCCAAGGTCAAAGCTGACCAGCTCTGGTTCTGGGAAGATATCCACAGAAAGTGGGCTTGGGCAGTGTGTGACCTAAAGCTTTAGGATTAGAACTGAGTAGGCCCCACCACTGCCTGTCCAGGAAGGTATCCACAGATGGTGTGTTTGGGTGGGTAGGTGGGCGGCCTAAGACTGTAGGGTAGGAGCCCTGCATGCACACTGCAGATCCCATGAAAGTACTCAGTAATGGTGGGTTCAGATGGGTGGACTAGGGCTGCTGGGTCAGAAGCTGCCAGTCTAGGTGGTTTCAGGCAGGTGATCTAAGGCTGCAGGGTAGGAGCATTCCCCCGACCCTGGTGTGTGCTGCCGCTGCTGGTCCCAGGAATATATCCAGAGATGGTGAGTTTGGGCAAGTAGCCTATGGCTAAGGCAGTGCCGGGGGGAGCTGGGAAATTTTTCCTGGTATTAACTGGGTGGCCTGAAGATGGACCTTCAAGTTTCCCATGGACTTTCCTCTTACCGGAGAAACACAGAAGTCAGAGTTTTGGGATCCATGGTATCGCCTGTTGGTCACACTGCTCTCACTGCTGAGCTGCTGTTCATATACCCGCGAGGTCAGTGCTGCCATGTTGGATCTCCTGCCTTAGACTTTTATAAGCTATGGACTTCTTATATACTAATGCATACAGGAAACTGTTAAGTTCTCACTGTAATGGGCTATGTTTATGACTTTTAACGCTCCATCTTAACAGGGACAAAACCTAAAGTCCTACAAATGCAAGTTAATAGTCATTCACTTCGTAGATGATCAAGTCCTCTAACATGTCCAAAAACATATTTATAGTCTTACAGGTGCAAACATGGTCCCACTGCTATATTAATTGAATGACTGAGGATGGTCAACGAACGCCCCCCCCCACACACACACACAGGAGTTGGTAAAAATGACTTTTAAAGCCTGAGAGCCTTCCCGACTGGCTCAGCTATAGCGAAAACTATGCTCCAGACCTTGGCTGCTGCTCTGAGGCTGTCAGCATTCCCACACAGAAAACAAGAGGTCTGCAATGCTCCATCTCGCCGTGGTATAGCCAAAAGGCAACTCTGCTAGGTGACTGTTTCAAATGCAGCTAAAAAGTATGTTGGCCTTGTGGCTGCCTTAACAAGCCATGACTGCCTGCAGCAGACTGGCCTCTGGAAGTCAAATTGCCCCCATACAGGCTTGTCCTCTGTGGCTACCCAGGGAGTCTCAACCAGAACAAGAGCCACAGACACTTCCAGCCTTCCAGCTCCTTGGCCTGGAAGAGGACAAATGGCTCCTTGATTTAGCGACCTTTACCACCCTTGCCCAGCCCAGGATAAGTTTAAGGTCTATTTTATCCCCACACCCAAGGTCATATTGCCAACTTCTGTGTTGGGAACTTCAGATGACTTCTCAGTTCTCTTCATATGGAGGAGACCAGGACTTAAGCCTCACTCTGAGAGTTGCTATTGTCAGGTCTACACAGTGTAGTTTGATATCATACTTGAAAAACCGGCCTCATATGTAAACTTTTACATCCCTAAAGGACAGTGAATGTTCATGGCCGTCTCACCTATGTCTAATGGTAAATGGCTAGATACAAAGGCCTAAGGAACAGAAATTTAAGTTATAAAACTTCTAAGAACATGTTGTTTGAGGGTTTAAGAAAGTGTTTTAAGGTTGGTAAGTACAAGTTATAAATGTTTGAGGGTTAAAGTGTTTTAAGGTTGGTAAATGCAAACGTAAAAATTGGTTAAGACTCTTTTCCATAATGTATAATCATAAGTGAGCTTTTGTCTCTTCTACTTCACAAAAAGCTCTGTCTTTCCAGAGCTCAGCTTAGAAAGTGTTAATGCTGTTAACATAAAGGTGTATGTCTACTGCCTTTTCTGAAACGTATATTTCAATGTATATTACATGTTTAATGTAGTATGTCTAATGATAACATGTCTAATGTTTTATCTCCTTTGTAAAATTTAAAAGAGATTCTTATAAGCTGCAGAAAATCCACCCAAATCTTTTTATCAAGACAGTTGGGCTCCAGATAAGTACTCTGCCTATTTCCTATCTCAAAAAAGTGGGAGTTCTTCTGCCCCTTTCCCTGGTTTGGGGGCTCCTCTTTCCTGGCTACCCAGTTGCTACAGCCATACATCCAACACCCAACACTGGCAGATTGATGAGTTCCCTTCCATGGTCGCGGTAAACGTTCTCCTTTGTCTGAGGTATTGACAGGTATCTCTCCATTTCACTGTGGAAAGGAAGTACCCTCCCTTCTCGTTGATGCTCACAAAGACACCTTCCCTTGGGCAAATAATCTTTTTTCGTTTGACCAACATGCTCTCTCAGATTTTCCTTTCCTCTCACTCGTCAGACGCACCATCAGAAAATCCTAGTACTAGGTGAGCCATGTCTTTCGTGAGTCTTCTCTGTGGCCCCTGGCACTGCTCGTGATGGCCTGCTTTGCCAGCTTGTGCCCTCCGTACCTCTGGTTCTTCTGTACTTTTCGGGGATGCCCAAAAGAATGGCAAAACTGACTTTTCTTTCTTCACCCATGGAAATTGTGTCTTCCACCATACCCCCAGGTTCTCCTCTGAGATGCCTTCTAACTAATTTTAGATTAGTATACCCAGCGCTGCTTTAAGTGCCTCTAAGCTTACACATTTCTGCAACCAAACTTGGCTTCAATTTCCTTAAATGACATATCCAAAGCAAAATCTTTTAATTACTGTCAGTGATCTGTAAATAGAGGTTCCCCTGGGGTAAATGGAGGTTCCTATATTCAAGTCTCTTTTGTCTCTGTTCCCCTTCCCAAAAAGTTTCAAACGTACATCTAAAACTAATGTAAAACTAAAGAAAATTTCTTCATAACCTACTTAACTTCGTCTTTTGCCTAATATATACGTACCAGTATCTGGCTAGACCAAGGTGTTTCCTACAGCCAAGACAGCACCAAAGCAGCTACCACAGGTGCTCCAGTCTAACCTCACAGACTGTGTCAGGCTGGACCTGCCCTTCCCTCCCAGCCACAGATGTTCTCATAGATCATGGACAGCATCAAATCACCCTACTTCTCCTGGACTTGGCCAACATTTCAGCCTTTTGACCTCCCTGTAGCTGCCCCTAGTGTCAGCAGGAAGTAGCTAAAGATGGTTGGTATCTTTGCCCATTATCCACTTATTCTCAACAAAAGGCTGGAATGGTGTGCTTCAGGCCCAGGACCCATAGCTTCAGGTTCTCCCAGCATTCTTCAGTCCCTATCTGCTGCTGGGCATGGCTGGCAACTGCACCCTCTACCCTGACCTTTTCAGGGCATGGACTTCCTCTCTTCCCCAACATGTAATTTGGTCATACTGGAGCTCTTACTTTTTTCCTCTCTCTCTCTTACACCCTTGCATTATGACAAAGAGCTACTTCCAATGAACCTACATTTATATACTTTAAATGCCTTACATGAGAAGCAGCCCAAGCTCCTCATTTTTTAATTAAACAAAAAGGGAAGAATGTTATGTTGTTCAGGGAATTCAGCTGGCCTCCCATTAGGGACCTTTAGGGTCCTAGCAATGTCCTATGTCAGTACTTGCATGCTATGACATCATCTGTGATATAGTACATGTACATAGTGACATGTTGGCCACTCTCCTGCTCTCTTGCCCTCTTGCTCTTGAGCTCTCCCCATCTCCTGCTCTCTCCCCTCTCCCCGTCAGAGCATCCCCTCCCCCTACTATGTCTCTCTGTTTCTCTCCACCTCCATCTTCATCCAACAAACCTCTTCCATATAATAGCTGCTGTGTGCATGGCATCATTTTAAAATAAATACTAACACACACAAACAAAACAATGGGCTCCACAGGCTGTATTTATATATTTGTTGCACACATGCACAGGTACAATATTAATTAAAAAAAGAGATCATCAATTTAAGAGGGAGACTGGAGTTGGGGACATCGGAGGGACTGGAATGAGGGGACATGGGAGAGGTTGGAGGGAAGAAAAGGAAGAGGTAAATGGTGTAATTACATTTTAATTAAAATACATTAAAAATTTTAAACTAAGAGATCTGGGTGAATACAGCTGAGTGGTAGAGTATTTCCTAATACTGAAAAAGAAATTAATTGGGAAAATAAAATATACAAATATGCATATGAATTACTTCAAGATGACTGATAAGCTTGCAGCTACCTGTCAATAAATATTATTGACCCTTCACTATATCTAGGCCCTGAACTGAACAGCTGTCACACTTACCTTGAAATTTTTTCTCTAAATATCATAATTTTTTTTTCTCTAAAGCATTTGGGCAAATTGACAGCTGTCAAGAAGATACCCTATATTCTTTTTAAACCATTTACATACTCAGATGATTAGGTACAAATAATTTGAGTTTTAATACTTTTTTTAACGTATGCACTTTATATCTGGATCATAGGCCCTTCCCTGGTCTCCCCAGGTCCCACCCTCTCTCTCTTCTCCCATATTCCCTTCCCCTAGCCAGGCCACAGAGGAAGTCCTGATGAGACTTGAGACTTGGTCAGTAGGTAGGGATGGAGGGCTCTCCCTTTCTGAGGTACATGGAAGTATAAAGCAAGGGGCCAATTAGTACTTCACACATGCAAATATAAGGTATCACTTTCAAGAATCATCTTTATCTCTTTCAGCTAAGAAGGCAATCACCATCTTATTCAAAGTTGGTAGAACAAAAGAAACCGTGAAGAGTTCTTTTTGCCTATATCCCGCCCCACTTCCTTTCTCTTCTGGATGCTCTTATTATTATCTAAGAATTATTTTTGATAAGGGAGGTCCTCCTCCCCTTCCTTCTGATCCTAGTCTATCAAGTCTCTGCATTAGGAGTGGCTGCATTGTATAGCTCTGTGGCCTGGTAAGGCTGCACCCCGCCCCTGAGGGGAGGGGCATGAGTGGAGAAGAGGGAGGGAGGGTTTGGGAGGGCAGGAGGGAGGGAGCTACAGGTGGGATACAAAGTGAATAAACTATAATTAATAAAAATAATAAAAAACTTGAAAATAAAATATAATTTCAGTAAGAAAAAAATTTCTTTTTGAGAGTTAGAGAGATGGCTCAGTGGGAAAAGGCACTAAGCACTAGGACTAATTACCTGAGTCCAATGCCTAGGGCCCACATGGTGAAAGAATGACTCCCAAAAGTGTTCTGTGAAGTCCACATTGCACACCATGGCATGTGCACACCCACAAACATACCAAATATTGATTTTTTTACAATTCTTTTTCAGAAAGAGAAAATAGGTTGAATTTTTATCTCTTTCAAATGTGTCTCACTTGATCTTATATATCCATTCTCTAATGAATCTTCAGTTACTTTAAAATATCTCTACTAAGAACCATATTACTTAGTCTAGTTAGAATTTAGCATTTCAGGTTTTGCCTATAGTAGGAATTTCAGAAAGCACTTTCCAATTTCGTTGGCATGTACCATGTGTGTGTGCAGAGAACCATTTGCCACTGTTCATGCTAGCCCCAGTGAATTTCTGGGCAAACTCCTGTCTCTGCTTCTCCTTTCACTGTACATGCAGCTGAAGTACTACATTAGAGGCACATGCTTCTTCATCCAGCTTTTGTAGGGTCTCAGCCTCAGAACTGTCCCCAACTTTGCATGGCAAAGACTTTTACCCAGTAAACCCTCTGCCCAGCACCACAGTTTTACTTTTAATAGTACAGTAGCCTATGAGGTACATTTAGCCCTTTGAGAGGTGCACTTTTAAGAAAGATGTCCGAAGTGCTTTACAGTCATACAGAGCTGTGTAATTTCAGAGCAGCTGTCTAATACAATATAACCAGAGGCCCACAAACTGGCATCACTCAACACTATATTTAATTTTCTGGAAGAGCTAGATATAAATAGCAAGAAATTGTGGCTTCTGGCAATCTAACTAAATTTTCATCCATTTGAAGCTGTTTTTTTACTAAGTAGCAGAATATACAAAAAGAATCAAGTTTTTTTTTTTTAATACAGCAAAATATATTTTTCCTTAAGTGGAAAATGTAAAAAAGGGATTCTCAGCCTAAATTATTGACATGTTAGTTCTTTGGATTATTAGATTTAGTTCTTTGCTGTGTGGGCTGTCTTTGCACAACAGAAGGTTTCAGAGGATCCTGGCCTTTACTACCTTGCAGAGGTATGTTGGGAATACTGTTAGCATCTAGTGGGTAGATGAGGCCAAAGATGCCACTAAACCTCCAACTGAACACAAAACAAAGCTCCACAACAGAAATCATCCAGTCCTAAGTGTCACTAACAGATCCTTTGTCTTAGATTTTCTGATTACATAAACATAATGTGCTCCCCGACACAAAAAGAGAAGTCGCCACACATAGTCAAATGCCACTTGCTTGGACATTGCAGCCAGCCCTGAGGAGACAGGATAAGCTGTGGTTGGATGGAAGGGAAGGAGGTCCTCCCCTGTTGGTGGACTTGGAGGGGGCGGGGAGGAGGGAGATGAGGGAGGGAGTGGGAGGGTAGGAGGGAATGAGGGAGGGGGCTATGCCTGGGATGCAAAGTACTTAACCTGTGATTGAGATAAAAATAAATAAATTAAAAAAAATTAAAAAAAAGAAAGTAAAAGCAGAGGCAGACAAAATGACAACCTAAGAACTGATGCTCCATTAAAAATCCTATGTCGTTGTCATTAAAACTGACAATTGAGCTAGGACGGCACATATCTGCAATTTTGGTACTCAAGAGTTTGAGGCAGAAAGATTTCTGCAATCATAAATAACACAAGCCCTGGCTCCATAATGAGATCCAGGGCAGTGTAGACTACCAAATGTGACTCTCCATCCAACACAAAAACAGTAAAACAAAAAGCAAGTCCCTAGGGATCATAATAAGCTTCAATCTTTATATTTACAAAGGATAACAAGTGAAGCAATACTTTAGGACAGTTTTTTTTTTTTCACAATTATTCATTATATACCATGATTCAAGCCCTCCCTCACTCCCAGTTTAAATATTTTAAATCAAGATTTTTAAAGTGCACTTATAAATCAGCCAGTTGCTTTACAATGAGGTCTGATTTCAGCTGAATGTCAGCTAATGCCAAAGTCATCTCTGCATAACTGTGCGCATTTACTTTCAGATTCAAGTCCTTCAGTAGCCTTTCTCTCTGAACTTCTTGCTTGTGCAGACAGATTTTGGCCTCTACCTCTGAATCAACTGAGGTATTCTCATCTATTTTGCTTGTTATATCTGTATACATAAACCCATCTCTAACATATTCAAAGGCAGAAGTAGAAAGAGAACAAAAGGTAACAAGCTCCTTCTCCAAAGTGGATGACAAGTGATCAATTAAGAAATCCTCCTTTTCAAATTTCAGATAGCTGAAGACATATTTTCCAGGGAGAATGTTGATGAGATGGTCAAGACATTGGAACAAAACTCCTTGATTCCTGAAATAAAAGACAAACACAATGTGACACAATGGCCACATGCAAAATACTATAGTAATCAATTGTATTTATTCATAGACACTAAAAACAATACTATAAACACATGCTGTCATTGATAAAATCCTGATTATATCAATATGTGTCCTCTACTAATTAACATAGTAACAATCAAGTTACTGGCCTGATTTATGTATCTTTTCCTCAGTAACAACAGTAGCATAGTATTTACTGAAAATTCACTATTGTGAAGGTATAAATTCTAAAATAATTACTAGGTTCTTTAACAAAAGATTAAAACAGAGACATTCATTTATTATCCATTCAAGCAATACCACACCATGACTGTGACATGTCCTAGCACAGAATTCTACACAGAGATTTTATTTGTTTATATTTGTTTTTTGAGACAGGGCTTTGCTGTGTAGCCCTGGTTGTCCTAGAACTCATGATGTAGACCAGGCTGTCCTCAAACTCACAAAGATCGACCTGCCACTGCCTCCTTAGTGCTGGGATTAAAGGCATGCACCACCACTACTGCCCAGCTTTGACAGACTGTTATGATTCCACTCTAATACACGAACTTCTCTGAACTAGTTTGAACTGGATGTACATTACCTGCAATATACTGTTAAATTTCCTTCAAATATTGTTCTCTTCTCCCAGGAGAAGAGTGCTCCACAGTTTCGCAGCTTTTTATACAGGTATATTTCGCTATATTCTTTGATTCTTTCACATTTCATGTGTTTCAAGAGCCATACCTTCATTAAATTCGGGGCATGGGTAGGAGATGTGACACGAAAACAATATTTGTGCAATACTGCAAGAAGTGAAAAAAGATCTTCCGTATGTTCTACAAGAAAAACACATTGCAAGTTCTAGCCTTAAATTCTTTCTACTACCAACCATTTTTTTTTTCAAAATCTTCTTATCCAAGTAAGCATACAGGAAAAAAAATTACCCCTCAAATTACCTATTTCTTCCTTCTTCGGGAATGCCAGTAGGTGTTTCTTACTAAAAAGATCTTGTAGATTAAAATCAAGGTTTCCACATACAACATAATCATGCACAGTATGTTTATCATTATCTCTGTCACTAATGTTTAGCAGCACAGTGCAACACAATTTGTTGAATACTAAAAGTGGTGAAAGAGACGTTATGGCAGTAATTATGTGTGTAGGTTGTGTCTTAGATGATTGTCCACAAGAAGAGTTCTCCTCTTCCTTGCTACCAGAGGTCAACTTGATCCTTTTTGTCTCTGGTCCTGTTTCCCCTGGAATAAAGTATGCTTCTGGAAAAGAATTCATACTCAAACTAATCACCTGACTTCGACACTTCATAAGCTGAAAACTGGACCTGTTGCTTTGATCCATTATCAGTGATAAATTCATTTCATTAGGAGATCTGTGGAAAAAAAAAGGAATTCATTTATTCTACATGTTCTTCTTAAAACATCAAATAAATGATTAAATGTTTACAAAACATTTTTCCCTAGGAAAAATCATGTCAATGCAAAATAGTTCATGTGCTGAAAGTAAAAGCCAAACAAATTTGAAAAGTCTGTGACTTCATATATATCAACCACACTCCTGAGTAGTAACCTCACCAAAGAGGAGTTGGCCAACATAAACTAGGCTTCCTGGGTTTAAAAAAGGAAGACAGTATGAAGGTGGCTAGGTAAGAAGGACAAGGCAAATCTGGGAGGAGCTCAGGATGGAGGGCTAATATAATATAATGAAAATACATTGTATGAAATGATCAAAGAAAAAACTAATATTAAAACAAACAGAGAAATTACTCATTTTAAGTTCCAGTAATAATTTAGAATAAAATACCTTTGAAAATACTTCTGTCTTGTATTATTCTGAGTGACTGAAAAAATCTAACTTTTTCGGGGAGGAGATGAGGGAGGGTTGGGGAGGGTGGGAGGGAATAAGGGAGGGGGCTACGCATGGGATGCAATGTACCTAACCTGTGATTGATAACAAAAAAATGTATAAGAAAAATAAAAAAAATTAAAAAAACGACAAAAAATCTAACTTTTTAAATATTTTTATTATCATTTATTACAATTTATTCAATTTGTGTACCTGCTGTGATTTCCTCCCTCATCTCCTCCAAATCCCACTCTTCCTCCCTCTTCTCCACCTCTGCCCCTCCCCTAGTCCTCTGATAGAAGTCCTCCTCCCCTTCTATCTGACCCTAGGATATCAGGTCTCAGCAGGACTGGTTGTATTGTCTTCCTCTGTGGCTGGCAAGGCTGCAACCAGTAGGAGAAGGTGATCAGAGAGCCAGCCACTTAGTTCATTCCACAGACAGCCCCTGATCCCCTTACTAGGGACCCCACTTGGAGACTGAGTCTATGAACTACATCTGACCCAGGGTTTTAGGTCCTATCCATGCATTGTCTTTGGTTGGTACTAAAATCTATACTCCTAAAGAAGCTAAACAACAAGGAAGATCCTAGGGAAGATGTGCAATTCTCATTCAGAAGACAAATGAGATAGACATTGCAAGATGGAGAAGACAGGGAATAGCACAGGAGCTCACCTCTGAAAGACTCAACTGATCAAGGTATCGAAGCAGAGGCTGAAAATCTAATTTTTAAATATAGATAATTGCTTATTTTTTAGAAATTCTTCTGATTGATATTTCTTACAATTTACAACCATGTCTCAGGATTACTTAAGCACATTCAATCTCTATTAACATTAACAGGAAATGGTGATATGTTCCAAAGAGAGGAATTTCGCTACCTATAACATTATTCTAAAAATGACGCAAAGAACTTAAAAATATGAAAAGAACTTCAGAAAACATATTTTGAATCTTTGAATAGCATATACAGATAGTAAAATGAAGAAAATAGCAATTTTGTTGTGGTAACTGAGAACTACATTTTCAGCAAGCAGGGAGAAATTGATATATAAGACTGGCAGTGATAAAACTATGAAGTTTCTTTTTTAACTCTGAATTGAAAGCATCAGCATGAATATGTGCTGGGTTTTATCACTAAGAATAAAAACCCACAGTCAACCAACAAACCAAAGGTAGCTCTTATCTTTGCAGGTCAAAACTACCCAGAAACAACAATCCACTCAGGTATGAACAAATACCATATATATGCAGGCTTGTTTTTTTTTTCCCAATCACAATCACATTTATGAAGGGTATAAGTATATAACTACCAAGGAGCTTCTCTTTACAAGATTATTCTGGTTAATAAATTACAAGCATTTTTACATGCTTCCTGATGGAAGAAGGCACTGTGTACTAAGTATATTCTTAACATAGCTTCACTCTGATTCAGCCTCTAGATTTAACTTCTGTTTTAGAGGAAATAAAGGTGACAATAAAACATGTTAACTGATAGTGATTTAGAGGAAATAAAGGTGATAATAAAACACATTAAGTGAAACCACAGGATGAATTCATCAAAGTTTTGCACATAGAACTTTACAGGGAAAATACTTAGTTTATTGAAAATATACACAAGAAAAACAACATACCATACATACAAGAAGAGTGTGTACAAATTATGGGGATGTATACACAGTCAAATCCAATTTATAAATATTATGTGGCCTATGTTTTTAAAACTTTTAATTTAAGACAAGAAGTAAATATGAGCATTACCCAGGAGAATTACTGTTAATTTTTAGTATTCTCATTCTCTCTTTCTCCCTTTCCCTCTCCCTCTCTATTTCTGTGTGTGTGTGTATATGTGTTTTGGAATAGTTACAGATGACATACCTTTGCTTCAAAATAATCTAGGGGGTTGAGAATAAAGACATATACATATATGTTATATATAACATGGTATATATACATATATATACATATATGTGTGTGTGTGTGTGTAACAAGATTAGTGATGATTTGATAATCATTGGAATTGAGTAATGAGAAGACAGGATCACCATGATTTTTGGTATGTTTGAAATTATCTATACATTCAAAGCATTTTTAAGTAATTACATATGGAACATTAAGAAATAAAAGTTTGAAAATTATGAGACAATAAAAATGACTACACAGGCCTTGAAAGGGGCAAACAGAACAAACATAAACAAAAAAATAGTGAAATGCAGAGACTGGAATAAATAGTTGACTATAAATGTGAGCTGAGAATTAGAGCCCCATAATATTAAAAGTACTGAATGAGATATTATGCTATTTTTAACAGAAGAACAAAGATTTATTCTTTCAAATGATATCCACTATATAAGTCTTACAGATATTTATCATGTGGACTACTGGCTATATCTCATCTAAATTGGTGCTAATTTTACATGACTAGAAAGATTTATTTTTGAATATCGACTTTATTTATAATAAACTACATACATAACAATGTACATAGTTACGTTTTTAAAATATATTTTTTTCATTACAAACACAATGGGAAAGAAAGAAAACCAAAAATAAATAGTTGACTAGAAAACTGGAGATAAACTGAATGAACAGACAAGTTCAAAAGATACAACCTAGGAGTCATCAACATGAATAGAAGGTATGAGGAGAGGCTGAGAAGCACAGGACACAGAATTGAAATGCCAAATACCTTCCTAAACTACTTTAAAAAGTCAATTCTCAGAGCCCAATGGAGAATATAAGGAAATCCACATCTAATCACATCATGATAAAATAGAAAAAGAATATTTATATGCATACAATAAGAAGAAAAAGAAAAGCTAGAAATTTTACAAATTGGAAAAGATTCAAAATCATAAATCATTAAAACAAAATTATTGGAGTATCAGTATCAGAAAGGCTTCTGGACCCAGAATTTTTGTTTCTGTTACTCTCCTTGTGGAGCTCCTGTCCTCTCTAGGTCTTTGTACCTCCCCTTTCTTTCATAAGATTCCCTGCACTCTGCCCAAAGTTTGGCTATGATCTCAGCATCTGCTTTAATAATCTGGTAGGTAGAGTCTTTCAGAGGCTCTGTGTGGTAGACTCCTGTCCTGTTCCCTCTTTTCTCCCTCTTTCAATGTCCATCCCGTTTGCCTTTCTGAATGAGGATTGATCATTTTACCCTGGGTCCTCCTTCTTTCATAACTTAAGGTGTAGAGATTTTAGTATGTTTATCCTATCTTATAGGTCTAGTATCTACTTATAAGTGAGTATATACCGTGTGTCTTTCTGCTTCTGGGATACCTCACTCAGGATGATCTGTATTAGTTCCCACTATTCATCGGCAAATTTTAAGATTTCCTTGTTTTTAATTGCTGAGTAGTAGTCCATTGTGTAAGTGTACCACAATTTCTGCATCCATTCATCAGTTGAGGGATATCTGGTTTGTTTCCAGATTCTGGCTATTACAAATAGAGCTGCTACAAACATGGTTGAGCAAATGTCCTTGTTGTATACTTGAACATATTTTGGAGAACCCCTGCACAGATGTAGCCCATGGCAGCTCAGTGCCCAAGTGGGTTCCCTAGCAAGCAGAACAGGAGCTGTCTCTGACATGAATTCAGTGGCTGGCTCTTGGATCACCTCTCCCTGAAGGGGGAGCAGACTTACTAGGCCACAGAGCAAGACAAGGCAGCCAGTCCTAATGAGACCTGACAGGCAAGGGTCATATAGAAGAGAAGGAGGACTACCCCTATCAGTGGACTGGGGAAAGGGCATAGGAAGAGAAGAGGGAGGAAGGGTGGGATTGGGAGAGGTAGAAGGAGGAGGTTGCAGCTGGGATACAAAGTGAATAAATTATAATTAATAAAAATAAATAAATTTTAAAGAAGGGATTAAAAAGTCACAATTATTAAACTAAAAAGTCTAATAAAATGAACAAAATTCTGGCAAAACTGCTCATAAGTAGAAACAAGATTTAGAATAAAACTGCTTATGAAACAGCTAATAAAATAAGTATCTTAGTATTAAATTACTAGAAAAATATAAGCAAAGGTTTTTTTTTAATCTGAATTATCCATAACTTTTAGAGAAATTGATTACAGTTAAAAATCATCTCATAAGAAAATGCTAGGTGTCCACTGATTTTGAAATCAATACAACCAAATGTCAAAGCCCAAATAATTCATATTTTATACAAACTTCCATAGAACAGGAAAAAAATTAGCCCCAGCTTTGTATGAGGCTGAGATGAGCAGTTGGATGACTTGAGCCCAGGAATTCTGGGCCAGCCTAGGCAAAACAGCAAGACTCAACACAAACAAATAAATGAACAAATGAACACACTCTTATAGCTTTGGTACTAAAACCAAGTATTACTGAAGAAAATTTCCAGCCAACTTCAAACATGTTCACAAATGTGAATATTCTTGACCAAACATTAGCAAACCAAATTTATCATCAATGTACCAAAACTATATAATGAATTTGGGTTAATAAAACTCAAGATTGGAAAACCTGTATACCAGAAAAAAAGATTCACCTAACTCAACACATGCAACAGGAAAGCCCAAACCCTGTATAATTGATCACCTCAAACACCTTAGAAGTTAGTGAATAAGCAACACAGTAACTCACACACTTGGAATCCTGGAGCTGGGGTGGCTGGGATAAAAGGATCAAGAGTTTGAAGCCAGGCTCAGCAAAACTGGGTTCTATATCAACTTAAGACTCCAGAGTGAGATCTTGTCTCAGAAAACAAAAAGAAAATCAGTAAAATAGATTAAGTGGAAAGCTCCAATCACTAGGTAAACTAGTGAACTCCATTGTGTTACCATAGTCAAATACACTATCAGAGCCACTCCAACTTGTCCTTAGCCTCTGAGCACATTTGCGGTTCATTATTGTGGTGGAAAAGCTTTTTGCTAGGCTACAGACAGCGGAGATATTATTTCCCTATCCATAATTTCTAGGCCAAAGGAGAAACATTCTCTATTATCAGATACTGTTACTAACTAAACTTGTTCTAGTCCATGCTGGTTAAAAGTTTCTACATGTTCCTAATTCTTCTCAATGCTTTGGTAAAAAGTTCAATGTGCTGCTTAATTACCTCTACCCTGAGAATACCTTAACTGTCATGCTCCTCAAGTAAACTCAACACATACATATATATATAATGGGTATTTGTAGAGCAATGCTGGCCGAGACACATATAGGTAGCAAAGAGTGGATATAGCAGATGTGATTCGTAATGTGTTATACAAACCAAAGTTCAAAAGCTCAGGATGAAAACAAATGGCTCATTAATACTTTATAAACTGATTATATGTTGAAATGAAACTTGGGATGAAAGGTATCCAATAAAATATTGATATTGATTTTACTTATTTTTATTCAATTTTTAAAGTGGTTACTAAAACAATTAAAATTTTATACACCTTGCATTAATTTCTATTAGACAGTATTGCTATGCAGCATTAATATAGCATTATTACATAAAAATTTACTTACAGCTTCAAAGATGTGACTTTCACTCCAACAACTAATTCATCATCTAGTATACGACACCATGTGTCCTCTACAATATGATCTGGCTCTGGAAAATTCTCTGATAACTTTTCCTCAGGGGTATGCACACTGTTTTCATATTCATCACAGAAAGGAACAAGACAGTCCTTCAAAAAAAAGGTGTTAAAATAGGTAACTACAAAAAATGCGCTGAACAAATCAAAATGTATATAAGGCAAAACATAAAGCCATAAGGTTTTATGGCATGATGAAGCATACCTAGCCCGAGAACCACAGACCAAATCCTTGCCAAGATAGCTGTGAATGAAGCTCAACACATATGGAGATGATTACATCACATTGCAATATCAAAAGGCTGGACACCACAGAAGCATTTAAGAATAAATTATAATATGGTATAACAATAAATAATGAAAATAATATAAGGTTATAGGTTACATATAACTTATAAAATTCATGATATATATATATATTATATATATAATATATACTCAGGTCAAGAATCAAAAATGGACTAGAAGATGAGTTATCTAATATACAGCCAGTGGGGACATTAGCCTGGATTTTATTTTTTATTTTTAAATTTCACTTATTTATTTATTTATTGTAATGTATTCACTTTGATTCCCTGCCATAACCCCATCCCTCATCTCCTCCCAGTCCCAACCCCCCTATGCCCTTTCCCTAGTCCCCTGACAGGTAAGGACCTCTTCCCTTTCTATCTCACCCTCGTGTATCAGGTCTTATAAAGGCTGGCTGCATAACCTTCCCTCTGTGGCCTGACAAGGGTGCACCCACCAAGTGGAAATGATCAAAGAGCCAGCCACTGAGTTCATGGCAGAGACAGTCCCTGTACCCCTTATTAGGAAACCTACTTGGAAAATGAGCAACCTATGGGCTTCCTCTGAACAGGGTGTCTAGGTTCTCTCCATGCATGGACCTTGTTTGGAGTATCAGTCTCTGCAGGATCCCCTGGACCCAGGTATTTTGGCTCTGTTGTTATCCTTGTGGAGTTCCTGTTCCCTCTGCTCTTTCTATCTCCCTCTTCTTTCATAAAGTTTCTGGCACTCTGCTTAAGGTTTGGCTACGAGTCTCAGTATCTCCTTCAATACCCTGGTGGGTAGAGTCTTTCAGAGGTCCTCTGTGGAAGGTTCCTGTCCTATTCCTTGTCTTCTCCTACTTCCCATGTCTATCCTGTTTGCCCTTCTGAGTGAGGATTAAGCACTTTCCCTAGGGTGCTCCTTGTTGTTTAGCTTCTTTAGGACTATAGATTTTAGTATGTTTACCCTATATTATATGGCTAATAAACACTTTTAAGTGGGTATATACCACATGTGTCATTCTACTTCTGGGTTCTCTCACTCAGGATGATCTTTTCTAGTTCCCACCATTTGCCTGCAAATTTCATGATTGCATTGTTTTTCATTGCTGAGTAGTGTTCCATTGTGTAAATGTACCATGCTTTTTGTATTCCTTACTCCACTGATGGACATCTAGGTTCTTTCCAGATTCTGGCTTTTATTATCAGAGCTGCTACGAACACGGTTGAGCAAATGTCCTTACTTAATGGTGGGGCATCTTTCAGGTATATGCCTAGAAGTGGTGTAGCTGGATCTTGAGGTAGCACTATTCCTATTTTCTGAAAAAGTGTCAGATTGATTTCCAAAGTGGTTACAAGTTTACATTCATACACTCAATAGAGGAGGGTTCCCCTTCCTCTACAACCTCTCCAGCATGCATTGTCACTGGAGATTTTTTATCTAAGCCATTCTGATGGGTGTAAGGTGAAATCTCAGGGCAGTTTTGATTTCTATTTCCTGAATGACTAAGGACATTTAGCATTTCTTTAAGTGTTTCTCTACCTTTCAATATTCCTTTGTTGAGAATTCTCAGTTGAGCTCTGTACCCCATTTTTTAATTCGATTTCTTGGTTTGTTGGTGTATAACTTCTTCAGTCTTTTATAAATTCTTGAAATTAGCACTAATACTGGGCTTTAGTAAAGTTTGGTAATATATACCACAAGTATGGTGAAAGCAACCCCATCTGTGATTTGTATTGAGCTCAAAATTTAAAATTCCGCATAATAAAATTGATTAAATTATTCTTTTATCGTTAGTTTATAGAAGTCTGCTGTAATTTAACATTACTAGTAAATTCTCAAGTCCTTACTATAAATACAGTATTATAACAAAAGAAATCACAGTATTAGGCATAGTAACTGTATTACTTATTGAACCTTTACTTTTATGTCAAAATACCATTTCTGTATCAATTCATTGAACCCTCTTAAGAACCCCAGTATCCTTTGTTAGTTTTATTATTCTCTACGTTTTACAATCAGACAAATGGGCTAAAGAGCAGTTAAGTAACTTGCTTGAAGTTACATAGCTAACAAAGTTGCAGAGCTGGGTTTGAATTGAAACATACTGACAAAATATTGGCTCCTTAATCAAATGTTTTTCAGTATCATCAACATCTGCTATAAACTATCACTCGTCAATCCAATAAGCAATATTTTTTACGTTGTTCGAATTTAAGTAACTTTTTAACAGACTGTATATTGTCAACTGATTAAATGATAAAATAGTCACAGGATTAGCTTTACCTCGTAATCACTTGGCATACTATCAACTTTCCCGTGAACTGAGTTTAAAAGAGCCTTCCAAGAGTTTGCAATAAATGCATCTTTAAATGAGATATGCTGCTGGAGTTTGTTGAGAAAAACAAAAGATGCCTGTAAAATAGAAAGAAAAAGTTACCAGAGACACAGTTTCAAATGAAACTAGACATACCTTTAATTCAGGAAGTACTTCTTCCAGATAAACTGTGAAGGGAATTCTTCCAGAGAAAGGCTCTTTTGTTTATAGATTGTTTCTCTTAACAAAATAAATTCATTGTATTTGCATAAGAAGTAAGACACAGGAACTGCTATAGAGTTTAGTCACCACGCTGAGAACTCTGTTACATTAGTATCCATTTCATTGCTGACTTAAGTAATATGAATCACTATGAATAAAATTGAGGCCTCTCAACACCGTTACATTTACAAAAAATAAAATAACAAAAATGTTTCTTTTGTAGAAATACTTTGTTTCAAAAACAGTGTTCACATAAGCAAAAACATCAAGGATAGAAAATTTTAATCCAAAGTTTGAAATTCTGTTACAATTTTTAAAAACAAAATATTTAAAGATAACATATAATAATGTATTTAACGGTGACATATAATAATGTTCTTAATCATTTCTATTTGTTCTTGTCCTAGTTAACTCTACTGACAATAAAATCCACTGAATCTTACTACTTTTCTGCACATTTCTAAGGAGTGTTTTAGTTTTTTATGTTTTCTGAACATTTCTTAAATTAAATCATTCCGTATATATCAGATTTTAAAGTTGTTGATGTTGTCTATCTTTCCTTTTCAGTGCTCTATAGCACTCCATCCTATCACTACAATTTACTTCTGTCAGAGCATTTGTGTTATGTCTAGTTTGGGGGCATTACAAACAATTATATCAATATCTTGCTACATGCCCTTTAGCTTCCTCAAGGTTTGGGTTCCCCATTTAATTCCGTGCTAACAACTAAATTGATATAAAGAATTCTAGTTTTAGCTCTAAGGCATTTAATCTTTCTGGGTCCATACATTTCATCATGTATAAAATGTGGAGTAGGGATAAAATAATCTCTAAAAGATGTTCCACTTCCCAGATGTTCTTGGCTTCTGTCAAGTTGACAAAAAAAAACAAAAAACAACAACAACAACAAAAAAAAAACAACCCTAATAATCACAGGCTCTGTTAGGGTCTTTCCAAAAATAATTAACAATATAAGGGGACAAGACTCACTCTGGATGTGAGGCAGCATCACCCCATAGGCTACAGATCTAAAAGTTAAAAGGGAAAAGGAGGAAACACAGTAGCCTAGGCATTCTCTGCTTCATGGCTACCGTGAGTTGTGCAGCTGTGTTCGACCACACTCTGGCTGTCACGATAGTCTGCCTCATCTTAAGCCCTATGCAACTGCAGCTGGCCATCTAAGAACTGGAATCTCTGAAACTGTGATCTAAGGGAAATTTTTTCTTCCCTTGGAGCAGTGGTTCTCAACCTTCCTAATGCTGCAGCCCTTTATAATAAAGTTCCTCATGTCGTGGTGACTCCCCACCATAACATGATTTCATTGTTACTGTGATTTTGCTACTGTTAAGAATTATAATGTGACTGGCTAGATCCCAGGGGAGGACTTTGCAGCCAGCCCTGAGGAGACATGATAAGTTGGGGTTGGATGGAAGGGAAGGAGGTCCTCCCCTGTTGGTGGACTTGGAGGGGGCGGGGAAGGAGATGAGGGAGGGAGTGGGAGGGTGGGACGGAATGGGGGAGGGGGCTATGCCTGGGATTCAAAGTACCCAACCTGTGATTGAGATAAAAATAAATAAATTAAAAAAAAATATGTAAGTGGCACTTGGGTGCCACGAAAAGTGTAACAGAAAAAAAAAAGAATTATAATGTAAATATCTGATATGCAAGATATCTAATATGCTACTGAAGGGGTCATGACCCAGAAGGTGAGAACCATTATCTTAAACACTATGTTGTAAATTTTGTCAGTAACAAAAACTAACACAGTGCAGTTCAGCTAGCATATTTAGCTAAAAGCAATAATTATTTTACAGGGATTTCATGGTCTGAGAGACTCTCATCTATGCTGGCTTGGAACGTGGCAGGTACTGACATTAAACTCTTATTCCTCCTAAGTGCTGCGGTTATAGGCATGGGTCACCATGCCTGGTTTTTGTAGAAAAATTTAATAGGGAGAACATGAGAGTAGCCTACCACATGTCTGTTAATGTGCTATAAGTTAACTATATTCACTGCCCCTCTAGGAGACATGCTGTGACATACTGATCATATACAGCAGAACGCTTCCAGAACTGGGATTCTTTAATTTTCATTCAGATAGCTTGCTAACCCTCCTAAACCCTACTGCAAAAAGTTACCATTTCTACACAATATACTTATATATATCATCACAATAGTTTGGGTTATTATTTTTGAGACAGGTGTTGCTGTGTTGTCTAGGATATCATGGAACTGTTTAGCGACAAAGCTGGACTCAAACTAACTCAGCCTCTCAAGTGCTAAGATCACAGGCCTGAAACACCGTACTCTACTTTCATAATAGTACTAGTTTTTTTACAGCAGTGGCCAAAACATAGAGCTCTCTAAAATACTGCCCCCCCTTTTTTTCAAAACACAGAGTTGCTTAATAGAGTAAGAACCATTCCTTCAATGTTGTTTGCTTCAGTTAGAAATCATCAATCAAAAAACAAAGGAAAAATAAATAAATAAACAAACAAACAAACAAACAAACAAAAGGCAAAAGGCAACAGCAAAGACACTCACGTCTAACTGGGCTTCCAATGCTGGAAGCACCAAATAATAATTTTCATGTTCTTCTTCAGCAAAAGAGTCTTCACTGCAATCCGGTGGTTCAGTCTAATAACAGAAAAGATCAACACACATTTTGAAATGAAATGAAAATTCAGAGGATGAAAAATTATTATTAAAGTTTCACTTTCTCTTCTTTAGTCAATGTTGTATTACTTACTGGTTCAAAATGATATTTCAGAAACAACAATGAAGTTTGCTTACAGCATTACTGGCATTTGAGTGATCATTAGACATCCATAACATAAGTTTATATAAAAAGCTGGGTCAATTTGTATAACATTTGTTGAAAAGGACAATATATACATATAAAAGATTCAGTTCATATAATTTCAATCACTATTTATCCAAAGGACTGTTCTTTATGAAAAAGAAATAATGTATTTCAACATCTGGTAACTAGGCAAGTATCACCATGGCTCCTACTGTAACCACTTAAAATTTGTACACTGTATCACAAAGTATCTGCTCATTACTTTCTATAAAGCCCTAGAGCAAAGACTGATTATTTTCTAATTACAAACAAAACATTTGGAGAGATTCTGATTCTACTTAGATCTGAAACTTCAGGGAAAATTATTTCTTTTATGATAAATATCTCAAGATTTCTTTAAGTCTTTGTTATATTTTCAAGCATTTATTTCATTTGTTTCATTTGTTTCTTTCTGGGATTGGGAGTGTTTCATAGCACCTGTCCTGGCAAGTACCTGGAGGTCAGAGGACAGCCTGTGGGGAACAATTTTCTCTTTCTGCCATGTGGGCTCTAGACATACAACTCAGGTCATCGGGCTCGGCAACAATTGCCCTTGTCACCGAGTCAGCTCACAATCATGCATTTATTTCCTTTTTCAAGAAGTAGTTTCACTTTCTTTTATTCCTTAATCAATGCCATATTATTTACTAATACAAAATGATATTTCAGACTCAATCATAAAGTTCACTTAAAGCATTACTGGCATTTGAATGATCATTAGATATACCATAATAAAAGGTTAGATAAAAAGTATGGTCAATTTATAATGTTTGTTGAAAGGGACAACATACACATATAAAAAATTCAGTCCACATAATTTAAAAATTTTAGAGTATGAGATCATAACTATTTAAATAGAGGAACAAACTTTTAAGTACTAAAATGGCTCTCTATATTATATATCATATTTAATATACTAAATGTAATATATTATATAATATATTATATTAAATATATTACATATTAAATATAGTATATTTAGTATATCAAAATATGTAACATATTATATATAATATATACTATATATATCCATATACATATTCTAAAAATTCTATATATACATCTGTCTATACATATACTAAAAACTACACGTAAACAGAACTTACTGAATAGATTATTTTAACAAAATCTGTTATTGTAAATGAAGTCAGCTGATCTGTGTTTAGAAAGTCCTCAAAAATGAGTAGTACTTGTTCAGTTCCAACTCCAACAAAGTCGTTTATCAGTACTAAGTTAAGTTTTTCCCACTTAGCAACAACCTGAAAGAAAGGCAGTGTTACAGGAAGAACACAGAAAGAAAAAATGTAAACCAACTAGTAAGTCTTTTTGTTTCATACAGTTTTAATCTGTTAACTTCATTCTTACAAATGACTGGTAAAAGTGGTAATAAAAAAGCTAAAGATAAAGCTACTATAGGATCCTAAACCATAAGGAGTTATAACAACTTTGTAAATAACAAGATATTTATGGCATATTTTATTAATGCTTGTATAGAGACTTTTACAGTCTTAAGTTCTACATTGAAATCTCATGATCTATGTCCAGATTTAAACACTTCCCATAACTAAAACTTGGGATGCCTAGCATTTAGCATGAGTAAAACTCTAGTAAAGATTCTTTCTCTGGCATGGCTAATTTAAGGGTAACCATATTTACCACAAGTCTCAGTGGATATGCTGTTTACAATCAGAACAAATACCAAAGGAATTTGGTAGCATATGATACCAAAAGATGCTAGTACATGTACGTGTAAAGGGGTCTCAAAGCAGAATAAGCTCAAATGAACTTTACCAATTAACCCAGGAGTGGCAGTGGAGGCATTCTTATTATCAGGGACAAAAAAAGCAAATGAATGGATCCTTAACAGCATGACTCATAGAAACATTCTACTCAAGTAGAACAATCTGTTTAGCTTATAATAGAAGAGGAGATACCAAGTTTAAAGTAGAATTCTTAAAGGTCCATAGAACACAAGTACCAGATCACCTCTGTAAGGCACAAGAGCTAAACTTCTGACTCACAATCCAAGGAGCATAGACAGGTAAGTAAGGCACTTAAGTCTGCATAATGAAATATCTATCCTGGTCCTATAGAACTAATTTCTAAAGCTGTGATTTTTCACTTGTACAGAGAGGAAGCGTATATGAAAATCCACATGCCTCCCCACAATTATGGGACATAATGAACTATGGAAAGGAAACACTGGCAACCAAAATTTGTTTAATGTGTTCAGCTCACGTTTAGGTGGTCATGTTGGTAAGATTTTATGGGTGTAGTTTCTAACATTCCTAGGACATATAAACATCAAAGAACTATGCATGAATATTCATGCATATTTGTAATGAATATATTTCAAACACTGCTGTTTAATACAAGTGAACCAGAAATGGGAAGTGCACATACAAATTTAAACTTTCAGTTAAAATGCAAAAGTAATTTTAATATAGTCATCGCCCAGTATAAGTGGAAGATTAGCTCTTAGACATTCTGTTGATCAAAAAGTCTGTGGATGCTTATTAGTATACGAATTGTATATAATTTACAGCAGAGCATGGTGGTACACACCTTTAATCCCAGCATTCAGGAGGCAGAAGCAGGCAGATCTCTGAGTTTGAGGCCAGCCTGGTCTAAAAAGTGAGCTCCAGAATAGCCAGGACTACACTATCTCAAACATCCAATAATAATATTTTTATTATTTACCCACACCCTGCCATATGCTTTAAAACATCTCTAGATTATTTACAATGTCAATGACAATGAAAGTGTAACATTACAGTGACTGTACTGGATTATACTCAATAACTACATAAGCTAGTGGCTGTATTAGATAGTACAACTACAAAATATATGAATATCTTCCATAGAAAATACAAATATCTGTGCATACCTGACAATGGCCTCAATTTTGAAATGTTCACTAAAAAGATTCTTGTCGCAAATGGTGGAAACTAGAAAAGATCATGCTGAGTGAGGTATCCCAGAAGTAGAAAGACATACATGCTATATACTCACTTATAAGTGGATATTAGACATATAATGCAGGATAATCATACTAAAATCTGTACACCTAAAGAAGCTAAGCAAGGAGGACCGTGGGTAAGATTCTCAATCCTCATTCAGAAAGGCAAACAGGATAGAAATCGAAAGAGGGAGAAAATAGGGAACAGGACAGGAGCCTCCCACAGAGGGCCTTTGAAAGACTCTACCCAGCACTGTATTAAAGCAGATTCTGAGACTAATAGCCAAACTTTAGGCAGAGTGCAGGGAATCTTATGAAAGAAGGGGCAGACAGAAACACCTGGGGGCGGGGGGGGGACTGGAGCAATAGAACCAAAAATCTGGGCCCACGGGTCTTGTCTGAGATGGATACTCCAACGAAGGGCCATGCGTGGATATAACCTAGAACCCCTGCACAGAAGTAGCCCAACGCAGTCCAGTCTCCAAGTGGGTTCCCTAGTAAGGGGAACAGGGACTGTCTCTGACATGAACTCAGTGGCCTGCTCTTTGATCACCTCCCCAAGGAGGAGGGCAGCCTTACCAGGCCACAAAGGAAGACAATGCAGCCACTCCTGATGAGACCTGATAGGCTAGGGTCAGATGGAAGGAGAGGAAGACCTCCCCTATCAGTGGACTGTGGGAAGGGCATGGGGGGAGATGAGAGAGGAAGGGCTGAATTGGGAGGGGACAAGGGAGGGGCATATAGTCGGGATACAAAGGGAATAAATTTTAATAAATACAAAAATATATTTTAAAAAAGATTCTTATCAAAACTTGAAGAGGCAGTTCCCACTTAAGAGAAAGCCTAAGAGAAAATGTAGTCCTATCACTGAATTAAATATCTCTGGAGCTTTTAGGAAGGGCTTGTCTGGGAGCAAATAAGATATTTGCTGGTGGACATATTCATTATTCACTTGAATTTGTACTTGTTTGTTTTTTTTAAGCTACCTGAATGACTTTCTGGAATGGAGTGGAATGAAGAGAGCAATGGCTACCACAAAGAAAGAGTGTTACATTGTATATGGGCACAAGGCTGCTATTAAAGACCTAATTTTATTAATCAATAAAGTATTCTATTATCTAAAGCCTCTCATAGAAGTAAAGGCTCAGAATTCACTATTAGAAAATGTTCCATTTCATTTTAAATCTCACCATATTTACTACTTTGTTTTAACTGCTAAGTATAATTGTTCAAATATAATTATTGTATTTCTTCTACCTTAGGAACTTCTATATGATTACATTAACAAAAATTACAAATAGTTATACTAAAAGGCAAGTGAATATAATTAGAGCTATACATTTATGTTTTTTAAACTGAAAGGCTTTATGATTTCAAATACAACATCCAAAACCATTTTCAGAATACAGACAACTTCAGAAACGACAGAAAGAAAAAGAAAAAAAAAGGAGAAATATCTATAAAGACTAATGACAAAAACTGACTTGCAAACCAGAAATGCTTAGAAAATCTAAAAATAGTTGGACATGATGGTAACACACAGTTATAATCCTAGTACTCAGAAGACCAAGAAAGCCAAATGGAAAATTTAAAACCAGCCTACATATTAAGACCCATCCTGTCTCAAAAAACAAAAGATAGCAAAACATAAGAAAAGCCCAAGACTACCAACTCAACTTTTTTTATTATAAGACCAAGTAGCACTGTACCTTATATTTCTTTTCGGAAACAGCACAGGCTTTGGATCTGAATGACACGATGAAAAATCGGTTTCCTTTACCTGAATCTAGAATTTGAACTGAACAAGGATCTAGAAAGGGAAGCTGACAAACTCTTACAGGAATGCCATCTTGAAACAAAATGAGCTGATTCTTTCGTGTAAGGGCAATCAAAGACATTTTTAACTGGTTCTCAACCATCTCAGCAGCACAGACATGCACATGAGTTATTACATTACTGTAAGCAAGAGGAATAAGGTAACTATTGCTTAATAATTCTTGACTTTTAAGAGCATATACACAAAGGATGGAATCAGAAAATTCATAATCTGATTCTGAAAGCTTGTGGCTATATTTAGCCTCAGATGGTTCTGCTAGCCCCAGAAAACCTACGCCAAAATTTTCAATCTCACCTATCCATTCTATAGAGGAAAGTTTAACTGAGATGTTAGTAACGTTCCCCATTTGGGATGAGATATAGAAGAATTTGTTGAGATGTTGCCAAAAAACTATAGGGCCATCAAAGATCTTTACACTCTCATCCAATGCATGATTTAGTTGAAAATTAAAAAGGTTTTCAAACCTGTTGGTATTGTGAAGAAACAGTATATAATATGTGAAAGCTTTACTACTGTATTTTCTACATTGTATTAAAATGCAAGGAAGGTTAATTCTAGTTCTGAAATCTGACACACATTTACAACATAGAATTTTTAAATGAGAAGCTTTCTCATTAATGTTTAAAAAACCAGTGGAGGTCAGAACAAATGTACTAGTTTCTCTGTCAAATATCATCCTTTTGACATATAATATGGATGGATCTGTAGGCATTTCAAAATCTGCAGAATCTCCTTTGGACAACTGAAAAACAAGGATTTCCCCATTATAGCCCAAGAACTTTGCTTGCTCATTAAATGGCATTGCTTGTTTGCCAGTCATTTTAATACATCAAGTCTGTGTTGATCCAGTTCCAAATACAAATAGATTCCAGTTGAGGCCTTTAATCCTAAAGGGGAAAAAAGGAGAGATAGAAAAAGACTAAATGGAACAGGCATAGTAGAAAACATATTGTTAGAAAAATTATCACACATGTAATCAAACATTTCAGTTATAGTTAATATATTAAAACTATTTATAAAATTGTGACAGCATTTTATGAAGAGAAGGCCTTGCTATCTAACTGAACTTTGCTGACCTTAGCCTCATAATTCTCTTGCCGCTGCCTCTGGAGTACTGTGATTACAGGTATGTATCATACACCTGTAAGTATGACAATGTCAAACTTATTTTAAAAATTCTAAGACTGTGAATAACTAAGTCAGAAAAGATTCCTGAATATGTTATCATTAGAGAAGACCTTATTTAGTTGTTCTATTTAAAGTGCCTTCCGCCAAGGCAGTGAGTAAAAGTGCTAGATGCACAAGCCTGCACAAGTAGGAAGATCAGAGTTCACTAAGTAAAAGATGTCCTTGATGTAGTGATATGCCCTGCAATCACTGCATTCCTTTGCTGAGATGGGAGACAGGAGAACCTCCTGAAAGCCTACAGGAATAAGACTGAAATATACAAAGCAGTAGCAGAAACTAGAGATTCTGCCTCAGCAAGTTGCCTGGGAGGCAAGAACAACTCCAGGAAAGTATCCTCTGACATTCATATGTGTGCCATGGCCATGAACATAAATACACAAAACCCCAAGTAAAATTTAAAAGTATCTTATGGTTTGATGTAGTAGACTATACTATAATCTCAACACTCTGGAGATGCAATTAGGAAGATGGTGACCTCCAGGCCAGCCCGGGCTGGAGAGCCATGAGAACACTAAAAAATAATTTTAGCTATTCTTTCTGATTCAGGGAATTTCCTATGGGTTCTACTTCCCTTTGTACTACAAATCCACTAAATATAATCTGGGTTTATATTAGTGAATGTTTTAGTTCTCTTAAAACTAAGACTTCCCTAAATATGTTGATTGCTTAATTAGGTTGCTCTTCACAGCCAAGGCATTTGGGCTTCTGCTTCCGAAAGACAATGTTAGGACAGGATGAATGGTAAAAGCAAACAAAAAACCTCTCAGGATAAAGCTTTAAAATCTCTACAGGAAAAAAAAAAAAAAAACAAAAAAAGCAAACATAAATACGTCTTACTTTAACACAATATAGTTTTATGACCTGAGGAAAAATATTACTATTCAAAATATGTGGAGAATAAGGGTAAATACACCTAATTTTAATGAACAGAAGAATTAAAGAACTGCAGTCAATCATTTGCACTTATTTCTGTCACTTAGAAATACATGCACTATATCATTTCAGGTTTACAACGAACCTCTCAAAATAAACATTCTTCATTCCCTTATGTAAATGTGGACCCCTTACTTTAATGAAGGTAAACTGTCCCAACTTTGCAGTACTAATCCATGCTTACAATACTAATCAGAAATACTGCTAGATTTGAAGAGACACTTTGCCTCCTGAGCTTACACTGTTAACCATATTGCCATGACATTTAGTACCCTAAGAACAAACTGCCTATAGGAAGTCAGTGTGAGAGAATGAATACAATCATTTTAATCAAAGGAACATCCTCTAAATTCAACAGACATATAAAGATGCTGTTCTTGATTTAGTGGCTATACATATGGAGCCACTCTTTTAAGCAATGACGACAGCACATGAAATAGAATTCAAAATACAGAAATCAAAGAATGGTACAGCTGCATCTGAGTGACACTATTTTAATATGAATGAGGAACAAAGTTCACAACTAGGGGATAATTAAGAAGTAACTTATGAAAGACAGAGATGACTACAGAATTGAACATGGCAATAAACTGAAATGAGCATCTTTGGCAACTGCATTTCGAACCTGATCTCAGAGAAATAGACCCACATTTGAAAGGATACTACTGCTCTAAAATATATATGGCACGATTATTTGCAATATAAAAACTAAAATTTTGAGTGATTACAAGTAAGAAAATAAACAGATGGAATATCACACTACAGTTAAAAGAAATGTATTGCTTATCATGATGGTTGAATTTTAATAAAGAATATGGGTATCAAAGTAGGCAAATGGAGTCTAGTGGGACTTTTGGTTATTCAAATATTTTTATGAATGTTTTCAAACAAGTTTTAAAAAATGTGTTCAATTTTCTCATAAAAATGTAAATATTGGAAACTATGTCAGCATAGATCCTAAATGCCTTATTATGGTGAAACAGCTACAGATGAGGGTATATGAGGGAAGACTTGGGTTTTCTTTTATGGTGGAAGGGAAAGGCTGTTGGGGACCAAACCTCAGCTCTCCAGCATGCTTTGTACCAGTGAGCTATATTCCCAGTCCCTGGGGAACCCTTTTCTACAATTTACAATACAAGTAATCTTCAGTGTCTGTCAATTTTTAAGAAAGGCAACATTGTTATGTTCATCTAAACCAGCGAAGCTAAAGTTTGCTCCAGTACTTTATAAATCTAAGCTTTTACCTGCCTTGGCAATGTTTGCATTTTACCCTGGATATGTATTGTGACTTGTCCTGTGAGTTTGGCAGCATCCCTGGCTTTTACCCATTAGAAATCAGATATACGTCCATTCTGTAGCTGTGACAACCACACAGGTCACTTACATGCGAGAAACAGGAGTCCTACCCCCACCTCCTTAACAAGTATCTCAATATAACAACTTTCCTTTTAACTTTCTATAACCACTTGAAGGCAGAGTACAAAGACATTTGCCTTGTAAGCGTCTCACACTTCACAGAGTGGTGGTTATACCTGTAATATGGATCAGAGAGACAGAAACAGGAGCATGTTTAGAGTTGAGGCCAACTTGGGCTACAGACCAAGTTTTAGGCCAGCCAGCACTATAACGCAAGACACTACAGCAAAAAGTATTAACGGAAATAAACGCCGGATATGGTGAATACTCACATCTGAGATTGGTCAGGAGAAAAACAAACAAACAAAACAAAACAAACAAACAAAATCAGTTTTCCAAAGTTGCCAAATCGCCAAGCTCCAGATGTACCAAGTGACTCCAAACCTCCCGCCAGCGCTTTGCACGCTGGGACACCCAACCCAATAGTTGAGTGAAAACTCAGCAGGCAAAGCATTGACGGAAGTGGTTGCCAGATGAGACCTGACGGGGCGGGGCCTCCAAGTAGTGGAAGCTAATGGCCAGCTGAGCTGTCAAGGGGGTGTCAAAAGGCGGAGTCTCTCCTTAGAGAAGCTAGTGGGAGCGGAGCAGAGCACTTATTCCCGCCTCTGTCCACGGACAACACTATGGGATTGGACAGCATGGAGGTACTTCCTTCTACGTTCTGGTGTCACGCGACCGCCTCTCCCTCCCTCTCTTCTTGGGCTGGGCTAGCTGGTGATGAGATACTTGGCTGCCGGCTGTGGAAAGGGCGAAGGCTACAAGTACAATCAATTCCGCGACTGTGACCATGGCCGAGGTGAGCAGCACCGCATTGCTGCTGGGTCCCTGGACCCGGAAGCTGTCTTCCAGGCCCAGGGCCCATGCGCTCCTGTGTAGGTGTCCTGTGGTCTGGGTAAAGACCATAAGCTTCTAAGGTTTTGTTGTGTCTCCCATCCAGAATAACGCTCAGAATAAAGCCAAGCTAATCTCAGAGACCCGGCGGAGATTCGAAACTGAGTATATGACAGGTGAGCATGTGTTCTGTGGGTTAAAGTGAGGTGTGCAGTGAGCAGATCCAACTTTTGCTGGGATGTCTGTGGGTGTTTTTGCCTGGAGATGTTAAAAGACCTTTTTAACCCTCGCTGGAAAGATGCTGTACATATTTCAAGGGTTTTACCATGCTGTGTGCGCCGCTTCACTTGGGTAGATGGTGTGCTTGCTTCTTCATGTAAATAGTTAATGTACGTTAGAAATCAGAATGTCTAGAATCTCCTAGTTTTCCTGGGCCTGGAAGGCTATTTAGTCAATTACATAGGTGAACTGTAGAGTTCATGGTTCCTGTACTGGCCCTTTACCAGAAAGCGAACCTGGAAACCGGCATTGTGTTGTTGCCATATACTTTGTACGTAATTTGGTAATCCAGTTCCTTTTATTTTGCTTAATTCCTTTTCTTAAAACCAAAAGTTCTACTCATTAAGTTCTTATCTCATCACACTCTCTACTTGAAAGTTTCTGAAAGTGCAGAATGGATTTATTGGTTGAACATTCTGTGTCTCAATGTCATAAATACTTGAGTTGTGAAGTACTTATCTGATGATTTAGTGCTTGTACAGTATTTTTAAACTTTTAGAATCAGTTATAAGTATGGAGTTTAAAAGGCTCAGATTGCTGTCTGCCTTGATTGATACTAATATACACCCTTCCAATAAATAGCTTACTTACATGTTCCGAGTTTCTGTTCCCATATCTGTGCAATGCAATCAAGGTTAGAGAATTAAGTGAAGAAACATATATCAGATTGTCAAGTGTGGAACTAAAGGCTAGTAGATTGTCAATTTAGTTAGATTTTGCCTCTGTCATTTGGTTACTGTGGAAAGAATCAAACTCTTCTATTTTGATCGTGGTGTTTAGCAGAAGATTCCTACACTTTTATACTGTTCTGGACTGTACATCACTTCATGTTCTAGAACAAATAAGTTCCGAAAGCCTGGTCAGTAATCTTTTAGTGTCTCCTTGCCAATTTTCTTCATGCACCAAACTTTGTACCAGAGAGTTGCAAAAGCACTCCATTCACTTTTAGCCCAGAGATTTCATTCATGTCTATTAACATAGCTGGTTACAGTAAAGTGATAATTCTAAAAAAACAGTTTTCTATGGAAGTATAATTCACAGCTGTGTGGTTTATAGTACATTGAGACATAACTCATAACTAATAAAGTAGTGATTCCATCGCTGATATTTGCTTATGTTCAAGGGAGCAAGTAGAATATAGATAAATTATGCAATCTCCAAGGTCTTGAAGGAATGAGGGAAGTGATGTGTAGTAAGATGTAGCAATTTGCTCAGAATCCCTGGTGTTAAGTGTCTTGGCTTGGCTTGCTACTCAGGCCTTTTGGATTTCACTTTAGTAATCTTTCAGCAACACTGTGATGTCTAATTAGATCCAGTCACTCCCCAGCTTGAAACCCTTCAGTGTCTTCCCACTGTATGTATTTAGAATAAGGTCCCAATTCTTCTCAGTGGCCTACAAATTTGAGGCCATATGTACTACAGCTCTTAGCCACCTGTTATTTCTCTTCTTGCTTAATGAAGAGTTGACCACTCCCTGCATTAAGGAACCTACAAATAGTAACTCAGTTGCTACAAATAGCAACCAGTACATGCAACACACATACACACACATACAAGTTCATTAAAGAATATTTAGTCTAAAAACGTGTAACTGGTGTAATTTCTGTTTGACTTCCTTTTTTAAAATGCAGTGACCCACAAAATTGGTATCCTAATCCAAAACATGACCCACAGTTTGAAAAATATAACTACACTGCCTCATTTGTATTCTTCAAACAGAATGAGTCTGTTTGCATCTTGTGACATTTCCATTTCTGTCTGCCTGGGATATTTTTCCCAATTAAAATGTAAAGCTGTTTTTTTGTTTTGTTTTGTCTTTTCAGGGTTAAATGTATTGAGAGCCTTCACTGGTTATTAAGTAGCTTCCTGTCCTGCTTACTTTCCCTCATAGCCTGTAATTGTCCTTTGTTTATTGTGTATTTCCTCCAGAAGATAATAGATGGGTTTAGTTAGTAGCAGCCTATAGAAGTTGAAAGCAGAAGCTTTGTGTGTTTTTCTCACTCCTCAATACCATGTACAGTGTTCAGTACATATTTGTTGACTAAATATAGCACCATTTAAAGGTAAATATTAGAAGATCATAGGAAGAATTGACATTCCAAATTAAGAACTGCCTTAACCAGTAAACTTTACCACCAAACATTTGTCAAAAAACAGCCTTCACAATATATATCATGATGACAAGCATTATTTTTTCAGAGGCAGTCACTGTTTATGGCATTAAGTATTGAGATGGTTTTACCTATACACAAATACATACACAAAGACACACATTTAAGTATGGGTGAACTGGTATGTGTTATCTACATAGCAGTTGTAAATATTAAAGACTTCTATTGACAAAGAAAGTAGAAGCCATGAAAGGCTTTCTCACCTGGTAGTTATATGTATTCTGCCCCATAAATTGCTTTATAGAAATTAGGTTTGATAACGCTGATGCAGTTCATTTGTGCAAGTAATCCTAGAACTTTAAGATGTAGAGGCAAGGTGGCATGGTCTATTATAGTGATTTCCGGGTAAGCATGAACAAAATGGGACATCTTCTGTCTTTAGTGTGTGTGTGTGTGTGTGTGTGTGTGTGTGTGTGTGTATCCATAATATATATATAGGTAGATAGATAAAATAAGAAGAAAAATTTTAACTGTTCCGAATATCCACTTTTGTATTTCACAGCCTATATTTTGATTGACAATATTTTGTTTCATAAAAGGTTTAAGGCAAAAAAGCCATAATGATGTTTTTACAAAATAAAAGCATTTACTATCCACAAGGATATCTCTTCAGATATTAATTTGAAAACAAGTTCTTGGGAATCCCAAGCTCATTTTTTCATGCCTGCAGAAAATGTTACCAAATATGGATTGATTTTGGTGCAAACCTAAGGCAGAAAATATGGGTCCATAATTACTTTTCTCCCTCATTGTTACTGTGAGAAATTCTGTGAATCTCAAATGAGAAACATTTTTCTGTTCTTCTTTCTCTTTGTGATAATAATTTATTCAGTTCTGAAAGTACTCATTATCTACTTAATTCTGTAAAGCAGTTTGTCAGTATTAGTGAAAGTTGAATGATAGTCATTTTTTCTAACTTGTACAATCTAGTGAAATTATTAGAACAAAGATAATCCACTAAATAAGGTGAACTGAATTACAAGTAATAAGAACAAAACGAGTCCCTTAGCATGATGATATATACCTGAAATCCTAGAAAGTGGGAGGTGTAAGCAGGATTTCAGAGTTCAAAAAGGTTATCTTTGACTACCTAGGATATGCAATCCAGTTTAAGAGCCATGAAACCCTGTATGTAAGAAGAGTGCTAAGACAAGAAGGGATACCTCTTGGTGATCTGGTTAGTACTGAGTTAGAAGCAACTTCATGGAAAAACTTGGCAGCTCCCATAGTGTAGAAAATCTTGCTCTGAAACATGGTAATATTGGGAAATGGCAGAATCTATATGAGCAGTTGGCCTAGTAATGGAGTCTTAGGTTCTTGGGAATAGTACCTTTAAGGGTGATTATGGAACCCTGGCTATGTTGTTAGAAGTTTGGGCCTGTTACACACTAGCTGCCTGACCTCCCTCCTCATCACAGGTCCAAAAGCATCTAGGCCAACTGATCACAGACTGAACCTCTACCACTCTGAAGTAAAATTAAAAAAATAAAATAAACACTTTCACTTTCTTGATCTCTCAGATGTTTGGTGCAGTGACAGAAAGCTGACTAACACAGGTGGTATTTCTTACAAACTTCGGTGGCACTTGGCCAGGTAGAGAAGGTGATCTCGGTGGGTCAGACAGTCTGAGTAATGGTGCTGATATGAAAAGGTATACAGCTTGCTGTGATTAGCCTTGAAGAGAGCTATGCACACGGATGAAACAGTAGAACTACAGGGTAGAGAAGCTTGGATGTCCATGTGTCGGGTTCATACTTTAGTGCATATGGAGAAGCAGCTGAGCTCGAGGAGTTTGTCTGATTTTACAGGTATATGAACTTATTTAAATGAATTTAATTGATAGAAAAATCAAAGCCTCCATACCGTCTAGAAATAGTCTTACTGACAAGGGATAAATGTGTTCCTAATCTTTGTCTATATGCTTATGAAAACAAAGTTAAAACAGCATCCTGATTGTGACTTGTATGTTATATTTTTATTGATATGATCTTACCCATTTTTGTAAAGTAGGCAACATTGTTTTATTTCTTAATATTTGGTTCTATTAGTAAAAAAGCAAATTGCCATTTAATTTATGTAATTTTGGGGATATTTTGATTGCTTCCATGTTTTTATTAGTACAACTTTATGAAGTTAAGATTGCTTCCTTTATATTCATGTCTTGAAATCAAATTATTATGTTTATAAATAAATACTTGGGGCTCATTTCATAATCCATATCAAACTTCTGTAGGTCTTATAAACTACATGATTTCATTCCTACTGGCCCTATAGGATAATCTTTGTCTCACCACACGTTCTCCATGTTTAGTGTCATAATTTCAACTGAATTCAATTATAGCTGATAGCTTTTCTAGTTTGTTTTTGACTGTTAATTTTCCTAAACTTCTTTTCATATGATTATACTCATTTATATTCTTTTTTTGGTTTGTGCCACTATTACCGATTTTGGCAGATTTTTAATATATTCATAATTACCCATTGTTTTTTGGTTTCTGTAGTTACTATTTAAGTTGATTCCTCTCACTCAGTGATGATTTTCCTCTTAATTTTTATTTTGTTTTAGCTGAATGTTGTTGTTTTTAGTGGACATCATGTCTAAAGCATGAAAGACTAAGCAGTCATGTACTTCTATTCAGTCAAAGCTGTAGATCTTTGACCTGAGATGCTTTCCATGTACTGTGAAATTTGGGAGACACAGTTCCTGCGTTTTGGTTTTATTCTCTTGCTTTTCATTAGATTATCACCTATGAAGTTTCCTCCACCAACACGTTATTAGATTTTTGTCTCTCTTTTTTTTAACCTTCATATAAAGGCTGAACGTAATTTCCAGTGACTTGCCTCAGTTTAGGTTTCCTACTTATAGTGTAATATACTAGCTCATTCCTTTTTGGACTGTATAATAATTTTTAGGATGCATAAACCAGTTGATGAATTTCATTTGTTGCTAGGCTTGGTATATTTTACAGTGCTGTTGTGAACATTGCCTATACATTTCTGGTACACACATAAAGAGACAGTGGTCAGAGGATAAAAAAAATAGCAGACATGGGGAATCAGCTCAAGAGAACTTTGTACAACACTGTAAGGATAGTTGATAACAATAATGCATAACTTACTAAGACAGATATTAAGTACACTTACAGCCAAAATGAAATATGTGGAAAATATCTTTTCATTAGCGTGATTTATATGATCTACAATATATGTATAAGAAGATTACATATATCATAAGTATATAATTATTTATCAGTCAGTTTTTAAAAAAATATCAATTTTAATCCTTATAGTAAATCTAAAATTACCAAGCCAATGGATTAGAGGACTAGAAATTGTGGCTTTCTACAAGAGCTTGAGTCATAAACTTAGATGAGAATAAAGAATTGGTAGATCTGCTTACATTTTAATCTTTAGCCTCACTAATGACACTTTACATTGGCTAGCAAATATTCTTTTATCTTTCTGTTGGCTTTTAAAATTCGTATCTCTATCTCATTTATCCTACTCAACATATATCATCATTTTTAATGTTTTGTGACAATTTCAGTTTTAAACCACCTGCTAATGAAAAACTGCCAGTTCTAGAATGGTAATTTTATTTTAGTCACAGTTATTTTAAAAGCTTGGACAGGAAGAGTATAGTCTGTTTATCTAATTTAGAGCATACTTTGTGTGTGTGTGTGTGTGTGTGTGTGTGTGTGGTACCAGAGAGCCCAGGCTCTTACTTGGGCTAGACAAGTGTTGTACCAGTAAACTGCATCTCCAGCTGTAATGTGCTCTTGATAATAGAGTACAGGAAAGATTTATCATTATTAAAAATTTACTCTTTAACAATAATTTTGATTTGCTATGTCTTTTAGTTTCCTTCTATTACTGTGATAAAAAAAAAAAACAATAACAATAACAAACCACCCTGAGCAAAAGACAACTAAGGGGAGAAATGGATTTATTTCACTTATAATCCAATATTATAGGTAAATGGAGACACAACTTCAAATAACAAGTCATATTACATGTACAGTCAAGAGAAAAGGGAAACATATACATGCAGGCTCAATTCTTCGGCTCTTTTTAATTTCTGAACTAGTTGCCAAGTAAATGGTGCCGCCTACAGTGGGGCTGGGCCTTGAACCATCTATTAATTTAATTAAGACAATCATCTTGTAACATGCCACAGTGCAACGCACTGTAGACATCCCTCTCTGAGACTCTTCCTAGGTGGTTCTAGTTTGTGAAATATCTAGAAGAATCGAGTGTAATAACTCAGGTCTAAGTTGAAGGCCAGCCTCAGTTCTATATTTTTTCTGAGGCTATCTTGGGATACATGGATCCTTGACTAAAAAGCAAAAAGAGGAAAAGAAAGAAAGAAAGAAACTACAACAACAAAAGATCTCTAGAAGATTGAATAGAATCATAAGAATTCCTGAAGGACTTTTTCCCCTTTAGTCACCATTTTATAAGGAATGAGAGGACATAATTTTGCTACATTTCACTAAGCAATGTTACAAGATTTATGTTTATTGTAGAACTTGTTGTTTATATTACTTACTTTTCCTAATTGGCCATGATTCTTTTTTCATAATACTGCTGTATATTCTCCATGAACAAGACATTCAACAACTCAGAACTCTGCTTAATGGTGTATGTAGCCTTAAAAATGTAAGCTAAAGGAAACAAGAATTCTATATACACGTGAAAGAATCAATTCCGGCAAATTTCTTTTACAACTAGAGCAAAGAAGGTAAAACCACACTAAAGAGTTTAGATTTTAACACCACAGTAAACAAACTTCATCATAGACAAACAGATGTATAAGTAGGTGTGTGGTTTAGTGTATACATGTATGTTTAGTGTGTGTGTTTGAGAGTTTAGGTTGTTTTTTTAAATTCAACAAATAGAAAATAGATACTTTAAAAATATGTATTTCTAAATTTGAAACTTTTACATATTTATCATGTAGTCAGTAATAAAAGAAATCTCAGAAAATTATAAAGCAGCTAGATCATAAGGGCCAGTTCTCATACCATTAGGCAACTATATTTAGAATCATAATAAACAGGTACTTAAAAACAAATTAAATTTTAGGAAGCCAAACAACCTTTATGGATTAATAACTTCCCAGCAACGTGTGTAATTCTTACTTCTGCTAAATAACCCATGGTTCTAATGAGGCTATCACAATGGAAATTGCAAAAAAAAAATATATATATATATATATATATATATATATATATATATATATATATATATATATGTCAAAACTAATACAAAGCTTATACGGAAAGATCAATGGTAATTTTTAGCTGAAGTCATTAAGCTTTTTTTTTTTTTTAAATTCAGGGTCTTTGTTGCCTAGGTATCTGATAACTTTATTTTCTGCTCTGTAAATGTTTAACTTTTCAAAAGGGCAAGAACAATGTAATCTGTTGTTGAAGATCTGGGCCCTGAGGAATGTCAGGGTTGGTGGAGGCCAGACTTTCATGGATATAATCATCCTATGTCAAAATTTTAATGTGCATCTATTGTTGATATGGATTAGGAGGGTGGGGCAGTGGCTTCCAAAGTTTTTGACCTGTTAGAGCTAAGCAGAGTAGATCAGCATTAGCCCTTTTCCCCTCATGCCCTCTCCTTACAAATGAATGCTTATTGCTTATTTTTCATGAACAGTATTTCCATATGGTGTATGTGTGTTTGAGAGTGTGTGTTTGTATATGTGTGTGTTGGAGATTGAACCCAGGGCATGATACATTCTGTCCTAGCACGCTACCATTTTCTCTGTGTAGCTGGCGTAGGTCTTCGACTTGTGTTCTTCCTCCCTTAGCTTCCTGAGTAACTGGAATTATAGGCTGTGTCACCAGGCCTATATTTTTAATGAAATGAGCCTCACATTCTCCCATTTGACTTGGACTAAAAAGAGCAAACACAAGATTGTATACAATGAGCCCATACTGAGGAATTGCAACAGTACGTAATATGTAGGAATAGCCAAAATCTACGAAGTCTGTTTAACCTGGGTAATTAGCTGGTGAAAATGTTGCTTTGTGCTCTTGAAGGAAAGCAACTGAGATAGAAAGTTCCACCTTTCCTGCAACTGACCAGAAATCATCCAAGGCCTGTTTCTATACAGCCCTGACCTGAGAGTTTTGTTGTTGTTGTTTAGTTTGTATTTTAAAGGGGTTTTAAATACACATGCTATGTATCAGCAACAGAGTCCCTCATGGTTTAAGATATTTTTAATCTAACCATGCACAAGGTAGCGTGGTGGGTATTGTCAAATCCTGCACTAGACCAGAGGCCCAGGACATACGATTCTTATGCCAGCCTGCTAATTAATTCTTTGATAGCCCCCAGAATTCACAATCAAGGCAGGGAACCCAAGAATGCCTTGTTAACATCCTTGTGTGATTTTGGTACATGCTGAAACTTGAGGCTTGTTCTCTCACAGAAGATCACCTTTCACTCAGTCTTCCAAATAGCCTGACAGGTACAGAGAGATTCAGAGCAGATTGAGGCCAACTGCTAAGAAAGCAGATTTTGTTTTTGTTTTTGCCCAAAGATTTCCATTCTTAACAGCTCCATAATCTGTACTTCTTTCCCAAACCCTTGTCAGGACTTTTATCTTAACTGTACTAAAGATCCATGGAGGAATCTAAGGCATGTGTTTGACAACAAAACCATTGGGATGGCTCCATGGGTAAGGGTACCTACCATCAAGTCTGACAGACTGAGTTAAATTCCAGGAATTCACAGAATAGAGAGAGAACTGACTTCAGAAAGTTGTTCTCTGACCACCATACATGAACACTATAAATAATACAAATGAAAGAATGAATAACTCGTAATGAACTGTAAAAGAAAGCTAGATATTACTCTACTAATTACAGTTAGTAATGATCCTTAACTACATGATCCTAAGCCATAGAAAGCTGGCTGTTCACTTCATTCTCCTGAATGCCTTTATGCCTCACAGCTATATCTTTTCTCTCTGGCTGGCTGTGTTCTCTCCTACCTGGCTCCCTTGGCCTTTTCCCTCTTTCCTCTTGCTCTTTATCCCTTTGATTCTACTTTTCTTCTGCCTCTCTCTGCCAAACTCCACCTCTTCTCCTCTCCAGCTCTCTCTTTCTCATTTTTCTCTGATTTCATTTCTGCTTGTCCAGGGTTAAATGGTTGAAACAGCAACCACCGTATTTTCTATGTAAATCACTGCCTAATTTAAACAATTAATCATAAAATGGAAATATCTGATTTCAGAGACCGGTATTCTGAAAACTATCAAAGGAAGCAGGCTTTACCTTTGTAGTAATTGTGTCTCGTTACTGATACTAGTAGTAGATAGCTACAAGCAGTAGTAATGTTAACAGCAATATTTTACTTTTTTATTGTGGTTAATTTTTACTGATTTTGTATCATTTGCCAATATTATTCTAAGAAAGTACTTTTCATTGTACTCTGGAACTATACCTGATGTCCAAGACTCTTCCAGAAGCCTCTGAAGTCAAAACAATTTTCATCATAATCCTAAATTATCATTTGCTTCTTCTATTGTGATGACATTTGTACTGACTATACAAGAGCAATGGTAAGTAAAATTGCTAACTCTATGACACAAGCCAAGGCAAGTAGTCATTGTAGTGCTTATTGTATTCATGAAAAAAGGAAGCAGAGAAGACATATTTGTTTTAGAAAGTCTAATGATATGAGAACTTTTATTAAACCTTAACCTTTGAAGATATGTCCTTTTAATGTTGTCTGTGAGAAAATGGGGGGTATACCTATAGAACATTTCTCTGTGTAAGTGTGTTTAACTGGGGAGCTCACCTAGTCCCCTTTTTCACTAACCACCATTTTCATTGAAAAGAAGAACTGATAACATTTTCCTGCAAACAGATGAAGGCAGCTATAATTTTAAGGAAAATATCCTACTGGTACAATGGCCAAACTAAATGATCCCTTCTTAATGAGACAGGAGGCTATGTTAACTCTTCTAAAGCCATCTTATGCTCTCAAATGTCGTTTATATTTAAAGGGGAAATGTATAGAATGCTAATGAATTTTCAAATTACAGAGCTAAAACTATTTTCCAAGGTTTATGTACTATGGAACCACTCATTTTATAGATTAAAAAAATAGAGCCCATATGTTAAAAACTATACCTCAGATGACATTCCACAAATGTATGATTTATGGACTCATATTTTGTAGTGTTTTAAATTTTCAATCATTTTCATACATTCTTTTTCATCTGACCCTCACACAGGCCTCTGAGTATTCCAAGCAGTTTAAATATTTAAAAAGTGGAGACTCAAAGACGTTGATTGTCTAAATGCACTTTATACTTTCCTGCCCTTTCATCTGTTTTTTCAAGGCCCCGAATTAAAGGCAGTACAAATGGAGAAGAGGTAGACACTGTACAGCTTAGTGACTAAATACTTATGAAAGAAAAGAAAATGCAGAGGCCAGGGAAATTTTCAAAATTGCTTTAGCACTTAGGAGGGAATGAATAGTTGAGAAACTAAAAATAAAGACAGAATAGAGTCTCTCAATAAATGTGTCATATGCTTTAGAGAATTCTTAAGATGTACAAGCTCTGGGCCTTTACTGTTAATTTGGGAAAGATGGCATGCATAGCAGGAACTCTAAGTCAAGATAAAAATTGTGGTGTGCCTTGAGGAATCCTTAATTGATGTTCTCTTGCTGCTCACTGAAGAATTACTTTAGGTCACAGGAAGTATTTGTTTTTTTTTTCTCTTTTTTTTTTGTTGTTG
>CM053742.1:11691384-11727693 GCA_028658305.1 Pachyuromys duprasi | reverse complement strand
CAACCCCAGCTTATCCTGTCTCCTCAGGGCTGGCTGCAAAGTCCTCCCCTGGGATCTAGCCAGTCTGTCACTCCCCGGCTTATATGGGGGAGGGTCAAAGAGTCAGCCATCAAGATCATGACTGAAACAGTCCCTGTTTCCCTGAATAGGGTCTTCAGCCCTACACCAAGTTATCATGGGCCCCATCCGTGTGGGGGTTTCAGTCCACAACCACACATGGTCCTTGATTGTAGAAACCGTCTCTTAGAAGACCCCTGTGCCCGGTTCAGTTTGGTCTTTGTGGAGCTCTTGTTCTCCCCGAGTCTCAACAACCTCCCCCAGATCTATCATTACTCTCGCCCTTTGTCAGAGGCTTGATCTCGAGCACAGGAAGTATTTGTGAAAAGAGGAAATATCTGAAGAGTGTTGCCAAAAGGTAGAACTTGGATGTTTAATGGTGATTCCATGAAAACAAAAAGAATTAACTCATAATAAACTAGTGAGAACCATATGCAAGGAGAAGTATCTAGTAAAGAAGTTAGTGAGGAATATGGCATGTATATGAAAATGACATGCAATTATACTTGAATATAATTACTCTACCAAATTATTGGAAATGTTGGACCCAGAGTCTGAAAATATAGTGATTTAGATGTGAAATAGTTCCTGAAAAAGCTTATGTGTTGAAGGCTTGGTTCCCAGCTGATAACAGTTGAAAAGTGAATGGATCATGAGGTTACTGACTTCATCAGTGGACAAATCCATTGATAAGTTCATGGCTGAGTGGTCTATTAGGAAATAGGGACTTGATGAAAGAAGTTGGTCACTGGGGTACATTCGCTAGCCCCTTGCTGGCTATCTTTCTGCCAGGAGCAATTTTATTCTTTAGTACCATTCTGCCATGACATACAACCTCATCACAGGCTGAGGAATAATAGAGATTGTTGGCACAGACTAATGACTCTGAAACTATGAGCCAAAATCAGTGTTTCCTCTGATGGTCTTGTTTGTGCATGCCTGTAATCCTCCAGGGCTTAGGAGACTGAGGAAGAAGGACTACAAGTTAGAGACACCCCTCCCCCCCCATAATCTACACACAAAAATCTTTCCTTCCTTGGTTGATTTTGTTACAGGAACAAAGTATTAACTAATACACTCTAGATATGGAGAGTTTTCCACTTGACTAAAACAAATGATGCTCTATATCAGGTACAGAAGTGCGTACCTACAGTTTCAGCTACTTAGACTGAGACAGGAAGATTAGTTGAGCCCTGAGAATTCAAAGACACCCTAGACAGCGTAGTTAGACATCTTCTCAAATCTACAGTCTTTGGGTAGCTTTATTCTGCTCTCGCTTAGAAATCCAGTCACTTCTTTAGATTGCATTTTCACTTGAAAAACATCTCTATGTGTTTCTTGGAGAAGTTTGGCTTTGTCTTCCAGATCTTTCTTCTCTTTGCCATTAAGTTAGTTGTTTGTTTCTTTTCACAGCATAATTACCCTGACTTAGATGTCCATTACTGTTTTCCCCTAGAAAAGTCAGAAAAATACGATCCACGTGATATTGAAAGGCTTCAGCAAGATGATAATTGGGTTGAAAGTTACTTACATTGGAGACATAATGTTGTCGATGACACACTGAAGATGCTTGATGAGAGTTTTCAGTGGAGGAAAGAATTTTCTGTCAATGGTAAGCCATTCAACTTAACCTTGACAGGGTAATAACATCTGTATAAATGTTACTGTTAGATATTTGTATACATTTTTGGCATTCATCATAAACACTAGAATATTACCTTTAGTGGTCCAATCATACTTTTAAAGGAATAGTTTATGACAAAAATCTTAGGTGAATCCCTCATAAAGTAATCAGATCACAGGGAACCAACTTACACATTGTCACTAAAAGCATAGTTGCTTTCTGTGTTTGGTTAAATTCCATTAATTAAACAATAGCAAGGTAGTCTTCCATATTAGACCTAAAAATAAGATGTTGCTATCCATATTTTTTCAGTTGTTTCTTATGCCTTTCCATAATCCCAGAGTGCCTCCTGCTTTTGAGTGTTCCAAAACTGAATGAGAACCCAGAAAAGCAAGTTTATCCCCTAAGGACACCTGTCACAGCCTTCTCTAAACATTTTAAAACCACTGCTAGATTTGTCATCAGAATGGGTGTCTACAATCTTCGAGGAAGTTTTATGTAGTTTTCAGATATGTTAAGAACTCTGCAGGGAAGGTTACCTATTGTCTCCCTCTAAAAAGTTAACAAGTATAAGACAGCATTGTCCATTACTACATATAAAGCATTTCCTGTCATAGTAGATTATGAACTCAGGTGACTGGGTCTAAAGACTTAAATACGAAATAGTCAATAAATCTAGAGCTAATTTTCTTCTCATTTTTCATACTAGAGTCCAGAATAAAGGGCATATCTAAAATCCAAGAAGTAAAAAATGATGGGAAATGTAAAACTTGTAGGCAGTTTAAACAAAGAAGTATGTGTTAATCAAGGAAAAACACACACATACACTAATCTTCTATTAAGTATAAAGTCTATCGCGTGTGTTTTTTGTTTTTTGAGCTCTCATATTAAATTCAACAATACATGCATTATCACAGAGGGTGCCAGTTTCTGGTGACACACAGCAAAGATATGAGTTAGGAAAAGGGGGTGAGAGGAAAACCTTGAGCATTCTCTGGGAACTGCCAGAGAATGAAACAGAAGTCTCCCCCATGCTGCCTTGCCACAGTGGTCCTCAGCCTCCCTCAGAAACCAGTTAGGTCTGTTGTTTGTTTTTCCTGCTAAAGAATGTTATATTTTTCATGAATTATTTTCCACCTGCTCTAAAACATTACTTTACCATATATAAAACTTTGGAGAGAAATCCCGTCTTGGGGAAGGGAATATAGCACAGTAGGTTTAGATCCCTAGCACTCTCTTCAAAAACTAGGTACTTTTAATCTGAGTACTGGAGCTGGGGAGGCGGAGACAGGAGGATCCCAGGGGCCATGGCTGGCCAGCTAGTATAATAGTATAACCAAATCAATGCCTGGTCACAGAGGGAGAAGGAGAGGGAGAGGGGGAGAGAGAGAGAGACAGAGACAGAGAGAGACAGAGAGACAGAGAGAGACACAGAGAGAGAGAGAGACAGAGAGAGAGAGAGAGAGAAACAAGGGCCTAGATAGTAAGAGAGGAAACAGGGAGAAAAATGACATCTTGCTAGATAAAACAGGGATTTTTTTCCCCTCAAATTCTGACGTTTTATGAATATTTCTTCATTTTCTTTCAAGACAGAATTTCCCTGTATGTGGAGCCTTGGCTGTCCTGGACTCACTTTGTTGACCAGGCTGGCCTTGAAACTCATAGTTATCCACCTGCCTCTGCCTCCCAGAGTGCTGGGATTACAGGCATGTGCCACCCTCCCAGCTATGTGAATATTTCTTAATGTGGCTTTTGTTTGTTTTAAGGGGGACCCAGGGATGGAATCCAGGACCTTGGATATCCTTAACTTGTTCCCTACCACTGGGCTACACCCAGACCCTGCACAGCACTAAACTGAATGGTCTCTTCGTGTTCTTTCCATCCTCTGTAAATCTTTTGTTGGTTGTTTTCTCCATAAATCTTGTCAGTAAACATCTCAGCAGGAAGTAGGTTTTTGTAGTACCAGCAACTCCTTTTGGGTTTTTTAATAAGTTACATTTTATTCAAGATTGAAGTAAGTTGTATGTTCACGTATGAGTAGGACTACTATGTAGCATTACCTCTACAGTGTGAGTTTTCTCTTCAGATCCATAGATTACTGTTACTAATTAAAGTTTATCACTTTCTAGACCTTAGTGAATCCTCTATTCCAAGATGGTTATTAGAACTTGGTGGTATTTATCTCCATGGTTATGACAAAGAAGGTAACAAATTATGTAAGTATATTTAATTTATACCCTAGCTTTTCAAGTCTTTGAAATGTACATTTGTGTCTCAGTAATCACAGAACTTTCCCATGTATACACCCAGCAAGTTTCCTGCAACTAGTGGTGTGTGGCCATATTTTCCCTTGTCAAATACTAGCAGGACATAGTTTGCATTATTGTAAACTAAGCAGTAAATAAAAAAAAATGTTGTATCTTACTGTTTTGTCTATTTCTATGATAAGGCACCATGACCTAGGAAACTTATAGAAGAGTGTGTTTGGGGCTTGTGGTTTCAGAGCGTTGAGTCCACAACCATGCTGTCCAAGAAGGCATGGCACTGGAACAGTAGTAACACACTCAAAGTCATTTTAGTTAGTAATTATCTTCTTTCTCACTTATTGCTAGCACTCCATCTAGTATTTCTTTTTATAAAGACTCTTTTGACAGTTGTTAAATATGCAAAACACACTTTAAGTCTTTCCTGCTGTCCTCTTAGCTTTTTCTAAAATATGTTTAGTTATGGGAGGAAGAATAGTAGTTTTCTATTGTTCAGATAACTTTCTTTTTTATTAATTAGGTTTTTTTTTTATAAATTACAGTTTATTCACTTTGTATCCCAGCTATAGCCCCCGCCCTCATCTCCTCCCAATCATACCCTCCCTCCATCATCTCCTCCCATACCCCTCCCTGAGTCCACTGATAGGAGTGGTCCTCATCCCCTTCCCTCTGAGTCTAGCCTATCAAGTCTCATCAGGAATGGCTGCTTTGTCTTCCTGTGTGGCCTGGTAAGGCTGCTCTGCCATCAGGGGGAGATCAAAGAGCCAGCCACTGAGTTCATGTCAGAGACAGTTCCTATTCCCATTACTAGGGAACTGACTTGTATACTGAGGTGCCATGGGCTACATCTGTGCAGGGGTTCTAGGTTATATCCATGCATGGCCCTTGGTCAGAGTATCAGTCTCAGAAAAGACCCCTGGGCCCATAATTTTTGGTTCTGTTGCTCTCCTTGTGGAGCTCCTTTCCCCTCCAGGTCTTTCTATCCCCCTTTCTTTCATAAGATTCTCTGCACTCTGCCCAAAGTTTGGCTATGAGACTCAGCATCTGCTTTGATACCCTGCTGGGTAGAGTCTTTCAGAGGCCCTCTGTGATAGGCTCCTGTCCTGTTCCCTGCTTTCTCCCTCTTCCGATGTCTGTCCCGTTAGCCTTTCTGAGTGAGGATTGATCATCTTACCCAGGATCCTCCTTCTTGCTTAGCTTCTTTAGTTGTACATATTTTAGTATGTTTATCCTATATTACACATCTAATATCCAGTTATAAGTGATTATATACAATGTGTGTCTTTCTGCTTCTGGTATACCTAACTCAGAACAAAACAACAGCCTACAGATTGGGAAAGGATCTTCACCATCCCTATATGTGACAGAGGTCTAATATCCAGAATATATAAAGAACTCAAGAAGTTAAACAGCAACAGATCAAGTAATCCAATTCAAAAAATGGGGTACATAGCTAAACAGAGATTTCTCGATAGAGGAATATCATATGACAGAGAAACACTTAAAGAAATGTTCAACGTCCTTACTCATCTGTGAAATGCAAATCAAAATGACCCTGAGATTTCACCTCATACCCATCAGAATGGCTAAGATCAAAAACTCAAGTGACAATACATGCTGGAAAGGATATGGAGAAAGGGCAACCCTCCTCCATTGCTGGTGGGAATATAAACTGGTACAACCACTTTGGAAATCAATATGACGCTTTCTCAGACAGTTAGGAATAGTGCTTCCTCAAGATCCAGCTATACCACTCCTAGTCATATATCCAAAATAAGCTCAAGTACACAACAAGGGTATTTGCCCAACCAAGTTCATAGCTGCTCTATTTCTAATTGCCAGAATCTGGAAATAACCCAGATGTCCCTCAACTGAGTAATGGATACAGAAGTTGTCGTACATTTACATAATGGAATATTACTCAGCAATTAAAAACAAGGAAATCATGAAATTTGCAGGCCACTGGTGGGAACTAGAAAAGATCAGATGACTTTCTTATCCTCCCTTCTGCTCAATCACATCTAACCTGGGTTTGTATGACTGTAGGAGAGCCTGTGTACATCTTGCTTGTCTTTCCTTTCTCTTGTGAATTGTGTTGCACTTTGACAGTACTCTGCATTTTCTTCTCTCTGCTTCTTCTTTTTCAGCTTCTTTTTTTCATACTTCATTTGTGGTTTGATTCTGAAACATGTTTCCCAAAGTCTGGGAAACCATTTTCCTGGTTTCTTGTACTTTGGAGCTGATACTGTCTCTTGGGATCATCTCAAACACATCAGCTTTGGCAACTTTACAATTCACAGCGCAGATCCTATGTAATTCCCAAGCTACTTGCACATCCAGCAGCTGGTGTCTCTTGGATGGGAGCTGCCTTCGACATGATCTAAAGCTCCATTGGTGTATTGCTATTCATGCTCCTTCTGTATTGCTCAGCTCTGACCCATCTGTTGGCTCGCTGTGTGATTTAACTTCACTTTGGTTCCCTTTTCATCTTCACCAGCCACTTCCTTGGTTCATTCTGCCTACCGTGTTCTCTTATTGTTAGCTGTTTCCCTGGCTGTGACTACATAGGCTTCCTCCCTGCCCACTTCCAGTCTAACCTCTAAGGCACATTGCCAAAGTTAGGTTTTGAAAGGGAGAACTTAAGAGTCATTTGGTTATCACCTGTCTCTTTTCTGTTTCTCTTCTTGCCACCATCCCTTTTTAGTCCTAGCTGCCACCACCAGAGGCATTTGAGTGCCCCAGGAACCTGCACAACCTCTCCAAGGCCTTTCTGCTGCCTGTTTGTATGTCTCTTTAGAGTGGAACATGTTTTCGAATAATTTGTCAAAATTGGCTTTCCTCTTGAGCATAGTAAAGAACACCTCTCCGTTATTACAAAATAGTGTTTGTTCACCTGCATTTTCTCCTCACCTCGCTTAAAAATGACATCTGTTCATTTCCTAAAGGAGCGGAAAAATAGTTTGCCTTTCTTCTACTCTTTAAGGGTCCCAAGTGCAACTATTTCTCATTTTAAAGAAGGGAGCTGTTTTTATTCAAAACAAGATGAATTATAAATGAAGGAACATGTCAACAGAAAGTATAAGTGTGTGTGTGTTTGTGTGAGTGTATGTATGTGTGTGTATGAAACTACCATAAATCATATGCTTATTTTTTTATCTGTTGTTCTGCTTAAAGTCTGGATTAGGGTGAAGTATCATATAAAAGACCAGAAAACCATAATGGACAAAAAGAAGTTGATAGCATTCTGGTTGGAACGATATTCCAAGCGAGAAAATGGGAAGCCTATCACAGTGATGTTTGACATGTCAGAAACTGGACTCAATAGCATAGTAAGCATTCTGCCTTAATCTGAAATCATGGTTTATCCTGGTTCCCTCCATCTTTCCTTGCCAACCAAATATTGTAAAATGAAGCTAGCAGAATCCAAAAGGATTAAATTTTCCCTTTCATTGTGTATAAAGTCAAACATGGAATAGGGTTTGCAGAGAATTAAATTTGCTTCAATATTTGGCAATGTTCCCTGTCTGGTGTTTAAGATGGAGACGTAAGATGTGAAGGATGGCAGGGTATGAGTCATTGTGGTGAACGCTGAATTTTCTTTAGCATGCTAATATCCCTCAGTACCAACCCCATGCCTGGCACAGAGTAAATATTTGAATAAGGACATGCATGATATCTGTGGCCTCATAGTTCTGCCTTGTTTTAAGGATGTGAGATTACTCCCTTGCCACTCTCTGCTTTTCTTTGAAGTTGTATACACTTCTTGGATTTTTTTTTTATTTGTTTACTTTATAAATATAATAAGATTAGGAAACCAGTTTTCCTCAGATGATTTTACCAGTCTGAAAACATAGTTAACTTACCCGTTGCAATAATAGTCCATTATTATATATGTACCAGTAGCACAGCTCCTCAGGAACCTGATGTATAAAGATCATTTGAACCTAGGATTTCAAGTGTAGCCTGGACAGCATAGTGAGACTGTCTCAAAAAACTAATGGAAGATTGGAAAAATTCTAAATGTCCAACATGGCAAAATGGAAAATTATATTTTACCTAACTTATAACTATATATGTTGGTCTTTATGAAGAACTTGTAATAATATTGGAGAAATCCTTTTTAAGATGAAAAGAACTGTTTTACTATAGTATGTTACTGCGGAGCCCAAAATGATGTCTTAGATATAAATAGCAAAACCAAGTTAAAAGAACAGTTAAAGAGAGCTTTAGGAGAGGGAGATGGCAGAATGTTTTATCACATTAAGAATCTAGTACCCCGCATTATTTTTAAATGTAGTTTCCATTGAGTGGACTTTGAATTACAAAGTCAAACTTACTTACATAAGTCTACATTTAATAAATATAGGCTATGATTCTATTGTTCTTTAGGTATTATAGTCACCTATTTAATAACTTAAAACCATGAACAATGTATTTTAATGTTTTCTGTTACCTATTATAGGGGCAGTGATTTAACGGGAGCTCTCTGGTGATTTTTCAAGAGACTCACGTGATGTCATTTTTAATTTGCAAAGAAAGACTGTTGGTACTATTGAATATTTCAGTCATTATTAATGTTATAAAGCACCTGAATCTTTATTGGATTTTTTTATATAGCACTCTTATGATTCACAGAGTTAGTTTTTAAAAATGCATACAAGTGAAAACATAAATGCTTTAGTAAGAGTTGGACTACCATGTTGACTGTAACCTTTTAACTTCCTAACTTAAAAAAATGGAATCGTTTAATATTATGCAAATAGCTAGACTTTAAGTAACATTTTAAGGGACGTGTATCCATTCTCAGCAGTTGAACTAGAAAGAAAAATTTTGCATGTGTCAGTAGAGGATGGTCACTTTACATGATATGGATACCATTTTAAAATGCATCCTTAGAGATTAATCAATAGTCTGTTTAATGGAGGTATGTTATGTAGTACCCACTGTATATACACACCATTGACATCAAATTTCCTGAAATTTTTAACAATAACCAGAGCTTTTATGAACAAGGGAATCCAATTGAATAAATTATGGTAATGACTACTAGATAAAGACTAGTGATATCTAATAGTGGTCACAGAATAAATTAGGTAACCAAAGTTTTATACAGCTAGTTTTTTGAAGTCCTTTTCTCTAACTCTTAATTAACTATAGATTTTTAAAATTATGCCCAGTGCATATAAAAATTATTTATAAAGGTGTGTCTCCCATAATAAATAGTTACAGTTGGAGATGCTTACTTTCAGTTTACTGCAGTTAAAGGCACTGAAGCTCACTGCTAGGAAAGACTTTATAGCCTGTCCTGCCTGGAATTAGCAGCCTTTCAGTAGCTGTGCCGGATTTCAGTTTGTCTGTTCAGCTCTTTAAACTGGCAGTGTTTATGAGATGGCTGAGCAGGATTAATGAAACAGGCTGCTAGCTTGGAATAATATGGGGAATGAAACATGAATAATATCCCTAATGACCTAATTTCTCTTGTTGTTTATGAAGCAACAGAACTAACCAGACAGCTGCTTCATACAGTCTCCTAAAAATTGGAATGAATTGAAGAGCTCTTGATTGTTTAAAAAAAAATTAAAACCAAACAACGTAATGTGAAGCCTCTTTTTAAAAAAGTAAGCTGGCAGGTCAGATGAGTGAAATCATTATGTAAAAGCTTAACACAGCATATTGTATTGCAGTTCTTATATGCTTAAAAATTAGATTTAAAAAGTAAATACTATACGATTTTATATATATACATATAAACACACATATATGCATATATATTATTTGAGTTGGTCATGTTATAAACTGTATACGCTTTTTAATAATTATTTAGTTATTCAATAGAATTTTAGAGTCTCTTGGATTACCTTTATATTCATTGCATGCCCCATGGCTTTTATAGCCTGAAGTATATAACTAGTTTGAAGTAATACAAATCAGTTTTAAAATACCAATAAGTATATGACTTCTTCAACTCAATTTAAGGGCCAATTCTAAGTTTAATGATCTAAGACCTTAATCCTTAGGGCTATAGATGCTTATATTTTAAGAAAAATAGTCATGTCACTTGTATTTAATAATTTATCACCATTAGAAATGTATAATTTAAACTTGTATGATATGGGCAGTCTTAAAGCTTTAATCTTTATTTTATAGGACATGGACTTTGTACGATTTATCATCAACTGCTTTAAGGTGTATTACCCAAAATACCTCTGTAAGTAACTTACTCCTTTATAAAAAATATAACATAATGAAATTGTAGATGGTGTCTAAAAATGGTAGTTTCGTATTGTAGACACCCATGCCAGAAACATTGCTTTCTGATGGAGCACTTTAAATGTATTCCTTACATGTAAATCCTTATCTTGGTAAACGCATAGACACTTGCCTGAAATAGTTTTCCTTTACAAGTGAAGTTGTTCCAAGTGAATTTCTAGATGTCCAAGCAGCCTGTCACCCTTAGCACACATATTTATTTGCAACATGAGCCCATTTGTAATGATTTTTGTCTAAAATTATATTTATGATATAGTTATATGTTATAATTATACAATTATAACATGTTATAATTATATTTATTTTAATAATGTAATTATATAACATGTCATTATAATATAGTGCATATTGTATAATATATAATATATTATACATAATATGTTTTATAATAAAATTTCATATGGAATTTGCTTCATGCAAGAACAGATAAACAGTACTGAAAAGTACATTGTGTGGCAAATAAATTACACCATGTTCCTAATTGCTTTTTTAAAACTGGAAATGAGAAAATCCTGAACCAGAACATACCATCTTTAACTCTAGTATTTAGAGGATTTCATATTGTTCTGTTTTCTCATGGTGCTAGAAATTGAGCTTTCATCCTCAGCCCTGTTTTGTTTTTAATTTTAACTCTCCCATACTGATGGGAGTTTAAAAAATGGACTCTTTCTAAGCCTTATGTGCTCATGTTTTATTTGTTGGATTTATATAATAGCTTCCCCATGTGGAAAATAAGTGACCAACCCACATAAACAGTCAAATGTATTTAAATCCAATGTGGTAAAAATTGAAAAGTCAGGAGAGGCAAAAAGATGTCAAAAATGGAAATTCACAGAGCTGCCTGTATGTATTCCTGGCAGATACCACAATTAGGATCTCTTGGGTAACAAAAAGCATAATGGATGTGTAGAATAAGCACCACACATAGCTCTATACTACAATCCCTTCAGAGACTATTTGTGAATGTTTTTAGATACAGAAAATGGCAGGGTCCAGGGTGGGAAACTTGAACATTCCACTGATCCTTCTGTACCTGGCACATACCCTGATTCATTAATCCTTTCTGAGCAGTGCCCATCAGTGGTCACTAAAGATTACTATTTAACTTGCTTCTTTTATGGACAAAACAAACTGAAATATTTATTAAATAATCTAAAGGATAAGACATGTAGAAATAATGCTAATATAACTATTACTTTATAAAATACATTCAACTTTCTAAAATACCTGTTGACTGAACTACTTAAGTTTGTGGTGAGCAAATGAGAAAACAAATGTCACTACAGTTATTTATCAAATATGCCCAGAATCATTTTGAAAGGACTATTCATTAATTCAAGGATTAATATTGCTCATTTCAGGTAACTACAGATGATGTCTGTGTTCCACCAAAATAATGTGGTTTTGCAGACATTGGATTTTATGGGTTCTTCTTTTTTTGTTGTTTGTGTTTTTGTTTTGTGACAGGATTTCTCTGTGTAGGTTTGGCTGTCTGGACTTTGTAGACAAGGCTGGCTTGGAACTCACTAGAGAATTTGCCTGCTTCTGCTTCCCAGAGTTCTGGGATTACAGGTGTGCACCACCACACCTGGCTGGATTTTATTGGATCTTAAACTAATTGTTCTTCAAAACCTGTCATGAACTACAACTGCTATACCTTAATTATATTCCTGCTGAAAAACAGGAATACTAAGCGCCAGGCTGCCTCCTGCTGATGCCATGTCTTTTTCATGCACTTACTTGGTGCTGGTTTTATGTAACATTCTAGGCAATTCTCTTTTCAGAGAAGAATGGCATTACATATTGATTCATCAGGAATAGAAGAAAGACTCGGGGATCCCAAAACCCCTTTGTGGTTTCTGAATTTTTTTTTTTTCATCTCACAGTTGTTGATAGGGGAGGGCTATTTAATATCCTCAGTTGTGTGTAAATAACAGTTCTGCGTACTTTGGAATTTTTTACTTTATAATATTTAAGGAAAGGTACAGTTTCTCTTTCTTAGAGTCAGAGGGAGGGAAAGCTGTGTGACTATTTTAACAGTGTAATCTCAAGAAAATATTTAAGTGAAGCCATAAATTTGGCATGTAAATATTGTTTTTAAAATGCAGTTGCTTTCAGCACTGATCCAGCATCTTATACCCATGTTCCTGTAACTGTTTTCTTGTGTAACTTTGTTAAATCAGTGAATGAACATAGGGATGAGTTGTTTGCCAAAGAACAATGACAGCATATTATTGGGCTCCTCCCCATTGTGAGATGATGGTTTGGTTCCAGCACTGCATACTTCCCTGAATTAAATCCTAACCAACCAGCTCAATATTTTGCACACAAGGTAGTTTTTTCCAGATCAGGTAAAACCGATAAAGTACTATAGAGGTACTAAGTCATAGTAAGTCATTTCTTTTCCGTCTTCCAGCAAAAATAGTGATCTTTGATATGCCCTGGATAATGAATGGTGAGTATTTGTGTTTTCCTAAAGTTTTATTACTTTCATTTGTCTTATTTGGCCAGTTCAGCCATGTTTCTACAGCTGTTTAGAAAAATGTTTGTATTATACTTCTGTACTGTTAAAAGGCTAGAGCCAGGGTACACAAAGATTGTTTTTTAAACAAACAGGACTGATATTCTGTCCTCAGAAACAGGGAGTTTTTTCACTACTCTTTTCTAAAATCAGCCTAAAATATTCTACCATTTGGGTAAAACAATCACAAGAAGCCTCATTCTCTTTCTCACACACAGAGTGAATTACAAAACATTCATTGGCCAAGTTTTCTCTTAGTTTATGTGTTAAGGAACAAAGTGGAAGAAATCTGAAAGTAAGTCCAAATCACCGAAGTCACATAGCCCTTTTGACAGTCATAATTTTGCTAAGAGACTTTTGAAATAGCTGTTGAAAATTTACCTAGTGATTTTAAAAGCAATGCTGTTTTCCATATTCTGTTTTCATTGATGTTTATGCATACACAGCAAACAATATGGAAACTCTATAAACTGAAATTCGGTTCTTTGAAAAGTCTTGGTTGACAAGCCTTTTAATACTGGGAAAGAATAAACAAAATAAATGCTTACATTATTAAAACATTAAATCAAAAAACAGGTCACTACTGACTTTATGGAAATAAAAAACCAGTTATAGCAACAAAATTAGAAAACTAGATGAAATTGGTAACTCATTAGAAAGACCTAGACTACTGAATCTGACTCAAGATTTAGTAGCCAACAAAATAAACACACACACACACACAAAGATCCACAAATAAAAGTTAAAGCCTGATAACTTTTCTGGAAAATTCCATGAGATAGTTAAAGAAGAATTTACCCTGATCCTTTATAAACAGTTCGAACAATAGGCCATAAAGGAGTGCTTATAACTCATTTATGAGTAAATACAGGCCTGCTACCAAACATCAGATAAAAAGAAAACTACAGATGGCAAACTCTTCTAACTGCAGATGCACCAGTGTTCTGAACATACTGCAGCTGGTCCTACAGCTCAGTGATAGAGCATTTGCCTAGCATTTGGAACCCTGAGTTCTATATCTATCACTACAGAAGGAAAAAACTAACAAACTGTACTAAAGAAATATACAAATCATTGCAGGTGGCAGAGATGCCGCAGTTGACAAAGTAATTGAGAACTGAGTTTAATCCCCAAGAATCTATGAAAAGAAATCAGTCATGGTAGTAGCATGTGTTTATAACCTCAGCACTGAGAGGTAAGGGATGAGGCTAGGAATAGGCAGAACTCTGGAATTCTCTGGCCTGTCATTTCTAATCTAGTTGATGAGCTCAGGTCTATGAGATCCTGCCTCAAAAAGACAAGGTGGATAACTCTTGGAGTATGACACCTAAGGTTGTGTTCTGGCTTCCACATATATGCATATACATGTACAAACACACACATACAAAGCATTGTAAACCATGACAAAGTAGGATTTGTCTTAATGATGCAAACTTGGTTCAAAGTAAGAAAATCAGTGTAATATACCATATTAATAAAAGGAAGAAACCAAACTACAGAATCATCTTAGTTGAGAGTAAAAAAAACACACACACAACAAAAATGTAAGTATTTTTAAAATGACAAAAAATGATAATTTTTTTACAAAGTAGGAACAGAAAATGCTGTTGGAACAAGTAGATTGTAAAGGGATTCTAGCAGTCCATACAAGACTACCTTCAACAAATTCAAGGAGTTCCCCCAAATACCTTTCAAATGTGTGATCACTCAGTAGAACTGCTAGAACTAATTGACAGCAACTGATGTTCACCATTGTAATTTATTGCAAGGAAAGCATTCAGAGACAAGTTCCAAATGTGAAACAGATCACTCTGTCAGCATTGATGTGACTAACATACAGGGAGCATTGACAACCAAGGAAATTCACTAAAGCCTTCATGCCTTTGGTAGTCAGAAATTGTCTTGGGGCTCCATTATATAGGCATACTGGATTTTGCCTGTGGTTAGTCCTTACTGATACTTCACAGCCTACTGCCCCTACCTTAAATCACATGTTAGTTTTTCTTTCATAGCCAAATCCGACCCTAAATCTGAGGTCATGTTGTTCCCACTAATCTAAGGCTCCCAGGCCAAAAAAGGCAAACTTACCCAATTTTACCAAACACCAAGACTACCTCTCAGAAGCTGGGAGCAAAGGCCAGACCTCCCTTTTGGTAAGGGTAATTTTTAACTGCACACAGCAGAGCTTTTTTGACCTGACAAAGGGCATTTATGATAACACACAGCTAGAAATATTTGTGAATTATTTCAATAAAGCTGGCATGAACAAAATCAGACTTAACACTTCATTTAATTCCAATAGCATGACTTCATTCCTGTCAAGTCACAGGCTGTTTTAAATTGAAAAGGAAAGTTTAAATTGTATTTGAACAAAAGCTTAAATCATAGTGAGCCAGAATAAAAACCATGACTTTCTAAACCACACTTTAATGTTTTTATTGTTCTGATTTCCCCTTTTTTTCCCTACTAAAACTTTTGCAAATTTACTGCAGCATTGTGCTTTTAGTTTTCTTTTTTTCCAAAATGGGTTTTAAAATGTCCTATTAGAAATATTTTTTTAATTAAGCATAAAACAAGCAACATGACATGGGACAAAATTGTAACAGTGAAATAGCTATGTTTGACATTATTTTATTCTTGTAGAAGCTTTCTCACGGTTATATAAACCATGCAGCTGGGGGGAAAAAAAAAAGTAGTTTTGAGTCAGGAAGGAAGCTGGTTCTGTCTCACACCCATAACGAGCAGGGTCCCTTCCTCCTGTTTCTGCCTTTTCCTTTGAGAAGCATTTTTGAGACTAAAAGTTTATGAGATGAACCACAAAGTAAAATATTCTTCACATCATGAAATTCCTTCCTGAGTCACAGAGCAGTTTGCTTCATTGTCTAAAAGTCACAGTTGTTGAGGCCACTGATAGATGTGCTCAGAGGTCAAAACCTCCTGAAAAACTTCTCAGTGAAGGTAAATTAGTCTTCCTGAATGTAACATTTGAAACACATGACAGACATTCATACCATAAGACTTCCCAGAATTAAAGTATGGTAAGTGTCCTGCCTCAGAAGAGAAGCATAAGAGCTCAGAGTTCAAAATGATTTCAGAAGATGCAGGTTAGCACGTACAGTAAAGTGCTTGACAGAGCAAGTGAAAGTGCACTGACTTGATTGTTTTTCTTCAGCTGCTTTCAAAATTGTGAAAAGCTGGCTTGGTCCAGAAGCAGTAAGTTTGTTGAAGTTTACAAGTAAGAATGAAATCCAGGAGTATGTCAGTGTGGAATACCTGCCTCCCCACATGGGTGGGACAGTAAGTACAGTCCTGAAACTTGTTATGAAATAACACTGAATAATAACATTCTATACTATCTACTCAAAAGGAAAAGGGCATTTTTGAAATTTTTTATGTATTCTCTTGTATAGTACATCCGACCACAAATTCCCCTCCTTCCCTTCTCACCCAGGTCTTCTTGTCCCCCATCTTTCCTCCCTAGAAATGAGCAGGGCTCCCAGGGTCATCAACCAAACAGGGCACAACAAGATACAATAAGACCAGGCACATGCCATCACATCAAGGCTGGGTGAGGCAACCCAGAAGGAGGAAAAGGATCCCAAGAGGAGGCAAAAAAATTTAGAGAGAGCCCCACTCCCACTGTTAGGAATCCCTCCCAAACACCAAGATAACATAGTGCAGATGCAAAGGACATAGCCCAGATTCATGCAGGCCCTGTGATTGCTGCTTTCGTCTCTGAGAGCCCCTATGAGTCCTGTTTAGTTGATTATGTGGGCCATGCTCTCCTGGTGTTCTTTACCCTTCTGGCTCTCACAATTCCTCCTCCCCCTATTTCACAGGGTTCCCAGAACTGAGAGGAACCTGTTATAGACCTCCAGCCTGGGCACTGTCTCCTCCTCTCTACCTAATATTTGGCTATGGGTCTCTGCATCTGCTCCCATCAGCTTCTGGAGGCAGCCTCGCTGCTGACAACTGGCCTAGGAACCGATATATGAGTAGAGCAAAATATAGTTAGAAATCAGGTGTTTGGGCCAGTTGTATTTGGGTCTCTGGGCTATCTGGCCTATGGTTCCTAACCATCCAGGCAGCGTCAGGCATTGGTCTCAAGTTGGACCAGTCATTGGTTGGCCACTTGTATTCAGTACCATCATTGCCCGAGCACATCTTGAAGGCAGGACAGATTGTAGGTTGAAAGTTCTGTGGCTAGGTTGCTGTCCCTATCCCACTGGGACTAGAGAAGCCTGTATCTTAATTAGGATTTCTATTGCTTCAGTGAAACATCATGACCAAAAAGCTAGTTGGCCATAAGGTGTTTATTTGGCTTACACTTCCATACTGCTGTTCATTATTAAAGGAGGTCAGGGCAGGATCCTGGAGACAGGAGTTAATGCATAAGCCAGGGAGGATTGAAAGTTCTGAGGCAGCATGAACTTTACATGGTGATTCCCCATTTCAAATATGTTTTTAGTATTTTTGTAGCTATGAAAATGAATGTGAAATTGCATTTTCCTAAAGTGTGAATAATTTTAAGCATATTTTGCCTGCTTGATGATATTGTATTTAAAGAAAACCAAGGACTAGCAGGATTAAATTTTCAGTGTTCTTCTGTTTGTTTTCATTAATTAGAAGAGAGTTGAGCTAGTAAATCTAATTTGAAATCTGCACCTTTCTTATTCTGAAGCTTTAGAGTTTGCATGTTAACCTAGAAAAACTGAATATTGTTCTTTTCAGATACAGTATGTAGCTTTTAATTAAAGCAAAACCATTGCTGCAGTTTTCCTGCTTTGTTTTTTGAGGTTCTCTTGTAGCCCAGGCTTGCCTCAAACTTGAATATCCTCAGCCTCTAAAGTACTCAGATGATAGCCATATAACCATAATGATCATTTTTCTGTGTATTTTGTTTACATGTGTTTCCTTTTTTAAAAGATATTATTTTTTATTTATGTGTGTCTCAGCGTGTGTATGTACATGTGCAAATATATGTGCAGGAACCCTTGGAGGCCAATAGGATACACAAGCACAATTTTCTGTGAGCTACCTGATATGGGTGCTGGGATCTGAAGAACTCTAGTCTCTGATAGAGCAGTTAGCACCCCACCATTCAGTATGATTTTTCTGCTTGATTCTGTGTAGTGTATAAATATGTGTCTATGTTTGTATTTGCATGTATGCACATATTTGAGGGTAAGAGACAACATTAGATGTCTTCCTCTATTGCTCTTCACCATATTTTTGAGATAGGGTCTCTCACTGTACCTAGAACTCACTGATTAGATAAACTGACTGGTTATTGAGGCCCTCAAGTCCTCCTGTCTGTGCCTCCCAGTACTAGAATTATACGCAAGTATTAACCCACATGGATTTTCACATGGATTCTAAATTCAAGCCTTCATGCTTGCTCAGCAGCCATTTTACCCACTGAGCCGTCTTTAGCTCTCTTCATATTTGTTATACTTTGTTTTGGCTTCATTCTTTATTAGTTGGTTAATTGATTGGGTGTTTGTTTTATTTTATAGTGCTAAGGATTGAACCCAAGTTTTCAATCATGCCAGCGAAACTCTATCATTGAGGCACATTGAGAACCAGTTATCAATATTATTGCACTACCTATGTTCTGTGCTATGTGTAGAAGAGTCTGTCCTACTTAGATTTTTGTGTATGTGTTTTATTCCTCTTCTGTTTTAATGCACACTTTTATGGTTTAAAAAACAAAGAATATATGAACACTACATTTAATGCTTTTAGCCATCTGAACTTTTTGGTGTGGAGAAAGATCTAAATTGATTTTTTTCTTACATAACTTATAATTATCTATATTTACTATTCTTCCCCTTTCTAGTTTGAAATGAATCTCATTTGCTCTTTAAATTAAGCTTATTTTCTTGGACAAAGTAATCAGTTTTCAGTATACCAAAAGAGAGATATTTCTCTCCACATTAGCAGCAGGCTGTAATGAAAGTTCTCTCCTTTAGGATCCTTTCAAGTATAGCTACCCACCACTGGTAGATGATGACTTCCAGACACCACTGTGTGAAAATGGGCCAATTGCCAGTGAGGATGAAACCTCAAGTAAAGAAGATATAGAAGGTGATGGTAAGGAAACCTTGGAAACAGTTTCTAATGAAGAACCACCTCTATCTGAAAAGGTAATTTTCGGGATAAAGTAAAATGGAATAAAAAACTATCTTCTAAACCTTGGCACATAGCTCTGTACAGCACATGCCCAACATGCTCTAGGTTCAATCCCCAGCACCAGGGGGAAAGTGCTACGGTGTCTCCCCAGCTCTGTCACAAACTTCCTGTGTTCTTGACATAATCCAATTACATTTGCTTCTATATCTTTCTTGAAAAAATGATCCACGTGGACCTGGAAGGGACAGGAACTCCACAAGGAGAACAACAGAGTCAAAAACCTTGGCCCAGGGGTGCCTGCAGAGACTGATACACCTACCAAGGACCATGTGTGGAGAGTACCTAGACCCCCTGCTTAGATGAAACCCATAGGCTACTTGGTTTCCCAAGTTGGTTCTCTAGTAAGGGGATTAGTGGCTGTCTCTGATGTGAACTAAGTGGCCTGGTCTTTGATCACCCCCCACCCTGTTGGTTGCAGCCTTGCCAGACCACAGGGGAAGATGATGCAGCTAGCCTTGATGTGACCTCACAGACTAGGGTGAGATAGAAGGGGACTAGGGGGAAAAGAGGGAAGGTGGATGGGACTAGGAGGAGGGAGGCGGCTACAGCAGGGATAGAAAGTGAATAAATTTAAATAGATGGGTAGATAGATAGATTTTTAAAAAATGAAGGAGGAGGGGTGAGGTAAATTGGATTTGAGCCTACATTTTTTTATATATCTGTGAAAAGAACTGAGTCCATGTTCTTTGTAAAATTTGGCAAAGTACATCTGAAAGGAATGTCAAAAATGTGTTTATATTTATTTATCTAGGATAAAAGTGATTAATTTGAAATTTCGCCTGGATCCAGTTTCTCTTTATCTCATTTTGAAGGGATTGGTAATTGTTGCTCTTTACAAAATTTAGCAGTGGCTTGCTTGATAAATACATTATAATTTAGAACAAATATCGTCAAGAATGTCCTGTTTATAAGAGAATCATATTTTTTTCATGGTCATGTCAACATATGTTAAATATGCCATTCAAACATGGGAAACATGTTAAGAACTATAATTTGCATTGAATCCAAATATTTATTTGTTCTTCCAACAACCTCTCCAACTAGAACTAAAACATCTTCATCTTTTGTCCTTTGCATCTGTTTTTGTTTTTTGATCTATAGATTAACCCAACTGAGTGTGCTTCTAAAACAGATGAAAATGAAAAAGTTGATTCAAAGATGAAAACTATTAAAAAGCCATTGAGTGTTTTTAAAGGGCCCTTACTACACATCAGGTAACAGATTTTATTCACTGTACTGTTGAAACATATCTTTATCATAATTGGCTGTAGGTGGGAGGGGCTATAAGATTAAGAAGATTAAGAAAACTTCTACTCTGTTGTTTAAACTGTTGAGAGTAGTGAGTACAGTTTGTTGAGAGTATAATTTGCTTTGTTTCCCAGATTTGGTGACCGTTTCTAACTACCTTTTTTATTATTTCTTCCACTGAGTATGTGTGTCAAAGCTCTCATCACACTTCAGATAGTAATACTGAATACTGGTTTATTAATAAATCTCAATGATGCATTTGCTTGTATTATGGATCCTTGTAAAAATGAGGGGCTGTGTTTGTTGATTTGGCCTTCTGAAAGACCAGTGTGCTCTAAAAAGAAAAAAAGGTTTTAACTAAATCCTAGTTTTAGACATGTTTGTCTCTGTTCCAGGTTATTAATCCCAAAGAGTCTGAATTGGGAGCTGGGTATACAGCTCATAGGTGGAATGCTTGCCTGCGTTGTGTAAAGCCCTGATTTTGATCCATAACAGTGCAAAAAAAAAAAAAAAAAAAAAAAAAAAAAAAAAAAAAAAAAAAAAAAAAAAAAAAAAAAAAAAAAAAAAAAAAAAAAAAAAAAAAAAAAACCAGAGCTGTTTTCTATATTATTATGTTCAATATTGCTATGCCAACACTAGTTAGTGATGACCAAATATGCCCTTTTTGTCCCTCTCCTTAAAACTTTCATGTGTAACTATGTCTAGAGTATATCATACATCAACAATAAAACCATACTTCTAAAAAATATAATTTGAAATTCTCTAATTGACTAAACTGTTTTGTTTACATGTGTGTTGATTTCCTGTTGGAGTTGGATTTATTGCCACTCTATGTGTATGTATGTAAGGGAGAGATGTACAAAAAAAATTTGTCTCTCATGGTTTTTCTTTGCCATTTTCCACCTTTAGAGTTTGTATGTTTGCACTTTTTCTTCTACGAGTTTGAAAAATGTTCCATGCTTCTCAGAAGGCCTATCCAAAGCATAGATCCTAGCCCACAGCTCTTGGGGCTTAATAGTGAGAGAAGCTGGAAAGGCAGTCCAGAATAGGACAAATTCCAGTGACATGCACAATGGCCCCACCAATATCCTCTTCCCAAGCTGCCTGTGATCTTTATACTGTTCACTGATACTCTGACATCTGTAACATTGCTTTTTTTTGCATATTTCCTGTTCTTTGAGTTCCAAAAAAATTGAGCAAACCTGTGCTTTTACCATTTTGCCCAAAGGTGGGCAAGTTCATCCTTAAACACAAGTCTTTAGATTAATAAATATCCTTGATGTGCAAGACATTTCTTATGTAACATAACAGATAGAAACATCTCCAACTGGGATTATCAATGCATGCCTTCAATTCTAACAATCTTAAGAGGCAAGAGGCTCATACTTCAAGGTTAGTCTGGGCTACATTAAGAGTCTCTAAACCTTCCTGTTGGAGTTGGATGATATATATAACATAGCTTAGGGGTATATGAAAAAAATCTCTTAAGCTAGTCACTTTTCAATTTAAAGTAAAAACACTATCTCAGATGTACTTCCCATCATTTTGAGGGACTTGGTGCAGTTTGGGTAATGATATTAAACTACACAATTTTTCTGAAGAATTGAGTCTTCTCATTTTAGGTTGTAGATATCTCAGAGGCCAATAATAGCAATCTTGGGTGCTTGAGGCTTACTAGTTTTACTAGTTTAAACCAATGTTTCTTTCCTCCTCTATTTTTTTCTCTGTTTTGTGTGTGTGTGTGTGTGTCCTCTGTTCTTAGAAAAGCCATCCTGTAGTAAGAAATTATTCTGTTATTTAGATGTATCCCTAATAATCTGTCTGTGAGTTTATGTTTTTCCCCGTTGGTGTAGAAATGGTGCTCATGTCTAATCTGTTTGTAATTAGGGAACACTGAAGCAGCAATGCCTTCTGTGTTTTGATTATAATCCATAACCTCCCAAGGAGTTTAAACAGATCCACCTTAGATTGTGTTGATTATAGGATTAATTCAGCTTCTTCATAATTCTCTCTTCTGTTCCTTTCCTATTTTCCTTCTGACCTTAGGGAAAAGCATAGTGCTTTTCAGCATGTGTAGCATCACTGTGTTTAAAATACAAAATTGATTTAGGTACCTTTTAATGACACCATATTTTATAAAGAAGTCTCTTCATACAAATGAGCATAAACTAACAGTCAAACATTCTTTCAGACTAATGACTACAATGATGTATAGTCTGAGTACTACAAATGCCTTCTTTGTTTTTCCACCTAGCCCAGCAGAAGAATTATATTTTGGAAGCATTGAATCTGGAGAGAAGAAAACTCTAATAGTGTTGACAAACGTCACAAAAAATATAGTGGCCTTTAAGGTAAAAAACAAATTTAAGTCATAATAAATTCTGGAAGTGTGATAATGGTAAGTGATTTGGGGCCATATCCTAATGGAAATAGTAGCAGGGAAGCAGTGAACAGCTATGTGAAAAATATTCAGCTCATGCTGTGTTTTTATCTCTGGTACTTCAAGCCAGGCCGTACTCCCTTCTAGTATGGCACATTGTGAGCATAGTCTCCATACTTCACTGCTGGTGACATATTAGTATTGAATAGAAACTACACTCAAGGTTATACCACGTGTGAGGGAAAAGGCACCCTCAATTTGATTGTTTTATCCTTCAGTGTTATGGTAAATGAACTGCTTCATCTAATGAAGGTTGTCCTTTGGCCCATGTATGCTCATGTACACACAACAAGAGAAAAGATAGGGCCAAGCGTGGTAGCACACACCTTCAACCCCAGCTCATGAGAGTCAGAGGCAGGTGGATGTCTGTGAGCTTGAGGCCAGCTGGTCTACCTAGCCAGCTTCAGGACAGCAATGACTACAAAGTAATACCCTGTCTCAAAAAGAAAGGAAAAAAGAAGGAAGACCAAGTGACAGTAGGACTTAAAAGTAGGTCTTTAAATAATTCATGGTGCTTTTATTTCATTGGTAAAGACAAATAACGTTCTACATATAAAAACCAAGGGGGTTGCATAGACTTCCTGTTTTATTAGCTGTTCTAAGTCATTCTTAAGCCTTGCTTCCCAAACAGCATGTGGTTATGTGGATGTTTCTAACCAGGTGAGAACTACTGCACCAGAAAAATACAGAGTCAAGCCAAGCAACAGTAGCTGTGATCCCGGTGCATCAGTTGATATAATTGTTTCTCCACATGGCGGTGAGTTGGCTTTACTTATTTTTTTTTCTCTCATGTTCAGAAGTTGTTGACCAACATATAATGGATACACCACAAGATTTTTTGAGTGTTTTTATTTGGTTACATTTTGGTGGGGGGTTGTTTTCTGGGCGGTGTTTTTTTTTTTTTTTCCTTGCTTGGAGGAATTGTTGTTGTTGTATTGAGGAAAAACTTCCAATTGGGTGGTAGTGAAGGGGAGAGGATCTGGAAGGACTTGGGGGAGGAGAAGAATATGATTAAAATATATTTAAATTTTAAAATTATTTTAAATAAAATGTTTTAAAATAATAATGCCTTAAGCCACTTATCCAGTACCCTCTGGTTCATGTTCATATGCTAAATTACACCTTTGGAATGCAGGCTTAACAGTCTCTGCCCAAGACCGGTTTCTGATAATGGCTGCAGAAATGGAGCAGTCAACCGGCACTGGGCCAGCAGAATTGACTCAGTTCTGGAAAGAAGTTCCAAGAAGCAAAGTGATGGAACACAGGTAAGCTTTTCTACTGATAGCCTTTCAAATGCTCAAAATCAGAAATGATTTCATGAGAGCCAGGGCCAGTGGGGAGTGGTCAGAGATAGAAGGGGTTCATTGTCCTTTCCTCATCATTGTCAGATTATTGGGGTGTCTAGACTAAATAAGGGGAGCTACTCAAGGATTGACCAGTTGACAGGTGTAAATCTCTGACCTTCAAGCCCCCCTTGTCAAGTCCCCAAGTCATCCTCACCTGGTTCATAGACTGTGGGCAGTATTATCTATGGCAGTGAAAAGTTGAAGCAAAATGTAGGTCTTAAAGAGCTATTGCTAAATCCTAATGAGATCCATTGGCAGTCAGATCTCTGTGAGTTCAAGGCCAGCTTGGTTTACAAAGTGAGTATCAGGACAGCCAAGGTTACACAGAGAAACCATGTCTCAAAAAAAAAAAAAAAAACAATAAACAAACAAACAGGCTGCAGAGATAGCTCAGTACTAGAGAGCTTGCCTCAGGAGGTCTTAGGTTTCATCCCCCTCACTGCCTAATAAAAACTGAGGGGCATGCCAATAGAGACCTATAGTTCCAATACACAGTACATGGGAGGTTGCAGCAAGAAGATCAAGAGTTTGATGCTAACATGGACTACATAAGATAACCCTGTTTCAAAAAAGATTAAAAATAAACTTACCAAAAATACATTTCAAGCATCATTGGAAAGGTTGTTGCAGGTCTCACTCAGAGTCCATATTAGTGCTTTTCACTAAATAATAAAATATTTAAAATTTCAAACCGTAGGAACAAAAATTCATTTGGACATGCTTTGCTTGTTTTGGTTTAAGGTGTTCATGAAACAGAGCAAAGGTGACCCGAGACTAAATTTGTTTTTGGTTTTGCTTAAAAGCATAAGGCATTTTTGAAATATTAGGAACAAATGGCACAAAAAGAATTTACAGTTAATTCAAAGTGCTTATGAACCACTTAAAATGAAGGGATTTGTTAAATATAAGTTGGTTTCCTTTCCTTTCTTTGGGTTTTACCGGTTCGTAATGGCTGCCTTCTCTGGAACTATCAAGAGAATTACTGTTCCCACCTAGAAGGTGGGAGGGATCCTGGTGGTTTGGTATTAACAGCTCAAGTAAAGCACCATTCTCCATTCTAGAAATTGAAAGCTAATCTGAGTAAATTCTACTGAATAACATATAAAAAGCTTTCTATTGAATCCCCTGGGGCAGTGGGCAGTATGCACAGCCTCTTGTTTTTTATACACATCAAGTAGCTAAAGGGCTGCTGAAGGTTAAACTCAGTGGTTTATTAGCAAGCACAAAACCTCAGCTTTCAGTTTTAGTGGAGAAAAAACACCCTGGAAGGTAATAGATAAACATAGACTGAGCTACTTTCTGAGTTGAGCCTAAGGAGAGGAATGAAATATTCCTTCACCAGTGCACAGCCACTTGCATTTAACTCTGCATTTCCTATTTTGCTTTCAGAAAAACAAAACAAATTTACTAAAATATTTATTAAAGCTTTGAAGAAGTTCTGTTGCCTTTGACTTTCATAGGTTAAGATGCCATACAGTTGAGAGCAGCAAACCAAACACTCTCTTGCTGAAAGACGGTGTTTCTGCCCTGTCAGATAAAACGAGTGAAGATCTGTACTTGCAAGTAAGTGCACTTTGTCCATCACCCAACAGAAACCTAACAGTTTGCCTTGCTAATCAGTACCACAAGGCCACATGTGCTCCACTAATGTAGCAAAGACTAAGCAGAGATACTACCAAAGTTTAGGATTTGTTTGTCCTCTATGTTCTCTATTTCTCTTTTTCTTCCTCTTTTGGTTTCGTTTCCTTTGTGGGGTTTAGAGTTTATTTGTTGTTTGTTGGGGTTACTTAGTTTTTAGTTTTGAGGTAGGTTGTTTGTTTGGTTTGGTTTTACTTTGGTGACTACGACTCACTTTGAACCCAGGCTGGCCTAGAACTCCTTGTAATCCTCTTGCCTCAGCCTTCCAAGTGCCAGAATTACAGGTGTGAGCTACCACACGTGCCTTGGAAGTGACCTCTTCTTCGTGAAGAGGCACTTTGGAAATGGTAAGTGGCAGGTTGCTTTCAGAAGGCATCTAAGTGCTTAGCACCTGGCAATTTTAGTATGGAATCATGGCCAGATAGTAAAGCACATGGTGCTTTGGTGGTTACAAAGGACTCCTTGTGTAAAAGGGCACAAACCAGTGCATTTCAATATGCATGAAGGGGCTTCATGCATATTCCTCAGAGGTGGACTGTTTACTTCTCACAGCAGTGCCGTAGGTGTGATGCCCAAAAGAAATGAGAAACCAAAAAGATAAATATTCAAAGGAGTCTAGACCCCCAGGAAGTGAATACTTTGTTCCTGTCTCAACTAGAAAATTAGACCTCTTAGAGTAGAGCATCAGGGACCCCTGTATTTCCACCAAACACACTGGATGCCTCCTTGTTTTCCAGCCCCCAGACTTTCTGAGTAGATGGGCCCTATCTCATCAGTGTTTAGATTTCTGATATTCCAGATTGGCATTCTCATGATTAATGCTTGTTTTATTGATATCAGTCTTTGATCCTTTTTTTTTTCTTCCCATTCAGCTCAATCGTTTACTAGAAAGCAATAGGAAACTTGAAGACCAACTGCAGCGCTCTATCTGGTTTCAACAGCTACTGCTTGCCTTAACAATGGTCTTGCTTGCTTTTGTTGTTTCTTTCTTTTATTCATTATACAGTTAAACAAGTGGTACCTGGTCAGAAATGTAACTCCTTCAGACATTATTTGGTGAAGGAATACAGACCCTACCTAAACTTCTCCACCCAGCTACTAGAACTACTGTGCATTTGGGCTTCCTACAAGGAAATATGCAGCACACAGGAGGATGCCTACATTGAAAATAAGTTGTTTGGATAGAGAAATTTCAAGGCATTTATTATTAGAGACTGTAGCTAGTTAAGAAACTAAGTAAAGGTATATGTATTGTATAAATTAATAGCTTAAACATAGTTTATTTTTTCTTTTTGATTTGAATGCTTTCAAAGCAAAGTTCTATCGTGTAAATACACAAGCTGAGCTGAGAAGTTTAAGTAAGATGCTTTATTGTAGCAAAAAAATGTAATCTGCTTTTTTAAAATACAGAATTATTAGCTGAGCTGACTTAATAGCTTTTCTATACTATGTATATAAAATGTGTATATTAAAGAGGAAGCATAATTAAACAGTAATTTATGTAATCATGACTTTGTTACTTTGAGTACTACTTCCAGATGATAGTCAATATTCTTTTGGAATGTAAAGCTATTTAATGCCAAACCACCTTAGCCTTTGTTTCTCAGTGTCACTGAGCACTCTGCCTCGTATTAATCTGGGCTCTTTAATGAATTCTCTGCTTTTGATACACTATGGAAAGCTATGTGTGGTTGGATTTTCTTTGATTTCTCTTAGCAGTGCCCAAAGGGAAAGTCTCCAAAATAGCCCCCTTTTCTAGTCAAATCTATGCAGTTTCATGCAGTTCCCTATGTTTGGACACTGAACCTTTTGTCTGGTTTATTATAAGGGCCTATTCTTCCATTGTTTCATCTTCATTCCAGGGCAAAGGAGTCTCCTCTGTGGACCACAGAGTATGTCATGTTCACCCTCATTTTTCAATGAAAGGCATTAGGTAAAGTTTTTTGAAAGTCTAGTTGGTTTGGGTGTTCACTCGTATAATTAACCTTGGGTTCAAAATGGTCCTTGTTAAAATTGTTCGTGAGAAGGAAACTTTGAAAACACTGAAGTATCCATGTGTTCAAATATAAAAGCAAATCATAGAGGCTTAGAGAACGAGAAACCCCTCTCCCAATGGCTTCTCTGGTCCACTTGATACTCTGCCTTTGGTACACTAATACCCACTCATAAGGCTCCTACATTCCTACAGAGATATACCTTGCAGAAGCAGAGGCTAATGAAATTACTTTGTGTTATCATTAACATGACCAATTTCTGTCTCTTTAGGTTCAAATGTATGTCTATTTTATGAAAGAAAAGTAATCTGCCTAGCAAATGAATATTTAGCCATGTTTGGAGATTTAGTATTCTCAGGAGTATAGTTGGGGTTTTCACCTTGAAGAAATTGATTCCAAAACCGAGTTTTGAGGAGTGATATAACAGAGCTCCTTAAAATGTCGGCTGAGGAAATAAAACCTTAAATGGACACTAGTGTGATACTTTGTCTTAATTTGGGTTTTTCTGTTTCAGTTTGCCACCTCCAGATGTGAAACAGACGGCAGTCCACCCTAAGTACTGTGCACAGTATCTATGTCCTTGTATGTTCACAGTGACTTCCCAAGTGGTAGATTTGGGGCCTTAATATAATCTTATCCCAATATACTTATCTATACTCTTCATTCCTCATCAGATAAACAAGGAATTAACTAGCCAAAATGACAGATATAATTGTCCATATATAATTGTCCATTAATGTTTCATAAGGAAATCATGCTGATACACTAAATCCCCTTCCTTGCTTGATGTCTGGTCATTTGAATTTAGTAACATATCTTGTTAGCATTTTTGTGTGGTGAATGTGACTAAACAGAACTGCAGAAAATTAACATAATGTCAAAGATATCTAAGCTTTTCTACTAATCTTGGTTAATCGATATAGATACATTTTAGTTTGTTCTGTCTTTATTTGGTTTAATTTAATCATATTTGCATGATTATTTTTTTGTATTCTGATCAATAATTTTAATCATGTCATTGCCCTTTCAAAACCAAATTACCAGGAATTTTCATTTTGGTTTTTGTTTTCACTTGGGAATGGAAATTAATACATTTTCCATGAAAACATTAACAAAAGATCATTAGCTTGATCTGCAAGTAGCCTAAAATGCAATTGCTGGTAAACCTATTCTCAAATTTCATAAAACCATAACTTTTTATATCTTGCCACTAATTTTGACTAGATTTAATAGCACTTTATTGTACAATTATAAAAGAATATATTCCTAGAATTGTTGCCAGTGTAATTTCTCTAATGTTCTGGTGCTTTTCATATATTTTCAGTATTTTTATTACTATATTGGTATTTTCTTTGTATAAATTGATCAAAGGAACATGTTTTCTATTTTAATATGTTTTAGAAAATAATTACATTTATGAAATAAATATCATCAGGAAAAAAATCTCTTGTGTCTAATTGATAAAGCTTTTTTTTTAAATCAACGTTCAGACAAACTCTGCCCTTTTAAAGGTCATTGTAATTTTGTTTGGATCTGCTTTGCATCTTTATAAGGACAGCACTTTAGGTTTACAAAGATGAAGCCTGTGTCAAGGGACCCTGTCCTCGAGTCTATCTTGTTACTCCTCGTCCCTGTGTGTACTTTAGGCTGCACACCAGTGCAGTTCTTAGCATTAAACACACTGCCTTGGCTTAAGACTCTTAAGCCCTCCTTGGAGCTGTATAAGAATATATTGCCCATGTGCCCATCTTTGAGTCCTTGTATCCACACATTTCTACCTGATTTACCTGCACATCCAGGTGCTTTGAAGGTAGCAATGCAGCAATGATTGTACCCACAATGAAGTGTAGCCTTAGGCTGATGGGTGATGGAGGGGCACAAGGGCAGCCCAAGCTGGTGACAGAAGAGGACTTTGAAGCAGATAACATTTGTCCCCTCACTATTAGAAGACAAAGCATCCCCCCCCCAAAAAATAAAATGAATAATTGGTCCTCCTACATTGAAAAACAGAGATACAATATCAGGTAGGAAAAGAATCATATACATGTGATAAGAGAAAAAAGACTTACAGTGACAGAACATCAATAGGCAAAATAAAGAACCAACCTGGGACTGGGTGATCTTTCCTAAAGGAAGGTGTTATAGGCAGTGAGCTACTTGAGGGAAATCTTCGCTTAGAGAAGGATTCATTACAGAAAGTGCATTTCTTCCCTGTAATTTTCAGTACCCTCTGGAGAGTTCCTGACATGAGTGGTACCATGGGCCCTCTCTGACACACAGGACATCTCCCCCCTCCAGAACCCAAAGAAGCTGGCTGCAATACTTTATGCTTGCTCCAACTGAGGATGTGGTTAGGGAGGCAGACTGCCTGGGTCCTAGTTAACTCCCTGCTTGTTTTATCTGAGGGAAGGTAGCCCATGCATATTTTCTCCCTATTCGGTAATATTTTACACGTAATAAGTGTAAAAGTGAAAAAATAACATAGTTAACCTGTCCACTGAGGCTGGTTAACTCTTCCTTCCTAGAACTGTTCACAGTTGAATTTCCTGAATTATTGCACCTCACTGAGAACCAAATGTCAGTTCTCTAAATTTCCCCACTTGGTATTCCTAACCCTACCTTGGTATTTTTAGTGTTCCAAATCTCATTCCTACCCTAACCCACTCCTATGTCATAACCTTTTATGCATGTTAAAAAAAAATGAAAGGTAACTAGGACTGGGGACTTAGCTTAATCAGAAAAAAAAATTACTTTCCTTTTAAACATGTAGACCTGAATTTGATACACACACACACATGACCAAAAGAGGTAGGCATATTGAATTCAGGTACTAGGAAAGCAAACAGGAGAATCCCAGAGCCCACTGGCCAGCCAGTTTAACCTACTCAACAAGCTCCACATTTAGTAAGAAAGACCCTGTCTCAAAAAATAAAAATGATGGCTAATGCTTCAATAAAAAAAATACCTGAGATTGTCCTCTGCTTCCCCCCCACACACATACAAACATGCAAAAATATACCCATACATACAGCAAAATTTTCAAAATGGTTTAATTGACCAGACCATTGTCTGTACAAAGTATACGCACATTATAGAGCAAGAACTTGATCCTTGAAACTCAGTAGGATTTTCATGCTCTTTTCTCCTAACAGCCTGCCTCGGTATGTCGTAAAATCTTGGTAAGGAAAATGAGGATCCTACAAGTCATTCATTTTCCCAAGATTACTTGACCATGCAACTTTAGAACCAAGTTGAGCTACCTTTCCACTTGTAATGCCTCTTATAAAAACATGCAGAGTTGCCACATCTGAGAAACTGGCTAACATGAAGAATGCACAGATAAATCCAACATGGCTTTACTTTCACTAAACAGTATGAGAAGAAAAAATGAATGAACATAAAAGACTAAAAAACGGATGATAGAATAGCTGAAAACTGGTTTCTTGGGGCCAGAGAGATGACTCATTGGATAAGAGCACTTGCTGAATAAGTATGAGGACTAGAGTTTGGATCCTAGCACCCATGTTAAGAAGCAACAATACTCTGCTATGCACACAGACGGGAGCCTCTCAGAGTTATCCTCTGAGAGGTTTCACACAGCAGTGAATTTAAACACATGCTGAGACTCACAGCCAAACATTAGGCAGGGAGTAGGGAGTCTTGTGGGAAAGTGGGGGGAAGGATAGAAGGATCCTGTGGTGACAGCAGCTCCACAAAAAGACCAACAGAGCCAACTAACCAGGGCCCAGAAAGGCTTGTGGAGACTGAAGAACAAGCCAAGGACCATGCATGAACTGGACCTATACACCCTACACAGATGTAGCACATGAACAGCTTAGGCTTCATTGTGGGTTCTTTAGTAAGGACAGCAGGGACTGTCTCTGACATCAACTCTATTTCCTATCTTTTGATCATTTCCCCCTATCTGGCTTTCTTGTCCAGCCTCAGTGAAAGGGGATGTGCTGAGTCCTGATGCAAATTGATGTGCTGGGGTAGATTGGTGGAGGGCTCCCCTTTTCTGAGGAGTAGGAGAGGAAGAGAGAGGGAGGGTAAAACTGGCTGGAGAAGAGAGCAGGGGCTATGATTGAGATGAAAGGTCATTAGATAGATAGATAGATAGATAGATAGATAGATAGAAAAATTAATATGAATAATAAGGAAGAAGCAGGGTATGGCTATACCTGTAACTTCAGAGCTGGGAGAAGAACAGAGAGACAGAAGGATTGCTGGGGCTTATTGGCCATCAGCCTAATGCCACATATACTGAGTTAAACCTATTTCCAAGGAATATGTCAGAGTAATAGAGCAAGACACACAAATTCCCCTAGCCTATTTTGTTCCTCATGTACACATTTACCACCCCCCCACACACACACAAACAGACATACCACACACCTTGTGAGATTTTTAGTTTTCCAAGCTAAAGACTGTTCCCAGGGTCTCTCAGTTCTTATATTCTTGAATTCAATCAAAAGCCATAGACAGTTTAAGTAAATGTTTAGTAAAGCTAAGCCAAGCAAATTCTCCCAAGAGATTAGAGGGGGCTGCTCCAGCTGTTTCTGCAGTGTGACTTTCAAAGGGGCTCATATGAATATTTTTAAGTGGGTGGTATACTCATGGAGTAAGGGGATCCTTATTTCCTCCTGCATTATGATGGTCTGAAGCTCATTTTTTTTGTTGTTGTTATTTCTTCTCAAGGTATTCTAGAAAAATCCACAAAAGTGGATTTCTCATAGCTGCAGTCCCTTCATTAGTGTATATGTAAGGGAGAGTGTGTGGCACGTTAGCTTGATTTGTTGGTGGCAGAGGCCTTACTGTAAGCTCTTAGAAGCCACTCTCTGGTCTTTGTTCAGTGGCCACCACAAGCCATTCACAGCAGAACTTCACTCTTTTCAAATCTCTTCTTTCCAAAAGGGCCCGGTTCCCCTAAGGGTCTGCCTAATTAGGCCATGCCTACCCAGGACAATCTCCTTTGGTACTAACTCAAAACTAATTCTGTTGGAACCTTAATTAAGTCTGAAAACTTCTATATAGTGTAACATAATTAGGAGAGTGATGCAACATAATATTCTTCAAACCCCATCCACATCAGCAAGTAGTTCATAAAAGGCTGTATTGGGTGGGACCTGAAAATTTTCCTAATTCCATACCCTAGGAAATAGGGTCAGAGTTCAACCTTACCTCCTGTGATGGATGGCTTTGAAGTCACAGATGTTCCTCACTTGAAAGAACATCAAGTAGAACTTCTGATTGGCATCAAGTGATAGGCTCTGGCATGCTGCTGTGTCTCTAGCCTAGCTTCAGTCTACACAAATGACCTTTTCATGACTATAAATCTTAAGAGAAAGCACAGCTCCCATCGTGAACATTAATTTCATCATAAAGGCACCCAAAAAAGATTCTGACAATGAGTTAATTTGCTAGGACAAAGGGTACTTCCAGTAATTGTGCACTTTTCTGAATGACACTGAAGTTAAACCAACTTACCTTTTTAAAATGCCCCTTTCCTTTCGGGAGACTCCATCCACGTCAATGGGTTTACTTAAGTTCATTTTCTTAGACATACAGATTCTCTATGAAAGTAACTAAATGAAAATGTTAAAACTATAAAGGGGAAATGAGAAGAAAAGGAGAGCACATATCCTCTTTCCCTGACCTCCACACAATTTCTAACATTTAAGCTGTCTAATTTGTTTTACACCAAATTCTAATGCCTTAAAATCTGTTTCTCCGCCCCCTCCCTTGCAGAAAAGTCTTTGTGCATTTTAAAGTAGTTCTTAAGCTGTGTATGTATGTTGAAAATTTCACTGATTTCCTGATTTGTTTTCGATTTTGTAGGTGTATAATTTTCTGAGTGTGATAAACTGCCCAGTGACTCGATACAGTGACTGCTCCCTTTCCTTGCTGGAGCAAAGATTATAACAAACTAAGAAATAATTTGTCTTTCCCTAATGTAATAGTCACCTGTCATTTTTATGGCTCAGGCTCTTTTATACTACCACACAAATTCACTGGGTAAAACTTGTTTGCACTTCAATTCATACTGAAGTGTTCTCAGCCAGGAACATGCAGATGTGACAGAGAAACAAGAGTCAGAAATCAAAACATTGTTGTCAGCTGTCAGCTCTATGTCAAAACAAAAGTGATTTCCATATTCTAACCCTGCGATTCCTCCTATTTCCTTTCATTGGTTCTAGAGAATATAGGAGATTATTATTAGGAGGCAATAAAAATAATATGACACAGTCTAGAAAATGTAACTTTTAATGTGGCTGACCTGATAGATAGGTGACTGAAAGAGAAAGTTGGAAGAAAATGGAAATAAAAAGCAAATCTTTAAAATCCAGTACTTCTCTGGGATTTCTGAAAACACTTAAGATCATAGGCAGAGGTCCATCTCACACAAGTTACATTCTAAAGTCAATGCTTAGGGAAGAATTTAGAGTCTGAATTTTCCTTGGACATTAATAATGAAATTGTCATGACAGAGACAGGCATAGAAATCTCCAAAGTAATGAATGTGAACTTTCATTGTAATAGCAGATAGAGTATTTGTTTTACTTTTACTGTTTTAGTGACAGGACAGAGGTCATTCATCATAATAAATATATAATATTTCTTTCTTAATATTTACTTACTTGTTTACTTGGTGCTGATATTCAAACCCAGGGCTTCTTTTTAATGTAATTTATTTATTTTTATAGTAATCACAGGTTAGGTACTTTGCATCCCAGGCATAGCCCCCTCCCTCATTCCCTCCCACCCTCCACATCCCTCCCTCATCTCCTCCCTGTCCCCTCCAAGTCCACCAACTGGGGAGGACCTCCTTCCCTTCCATCCGACCCCAGTTCATCTTGCCTCCTCAGGGCTGGCTGCAATGTCCTCCCCTGGGATCTAGCCAGGCTGTTACCCCCTGGCATGTAAAACCCAGGGCTTCTTGCATGCTACACAGGTACTTTATCCTTAAGACAACCCTAAGAGACTAGTATGTCTTTAAAACTAGACACCAGGGCTGTGGAGAAATGGCTTAGCAGTTAATAGCACTTGCTGTCCTTCCAAAGGACCGAGGTTGGATTCCTAGCCCCCACATGATGACTCACAAGTGTCTGTAACTCCAGTTCCTAGAACCTCTTCTGGCTTCTGTGCTTACTGCATCTATGTGGCACACATACATACATGCAGACAAAAATACACGCAAAATAAGCATAAGTAAATCTTAAAAAAAATAAGACTAGCTATCAGAAAGATTCTCCTACTATAAGAGGCACACAGGAATTGAGAGTGAATAAAAATCTGAATATTTATCACTCTATGCAGAGGTGGACTAGACATTTGTCTTAGTTTTGTTTCATATTACTGGCAAAAGCAACTTAGGGGAGAGAAGCTTTATTTTAGTTCACAATTCCAGGTTATAATCCATCATCAAGGGAAGTCACTACTGAAGGAGCTGGAAAGGACTGCTTACACTACAACCATAGTCAGAAGAGAGCAATAGATACATATTAATGTTCAGCTGGAGGGCCCAATCTATGAAATGGTGCCACGCACATTCAAGGCTCTCCACCTCAATTAACCCATTTAAGAAAATAACTCACCCACATACCCAGAAGCCAACCTAATATAGACAATTTCTTGTTGAGACTTCCCTCCCAGGTGATACTAGATTGTATCAAGTTGACAACTGAAACCAACCATCACAACTTTCTACATCCTAAATGTTAACAGCCAAGTCCAAGTGAGATTGCTCACATAGTTATGGCCAAAGTCAGACTGACAACTCTCCTTCAGTCCTTGAGAAAAGGGTCATCTGACTCCATTCTAGAATCTATTCTTTTCATTTCAGCTAAACAATATTTGGCAAAGATCAGCAAAAACTGCCTTATTACATAATCCAATTGATATATTATGAACCAAACTTGAGGTGAGTTCTTGTTACAATATGTGTCCATATCAATATATTAAGTTTATAAAACAACAGACTCCTCCTTTCCTTTTACTATTAGCACCCTTTCATTTCCTTTACTGGTACTTATCTATGAAGTCTTTAAGATGCTAAAGTTAGAAGGGCACTCTCCTCCCTCTCTTTAACAGAACTTCTCCATAACCGTGGTTGCAAATAACATTAGTAAGCCATTACTCCTTGTATATTTGAGGGTTCATCACAAATGAGAAAACCAATTCATTTTTCTTATTTATTTATTTATTTTTATATCAATCACAGGTTAGGTGCTTTGAATCCCAGGCGTAGCCCCCTCCCTCATTCCCTCATTCCCTCATACCCTCCCACACCCTCCCTCATCTCCCTCCTCCCCGACCCCTCCAAGTCCACCAACAGGGGAGGACCTCCTTCCCTTCCATCCAACCCAAGCTTATCCTGTCTCCTCAGGGCTGGCTGCAATGTCCTCCCCTGGGATCTAGCCAGTCTGTCACTCCCCGACTTGTATGGGGGAGGGTCAAAGAGTCAGCCATCAAGATCATGACTGAAACAGTCCCTGTTTCCCTGAGTAGGGTCTTCAGTCCTACACTGAGCTATCATGGGCCCCATCTGTGCAGGGGTTCCAGGCCACATCCACACATGGTCCTTGATTGTAGAAACCGTCTCATACAAGACCCCTGTGCCCTGCTCAGTTTGGTCTTTGTGGAGCTCTTGTTCTCCCCAAATCTCACCAACCTCCCCCAGATCTATCATTACTTCTCGCCCTCTGCCAGAGGCTT
>CM053742.1:11668729-11683810 GCA_028658305.1 Pachyuromys duprasi | reverse complement strand
CATGTATATTATCATATTGTCTGCAAATAGTGATACTTTGACTTCTTCCTTTCCAATTTGTATCCCCTTGATCTCCTTTAGTTGTATTATTGCTCTAGCTAGGATTTCAAGTACTATGTTGAAGAGATATGGAGACAATGGGCAGCCTTGCCTAGTCCCTGATTTCAGTGGGATTGATTTTAGTTTCTCTCCATTGAGTTTGATGTTGGCTATAGGCTTGCTGTATACTGCCTTTACTATGTTTAGGTATGTGCCTTGTATCCCTAATCTCTCCAAGACTTTAAACATGAATGGGTGTTGAATTATGTCAAATGCTTTTTCGGCATCTAGGGAGATGATCATGTGGTTTTTCTCCTTCAGTTTGTTTATATGGTGGATCACATTGATGGATTTGCGTATATTGAACCACCCTTGCATGCCTGGGATGAAGCGTACCTGATCATGGTGGATGATATCTTTTATGTGTTCTTGGGTTCGGTTTGCAAGTATTTTATTGAGTATTTTTGTGTGAATGTTTATAAGGGAGATAGGTCTGAGGTTTTCTTTTTTTGTTGGATCTTTGTGTGGTTTAGGTATCAAGGTGACTGTGGCTTCATAGAAAGAGCTCGGTAATTTTCCTTCCATTTCTATTTTGTGGAACACTTTATACAGAATTGGTGTTAGGACTTCTTTGAAGGTCTGGTAGAATTCTGCAATAAAACCATCTGGCCCAGGGCTTTTTTTCGTAGGGATGCTGTTGATGACTTCTTCTATTTCCTTGGGGGATATAGGTCTATTCAATCTTCCTATCTGATCTTGGCTTAATTTAGGTAGGTGGAATCTCTCAAGAAAACTGTCCATTTCATTTAGATTTTCAAATTTTGTGACATATAGGCTTTTGTAGTAAGACCTAATGATTGTTTGGATTTCCTCAGTGTCTGTAGTTATATCCTCATTTTCATTTCTGATTTTGCTGATTTGGACAGTTTCTCTCTGTCTTTTTGTTAGTTTGGCTAGGGGCTTGTCTATCTTGTTGATTTTCTCAAAGAACCAGCTCTTGGTTTCATTGATTCTTTGAATGGTTTTATTCATTTCACCCTACCTTCATAATACTAAAAAATACAATTTAAAGGCATCATTGGAGACTTGATTTACTTTTCTAACAAAGGAACTAAAGGATGGTATGACACAGTTCTTTAAAGAAATGCACTTTCTTAGATAGGCTTTCCTTTCATGGGAGGAGCAGTTCTAAGTACTCACTCTCTTCTTGAATATCATAGGGAAATTATTTATACAAAAGCAAACAGGAAAAATCTTCTCCCCCCCCAAAAAAAACCCAACCAACCATACAAACAAAACTCCCAACAAACAATAACAAAACACAACCAATTCATTAATAAAATATCACTGAATAGAGGCAAGCAAGACCCACTCTACCTAGTATTTTAATGAATCTACATGCTTGGAAAAGAACCACTCCAAAGAAAAGGGGCCATGCCAAAACTGCAAAACACCTTGTTTTGAGCAAAAGAAGTTACCAAATATTGCCGATTTGGATGTGTTTAAAGATTCTGATTTCAGTGGTTTCTCATTTGCCTACTCATTCAGAAAGAAGGGGGGGGGGTTGCGTCATTTACTATTAGGCTTCCATTGTGTTTTGCCCAGTCACCATGTTTTAAAAACATGCTATGATAGTGAAAATAATGTATATATCTTGTATCCAGTGCTAGTTCACAACCAACCCTACGAATGTCAGGACCATATCCAAAGTTTTTTTTTTTTTCCTTTTGCCTATATGGTTTTTCAAGACAGGGTTTCTTTGTGTATAGCCTTGGCTGCTGTGGAATTCACTTTGTAGACCAGGCTGTCCTGGACTAGCAGAGATCCACCAGCCTCTGTCTCTCAAGTTCTGAGATTAAAGGCATGTGCCACCCAAAGATCTTAATGGGACAAAATAAGCATAGCTGATAATATTAGCTGATACTGCCCCATTGTTTCTCCTGAACTGCTCTACTGTGATGTCATTTTCCTCTGAGTTCTGGCACTGTAATCAGAAAGGTGGCTGTTCATATACTGTACACATTTAAGGACTGTATACTTATATAAAAACTGTGATTGAAGATGCATGACTGACCACCAACCTAGCAAACTTTATTCACTAGATATAAGTTTGCAAAGCCTCATTCTAAGTAAGGCAGCAGCTGTATCCATGTCTTACTCTGGTTTTAAATAACAGTGTATATTTAAGGTACAAATTTACCATAAGGTGATTTTATTATAAAATAATACAATTGTATTATGTTTTAAAGATACTTAGGCTCATAATACATTAGAACAAAATCAAAATATCTAAGCACAGGGGTCTTTTCTGAGACTTATACTCCAACCAAGGTCCATTCATGGATATAACCTAGAACCTCTGCTCAGATGTAGCCCATGGCAGCTCTGTACCCAAGTGGGTTCCCTAGTAAGGGGAACAGGGACTGTCTCTGACATGAACTCAGTGGCTGGCTCTTTAACTATCCCCCTTGAGAGAGCTGCAGCCTTACCAGGCCACAGAGGAGGACATTGCAGCCAGTACTGATGAGACCTGATAAGCTAGGGTCAGATGGAAGGGGAGGAGGACCACCCCTATCAGTGGACTTAGAGAGGAGCATGGGTGGAGATAAGGGAGGGAGGATGGAATTGGAAGGTAATGAAGGAGGGGGCTGCAGCTGGGATACTAAGCGAATAAAATGTAATTAATGTAAAAAATAAAAATTTAATTAAAAAACAATAGGAAAAAAGGAAAATCTTTAACACTTGATTTTGAGAGCTAAGGAGATGGCTCAGAGAATGGGGGAACCAAGTTTGAATCACAAGAATCCACAGATATGTGGGTGCAGAAGCATCAGTGTGTGTAATTCCAGTGCTCCCATGAAGATCTGGGGTGCAGAGGTAAGATAATCTTCAGAGGCCTCATCCAGCTAGCAAGCAGCAACAAAGAGGCTGTATATCAAATAAGGTGAAAGGCAAGGACTGATATCCAAGCTTGTCCTCGACTTCCGTACAACAACCAGTACATTCTACTTGTTCTCAGATACATGAACATACACAAACACACATCACACACATATATACACACAAACTGGTTTTCTCTACTGATAATTTTGGAAGCTTTGTTCTAAACCTTCTAATTCAGTTCAGATCATCTGAAGCAGTGCTCGTTAGTTGGTATTTGCTTGCCCCTGGCAGGCATTTGGCAATAGATGGAGATATTTTTATTTCCTTAACTGGGAAGGTATGTGCTGTCTGGCTGGATGAGAGCAGCAATACTGTAAAATGCCAAACAATGAATAGAGCAACTCCTCAGAGACTGTCCCACTGTCAAAGGTCAGTAGTCTGAGATGTATCTGAGCTCAGAAACACAAACTAGGTTAGAGCCAACTCTCCTCTCCTTTCCCTATCCTCTTTACCCATGCTCTCTCTCCTACCCTCCTTCTCTGAATTGTCTAAGATGGCAAGTTGTTTCCTTCCATCAGAACCAGAAACATAAAGCCACACACTCATGCTGTCACTGTTCGCTTTGATAAGAACTTTCTGTACCTGAATGCTTTGGTTTCTTCATGGACAAGCAGAAAGCAAGCTCAGTGTGATTATTTTACTGCTCTGTGACATTTTCCTCTGTCATTCACTTCATCTGTCACCTAAAGGTTTTTGTTTTGGTTCTCAAGGCCTATATTTAGAAAAGAGGCTAACACTAATTTGGAAACAATGTTGATGGATTCTCATTACAAATACTTTTCTGTCAACACATTCTGGCGACCATCTACATCAAGATAGAATGAAACCTCTTTTCTTTCTGGTCTTGAAATTGCTTTTCAATATTCTTGAAAAATAAGTTTTCAAATACACGTAAAACAGGCTCTAGGAAGATCTGCTGAACGAAAATATGTTGGATGGGATGGTTAGTTTTCATTGTCAATGTAACTGGATTAAGAAATCCCTGGCTCAGGGGAAGAGGTGTCTGCTATGCAATCCTGAAGACCTGAATTTCTATCCCTTATGCATATAAAAGACATGCTGATGTTGGAAGGAGCCAGAGGCAAACAAATCCCTGGAGCATTGTTCAGCCAGCTGAGCCGATCAGTGAGCTCCATGGTCAGTGAATGACTATCTCAAAGGTAACGTTGGATAAAAATTGAGGAAGACGCTCAACTCCAACATCTGTTCCCCCAAATATACAAACATGCATGTACACATGCACACACACATACACCAAACAGACAGAAAAACAATGACATTAATGAGGGACACTTGAATGTTTTCTGTGACAGTGTTTCCAGATCACATTAACTGAGAGGGGAAGATCTGTCCTGAGGTTTTATGGCACCATTCTATGGGCTGTGGTCCTGAACTGAATACAAATGGATAAAGGGAATGCACCAGAATTACCTTACTCACCTCTGGATTTGCCCAGAGGTGAACAGGTTCCCATTAGCACAACTGTGAGCTGCTCTCTACATCCATGTGTTCCCTACCATAATGGCCTCTATTCCCTTAAACTGTGAGTCAATATAAACCTTTTCTTCTTCAAATTGAGTTAGGCAGGTATTTCATCAGAACAAGGAGAAAAGCTGTTATTACACAGGGGCTGAGGATGTAACTCGGTTACAGAGGCCATGATTAACATTCATGTGGCTCAGAGTTTAATTGCCTGTTCTCCCTACAGTCACACAAATGAGAACATTACTGACCAGACCAAAATGAGTTTATCACATCAATTCTAGTTTACTTAAAGGTCTGAGTACCATCTTCAGGGCACTACACACTCAGCCCCATCAGTTAATGTTTCTTTCTTATAGTCAAAGCAACTTTGAAATGACCAGTCTACTTTGGTTGTTTTATTTCTTCTTTCTTCTGTTCTGCTATAGTTAGGAACTGACATCTTCTTAACTTATCAGAACATTTATCTGAGCACACTGAATAAAATACCACCTGGCTTTGCAAGAAATAAAGCCAATTGAGGTTGCTAGACTAAATTGTTGTGTTTTGTCATATGATTGTAACTCCTGCTAGCATTCCATAAGCCAAAGTCACACATCTATGCTAGGAGATCTTTTACTATCTCTAATAATTGGTCCATTTCCTTGGGGAACTAAAGTTCAAGGTAGATTAAATCCCCCAATCTAGGTCTATATAGCTGGCCATCACTAGGATAGGGTGTCACAGGTGTCCCCTTTCAGGAGAAATGGGGGGAGGATACCAAAAGTATTCATGCTGTCAATTTTAATTACCAAATGTTATTTGATGAGTTTGAGCTGTACTCCAAGAGCAGTGTCCTTAACTGATCCTTTTTGTTCTGTCCATCATCTCTGTGTATAGTAATCCTGTCTTCCTTCCTTCATCCAATGTGCAGGAACAACAATAATACGGAATAGAGTCTGTGGAGCTGTGACAAAGAAGAAGAAGACGTCTCATTGCAGTGTCTTCTTCATGCCTTAAAAAAGTCAGGCAAACTTTTTCAAGCTGTGTGGGGATTCAATCTGTCTTTCCAGGGCAAGGAGAAAATTACGGGGCAGGAAATTATCTTGAAATTGGCAGGAAAAAAAACCTCACCTGTTTTGAAGAGTCTACAAGGCTAACTGATGGCTTAGAACTCTTGGGTGGTGAGATGACTCAGTAGGTAAAAAGCTGAGTTTGATCTTCAGAACCCACCTTTAAATACCAGGCATGGTAACTATTACTTAAACTCCTTCCCAGGGGAGGACATAAGTAATGTCTACCTTTTCTCTTAAAGTCCCAGTGTCAAACTCTTAATAGCAAACTGAGTCAGGATTCTGCCAGTGTTCACACTAGGGAACCAATGAATATACTGGGTTTCCTTACAGAGAATAGGTGAAGGGTTGTGCGTGCTCTTCTTCCAACAGGCTGTAGCATCTGAAAAGCCTTCCCAAGCTGAAAACCACATAGATGGAGAACCCCTGCTTCCCTCTACTTTCCCCAAGCCTATATACTCTAGCCCCTCCTCAAGGGCCATGCACAATTAAGGCAGTGTTGCATACAACAGGTGGAAAGGAACAACTGGATACTCAGGTGAGGCTCTTCTGGCTCTCCCCACACTTCTATGAGGAGTACAAACTGTCAACAAGCCCAACTGGGATGCTGTTTTGTGGCAGGCATGGGGGAAGAAGGGGTACAGCTGCATGCCTGAGACAAAAATTGCACGCCTGAGAGGACAGACATTCATGACAGCTGCATGCATTTGTAATCCTAGTGATGAAGACACAGACACAGGTGGACTCCCGTGGCTCTGTGGCCTGCCAGCCTGTCTTAATTGGCAAGCTCCAGGTCATTGAGAGACCCTGTCTCAAGATAATGTAGATGACAAATGTCAGCAGCACCGAGGTTGAGAAATCATTCTAGTCTGTGCTGGGTGGGTAAGTGTGCATTTATTTAAATCGGTGTGCATTTAAATCATTTGTAGCATAGAAATCAGTTCTGTGGAGCATTTCATTCCTTAGACAGTTTAAGCGATGACATGGAAGATTTACCTTGTCCCACCTTCACTGTGGCACCATCCCATCTATAAACAAGGTTCTCATGAATTTAGAACACTGTGCAAACTCATGTGAATTTAATAACTTTAGTTGAGGGGAAATAAGATAAGATCCAAGCATGTTGGAGAAGATACCATGGCTCTAAGGCTGTGGGGCCCATCACTGTCAGTCTGATATGAATATTTATGGCAGCACATTCCACCATGAATGCATTTGTCTAGAACAAGATTGTTTCATTCTACTATAAGCAGAAGCAAAGCTTTCTAAACACAGCTGCTATTATTTGAAGTGAGTAGGTCCTATATTGGCTTCAGGTAGAAAGAGTACATGAATTTAATACTCAGGCGACAAACATGGAATGATAGGGATTAAGAAAAAGACTTCCTTTGCCTGAAACTGTGATTTTCAAAACACTAGGTGTTAACCATTTGTGTCTATAAAGCACTTAGGATGTGGCAGTGCAAACTGAGATGTGAAATAAATGTGAGATACACACAGGTTTTAAATTTTTGTTACATTTTATGTATTTGGGGGAGAGGCACATACATGTGTAGAGGCCAGATGACATCTTGCAGGAGTCAGTCTCTCTTTCCAACTGAATTCCCTGGAATTGAACTCAAGTTGTCAGACTTGGTGATCCGTGACTTCGCTCACTGAACCATTTCACAGGCTTTCAACTGGGTTTTAAACACTTTATAAGAAAGGATATAAAATGCCTCAATAATTTCTATATTGTATGCCATGCAAGCAATAGCATGTAAATATGTTGGATTAAATAAACTACATTGTTAAAATGAAGTTCAACTATGCTGCTGTGATTTTCGGTGAAGACAGGATCGCACTATGCAGGCTAAGCTAGCCTTAAGCTGGCGAACACCCTGCCTCCAGCTCCTGAGTGCTAGAATTACAGGCGCATGTCAACATACCTGACATCTTTTGTTTCAAACTGACTAATTTTTTTTAATGGGTATGAATGCTTTTAACTGCTGAGGCATACTTCCATCCTCATCTTTTCTTAATGAGCCTTCTAGAAAATTAAAATGTGTAGTTGTTACTTCATTTCCATTTCTCTTGATTAATGTTGATCTAAAAGAATATATTTCTGTTATTATCTTTAAAAGATGTACTACTTTTTAAATCATGTGAATATGTGCGTGACTATGTGCAAGATGCCCATGGAGGCTAGAAGAGGCTGTTTGATTGAGCCCCCTGGAACTAGAGTTACAGGTATTTTGTGAGCCTCTTGATATGGATGCTAGAAATTGATCCCGGTTCCTTTGCAAGATCAGTACCTGCTGTTAATTGCTGAGATATCTCTCCAGCCTCTCTGTCATTTTAAAAGTTTCTCTGTGATGCTCTTTCTTGTGAAAGCAACATGCAACACCAGGAGTTTTCATCCTTGGCTACCCAACTACTGTTGGAGGGATTTTATTTTATTTATAAATAAAATGCATTTATTTACTTATTCATTTACTTATTTATTGCCAGTGTGTGTGTGGTGCATGTCTATAGGTCAGAGGACAGTTTAACAAGAGTTGGCCCTTTCCACAGTGTGGGTCAACAGGGATTGAACTCAACTCGTGTTGTCATTTCATTTCACCAGACTGGAGAGCTTCAAAAATAAAATACTGATGCAGGGTTAAAAAGATGGCTCCATGGCTAAGAGCATCTGTTGCAATTGCAGAGGGCTTGGGTTTAGTTCCCAGAACCCACATGGTAGCTCACAACCATCTGTAACTTCAGTTACAGAGGATCTGATCCCTCTTTTGACATCCTTGGGCTCCATGCATGCACATAGTATACATATATGCATGCAAATAAACACTCATGCACATAAAATAAAAATAAATTAAAAAATACCAATTTGTGGATATCCACAGACATAAAAAAGAAATAAATATATAAATAAAGAAAGGAAGAAAGAAAGAAAGAAAGATAGGTACATAGGTAGATAAAGGCAATAGACCTGACTCACATCAAAATTTACTCAAAACAGATATGCTTAAATGTAAAATATACCTTGCTATGAGATGGCATACTGAAAATGAAGGAAAGTTCTGTTTCTAAACAAAACCAAGGCCATGGCTTTGAAAACCAATATGACAGTCCTAAAATGAGTCCTCAACCTCCACACCCAATCCCTGGCAAGAAAACAAATATCTCTCATTTTCTGCTGGCCAACATTGCTAAGTTGGACAGAACCTAAATATATTAGGAAGAGAGCTGCTCTAGAAGAAATAAATTTGAGCAGTATATCATTATCAACTGCCCTAGAATCCTTGAGAGTCCCTGAGAATGCTCCAGGAATCTGAGTTTCTTATGCATGTCAAAACTAACAAGCACCAGACACCAGAGCAAACAGGCTGTGAACTCTGATAAGAATACAGTCAAGGTCAATAATGTGATCTGGCCTTATGGTGAGAGATAAGGCATTTGTTCAGCTGCCTATTCCTTCTGATGCTTTGGACCACAACAAAATTGAGATTGTCCAAACTGAGTCCAGCTGAATAATTCTAAATGTACATGACTTTATCATAAAAAGTAAAATGGAAAACTATAAAGCTTATAAAATTGTTCATTGAGAATTTCTTTTTTCACTTATTTATTTATTTATTTATTTATGTATTACAATTTATTCACTTTATATACCAACTGTAGCCCCCTCCCTCATCCCCTTCCATTCCTGCCTTCCCTCCCTCCCTCTTCTACTCCCATGCCCCTTCCCCATTCCATTGATAGGGGAGGTCCTCCTCCCCTTCCCTCTGACCCAAGCCTATCAGGTCTCATCAGGACTGGCTGCATTGTCTTCCACTGTGGCCTAGTAAGGCTGCCCCCACCTCAGGGGGGAGGTGATCAGAGATACAGCCACTGAGCTCATGTAAAAGACAGTCCCTGTTCCCATTACTATGGAACCCACTTGGACACTGAACTGCCAAGGGCAACATCTGTGTAGAGGTTCTAGGTTATCTCCATGAATGGTCCTTGTTTGGAGTACACTAAGAATTTTATACACATATAAAATGAGTTTTGATCATATCTATTTCCACTCCTCCTACCAACTTCCTGCCTTTTATTCTTGTTTTTATGTTTATAGCCTACTGAATCCAATTACTGCTGCATGTATGCATGCATATGGGTATTGAGCTACCTATTGAAAGGAACACATTGAGGAGCTTCAAGACTACAGTCTGAATTCTTAGAATTGCTACCAAAAGCATTATCCATTAGAAGAAAAAATGGTAAGCTAGATGTAACCCAAAGTGAAAACTGGTGTTCTATGAAAGCCGATGTACAAAGGGTGAAAAGATAAACTACAGTATAGGAAAACATATTTGTGTCACTTTTCTCAAAATACCCAACAAAAAGCACCTTAAAGAAGGTAGATACTAATTGTCTGAGAAAGCGCCAGATTGATTTCCAAAGTGGTTGTACCAGTTTACATTCCCACCAGCAATGGAGGAGGGTTCCCCTTTCTCCACAACCTCTCCAGCATGTGTTGTCACTTGAGTTTTTTATTTTAGCCATTTTGACCAGTGTAAGGCGAAATCTCAGGGTCATTTTAATTTGCATCTCTCTGATGATTAAGATCGTTTAGCATCTCTTTAAGTGTTTCTCTGCCATTCTATATTCCTCTACAGAGAATTCTCTGTTTAGCTCTGTACCCCATTTTTTAATTGGATTGTTTGGTTTATTGCTTTTTAACTTCTTTAGTTTTTATATATTCTGGATATCAGCCCTCTGTCAGATATAGGGTTGGTGAAGATCCTTTCCCAGTTTGTAGGCTGTTGTTTTGTTCTGACAACAGTGTCTTTTACTTTACATTAGCTTTTCAGTTACATGAGATCCCATTTATTGATTGTTGCTCTTAGAGCCTGTGCTATTGGTGTTCTGTTCAGGAAGTTGTCTCCTGTGCCAATGAGTTCTAGGCTCTTCCCCCAATTTTCTTCTGATTTAGAGTATCTGGTTTTATGTTGAAATCTTTGATCCACTTGGATTTTAGTTTTGTGCAGGGTGATAAATATGGATCTATTTTCATTTTTCTGCATGTAGACATCCAGTTGGACCAGCACCATTTGTTGAAGATGCTGTCTTTTTTTCCATTGAATGCTTTTGGCTTCTTTGTCAAAAATCAAGTATTCATAGGTGTGTGGGTTTATTTCTGAGTCTTCTTAGGAATAGCGCTTCCTTAAGATCCAGCTATACAAATCCTAGGCATATATCCAATAGGTGCTCAAGTATAAAACAAAGACATTTGCTCAACCATGTTTGTAGCAGCTTTATTTGTAATAGCCAGAACCTGGAAACAATCCAGATGTACATCAACAGAGGAATGGATACAGAAATTATGGTATTTTTACACAGCAATTAAAAACGAGGAAATCATGAAATTTGCAGGCAAATGGTGGGATCTAGAAAAGATCATTCTGGGTGAAGTATCCCAGAAGGAGAAAGACACACATGGTATATACTCACTTATTTAGACCAATAAAATATGATAAACATAATGAAATCTACATACCTAAAGAAGAAAAACAAGTAAGATGACTCAGGGTAAGATGATCAATCCTCACTTGGAAAGACAAATGTGATGGGCATTGGATGTAGGAGAAAACAAGTAACAGGAGAGGAGCCTACCACAAAGGGCCTCTGGAAGACTCTACCTAACAGTGTATCAAAGCAGATACTGAGATTCATAAGCAAACCTTCGGCAGAATGCAAGGAATCGTATGAAACAAGGGGGCGTTAATATGATCTGGAGAGGACAGGAGCTCCACAAGGACCAAATATATCTGGGAACAGGGGTCCTATATGAGACTGTTTCTCCAACCAAGGACCATGTATGGATATATCCCAGAACCTCTGCTCAGATGTAGCCCATGGTAGTTCAGTTTTCAAGTGGGTACCCTAGTAAGGGGAACAGGGACTATTTCTGACATGAACTCAATGGTGTGCTCTTTGACCTCTCCACTGTCCAAGGGAGGAGCAGCCCTGCTAGGCCATAGATGGGGACTTTGCAGCCAGTCCTGAAGATATCTGATAAGCTGGGGTCAGATGGAAGGGGAGGAGGTCCTCCCCTATCAGTGGACTTGGAAAGGGGCAGGGAGGAGATGAGGGAGGGATGGAGGGATAGGGAGGGAATGAAAGAGGGGGATATAGCTGTGATACAAAGTTAATAAAATGTAACTAATAATAAAATAAATTAATTAATTTAAAAAAGAAGGTAGATACTTATTTGGGGCTTTTGTTTTAAGGATCACAGTGCCAGGGATCCCATCCATTACAGTAGGAAAGGACAGAAGGCATCTGGTCACATTTTTCACTTTGTGCTCAGAGAGAGATAAATGCTGTGCTCAGCTAACTTTTTCCTTTATATGTTACTCAATTTGGGATCTCAGTCCAAAGATCCAACATCTAGGGCAGGTCTGTCCCTGCAGTTAACCTAATGTGGCAAATCCTTCCCACACATGCTCAGAAGCTTGTTTCCATGGTAATTCTAGATGCTGTCAAGGTGACAATAACCAACATAGTATCTGACTGATATCAAGAAGATATTCAGAACCTTAAAGCTCAACAGCAAAGCTACAATGAATTTAATTAGAATATATGGGCAAAAGATTCAAATAAATATCTTACGAGAAATCATTTATAACCAACAAATAAGCAATTGAGATGTGAATATCATCCATTAGAGAAATGAACACCAAAGTTACTGCATGATAATCTAAAATTATCTGAATAAATTTTCTCAAGTTTAAAAGCACACTGGGGCTTGTGGTGAAACTTACTGGCAGAGCATTAGCTTACCATACAGGAGACCCTGGGCTCAATTTCCAGCACCAAAGTACACACACACACACACACACACACACACACACACACACAGTGTTTTTAGTATGGACCTCACCCCTCCGCTTCTCCCCCAGATTCTGATTTAACTGACCTAAAGTAAGACCTGAGCAGTGCAAACTTGAAATCTCTTCTTCTGACATTTAATATACAGTTTAAGTTAAGGAGTGATTCTTCCTGGATAAAGTGTATCTCATAATAGGAATTTGTAAAATAGACCCTGAAGGCAGGTGAGGGAAAATGCTGATTTAGGGATTTCTGAGTAAGGGTGATCTTCACCTTCAATACATAAAATAAGAGAATAAATGCAGCCTCGTTGGGGGACCCATTATACTTCAACATAATGTCAAGCTGGAGCAAGCTGTATGGATTCACTGGATTTACTCCATTACTGAAAAAAATTCATCTATAAGAACACATTTTGAGCAGCTGAGCAAGTGGACAAACTTATTAGTGATGTCTTCCTATATCCTTATTTCTTTCTCCATTAGCTTCCCTTTCATCTATAGGATCACTCCTTCTCACATTGGTCTACACATTGAACTTTCCTGGGGAAGTTTTAAATGTCCATCCCTGAGCCACACCCCTGAATATTCTCAGGTCACTTGTGTGAATGACAGCATATGATTTGTTTTAAAGACTCCCCATTCCCAGGGGGCAATTCTGGTGTACAACTAAATCCGAGAAGCATTGTTTCAGACCACTGTCTCTCAAGCTTATAGGCGAGTGGAAATTACCTGAGGGAGTGTTTTGTTTTGTTTTGCTTTGCTTTGTATTGCCAATACCCAATGCAGAACTCCAACAATTTTGACTTTGTTGCCAAGCCATGGGAAATTTTAAAGGCTCCTATATGACAGAGGACATGAGGGATAGGTATGGCCATAGGTACTTTGATATTCTGTATTTTAAAGACACATTTGTATTTCATACTGTACAGAGTAGTCTGCATATACATGTTACTAAGAATGTAACATTACTAATGAGGTGTTTCTTTTTAGTTGACCACTCTCCAGCATAGATGCACCTGGAGTAGACCAAGATGCTAACTTGAATGCTTTAACAGTTAGAAACAGACAAGATAAGGGTGGCTAGGATCTCCGATCTCTCCAATTTTACTGACTATTCTAATATTTATAAGGCAGAGAATCCTTTTTACCTTATTCAATTTCCAATGTATATCACAATATCTTATTTTCCTTAAATACAAATAGAGTTGTCTATCCTGAGCCCACAATACCCCTCAGCTATATAATTGTCAGTATAATTGACAAATTCATATAATTGTCCAAGTAATAGTTCTCTATCCTATTTGTTTTCTTTTGCACAGTAGAATGTACTGGTAATCTTTTAAATATATTATTGTTGAAGCATAAGTATATATTATTGTTACTTCTTTCCTACCCCCATTTAGTCTGATGTCATTGGTCTGGGGTGCAACCTGGGTGTAAATATGAAAGAATGTTCTTTCCACTTCATTGAGATCCATTATTTGAGAATTGAAGACAAACTGACTATAGGTAGATTGATAGGAGAAAAGGCATATGTGTAAGTTTTTGTGCATGGAGATATCACAAGAACATCTGTATCTAGTAACCAAATGAGATTCAAAAATGTATATGCTTCTTTTTTTAAAACATTCGTTTTATTTTTAACTGTGTATTTTTAAGGGGAAGGGGTATTTACATGTGAACACAAGTGTCAGAAAGCCCTTGCAAGCCCACAGTGTCAGAGGCTCCAAAAATGGAGTTATAGATAGTTAATTTTGAACCTCCTGACATGGGTTCTGGAAACCAACATTGGTTCCTTTGCAAGATTAATGTGTGCTCTTAACTACTGAGCTATCTCTATAGTTACTATATCTCCTGTTTATAAAGAAGTGGATGATGTAGGCATTTTTGAGAAAGTATAAATGATTTTGAGAGAGGTAAATAAGCCCAATGTCTCCACAAGAGTCTGGAACAAAGTCTGCCTGAACTCTGAGTGTTCTTTGGACTCTAGGTGTTGGGTCTTTCTTCTTGTAGCATGCATCAGTCTTACCCAGTTGATGAGAACATCAAAGAAACCTTTATCATATTTTCAGGATAGCATTTACTGGTCACTGGTATTTCTGTTTATTACACTTATTTATTTTAAATATGTGTGTTTGGGTGAGGAGGTGGGACTATCATGCACATGGAGGTCATGGGCCTCAGTTCTCTCCCTCCACCATGTGGCATCTTGTAAACCAAACTCAGGTCATCAGGCTTGGTGACAGGTGCACTGAGCTTTTTTTTTTAATTAATTAATTTATTTTTGTATCAATCGCAGGTTAGGTACTTTGCATCCCAAGCATAACCTCCTTCCTCACTCCCTCCCACCCTCCCACTCCCTCCCTCATCTCCCTCCTCCCCGCCCCCTTCAAGTCCACCAACGGGGGAGGACCTCCTCCCCTTCCATCCAACCCCAGCTCATCCTGTCTCCTCAGGGCTGGCTGCAATGTCCTCCCCTGGGATCTAGCCAGTCTGTCACTCCCCGGCTTGTATGGGGGAGGGTCAAAGAGTCAGCCATCAAGTTCATGACTGAAACAGTCCCTGTTTCCCTCACTAGCGTCTTCAGTCTGACACAGAGCTATCATGGGCCCCATCTGAGCAGGGGTACCAGGCCACATCCACACGTGGTCCTTGGTTGTAGAAACCGTCTCATACAAGACCCCTATGCCCTGCTCAGTTTGGTCTTT